>OZ018318.1:187534541-187850034 GCA_963969495.1 Ceratothoa steindachneri | reverse complement strand
ACCTCATGCAACGTTTGAGTCTGCTCTAGGGCTGGGGAGTAGTGAAATTAAGCTTAAATAGTGCCAAAAGTAAATTATTGTAGCTGTTCTATAATATTCTGGGTCGACATGTCAATTTCAGGGGGTTGTCGTCTCACTATTTGTGATGGCATCATGAATTCCAAGAAGTACTAAATTGTCCTAGCATATTCCTTGTGCCATCAGCTTGAAACCTCTACAGAAATGCCTGGAATGTGATTTTCCAGAAGGACAATGCTCAATAAGATACGTCTGCGTCTAACATAAAGTAGTCTCGGGACAAAAATATCATGATGACAGTATGCCTCAATCTCCGGATAGGAATCAACTGGAAAACCTGGAGGAGAATCTAAAGGAGGCCGGAAGACACCGTTAGCCAGCCACCAATGATCAACTGAAGGCAGTTGGCTTGAAGTAATGGGCCAATATCACACTCCCTCAGATAATGTACCCTTGAGTAGAACAAGACTCGAAGAATAAATGCTGTCATCGCTGAATATGGACTCTTGACACGCTACCAAGCTTTCTCATTCAGTTTGATCTTGTAATTTTCCCAGACCTTTATCTGCTTATCTGTTATATATTTGTCCTAGAATGGACTCTCGACGATATACCATATATAACTATTCGTTGAGGGAACTTCTTTAATTATCTTTAGAGTGCGTTAATGTCTGGCGGGCTGATATTATGTATCTTTGATATGCTTAAGAAGTGGAACTGAGCTCAAGGATAATAATATTGCTATCATTAATAAAATAGAGTTTTATTAATAATAACTATCAAAAAACACAAAACGGAAAATATTGACATAAACAGAGAATGGAAAGGGTCGTGGGGGCTCAGGCTAATCCGAGGATTAAAGGATTTAAAAAGGTAAAACAAATATAGAGTTAAAGAGATGGGATGGTTCGCTAAACCATTTAAAGCACAGGATAGAATTGACAAAAGGGTTAAGTACTCAAAGGTGACGTTTGGCTTAAGTAACTTTATACTAGTGGTGCAGTGGAAGGCGACGTGAAGGAATTTTCGGTCGGCTGGCGAGTTCCAGCGGAAGGGGGGGGGAAAAGATGCTCCTGAAGTGGCGTCTTGGGAATGAAAACCGTTTCTCGCCGAACGGCTTGAATAACAATGGCTGTTCTACGTTGTTTTCTTCTGAACAACAGGAGGGGGGGTGAGAACCGTCTCTTGTCTACGGGCTCAAGAACAATGGCTGTTCTAATGTTGTTCTCCTCTGAACAACAAGATGGAAAGGTAAGAACCGTTTTATAGCGAAGGGCTCAAAAGAACAATGGCTGTTCTACGTTGTTCTCTTCTGAACAACAGGAAGAGGGGGGTGAGAACCGTCTCTTGTCTACGGGCTCAAGAACAATGGCTGTTCTAATGTTGTTCTCCTCTGAACAACAAGGGGGAAGGGTGAGAACCGTTTATTGGCGAAGGGCTCAAAAGAACAATGGCTGTTCTACGTTGTTCTCTTCCTGAACAACGAGTGGAAAGCCTTGAGGACTTTGCGTCACGAAAGGCTCGAACCTTTTGCGCTCAAGGGATATTGTCCTCCTTCTGGACAAGTGATGGTGAATCTCGAGGTCGAGGTCCCTTGGCGCACAAAGGGAGAAAGGGTCGTGGTAATGTTTCGCGACGAAAATCTGGATCTCCAATCTGATCTTAGTGGTAAAGTTTCTATCTAAATAGTCGAGACACTCCCTTGGCGTGGGGGACAATGGAGTGGGAACTTCGAGGGAATGCACAGCCGAGGCTTGGAACAATGCCTTATATGCCCATAAGCCTAACTCAATCTGGCGAGGTCGGCGTATGGGGGCGAACGGGGGGACGATAACCTTCTGGTTTAAACATTGACATCCGGTGGCTGCGATAAGACGCCAAGCTTCGACGCGAAGATGCACGTGGAAGCATCGTGGTTTTAAATAATATGTGATAGGAGTTGAAACTAACGCTGCCTCAACCCGTTCTATCACAATATTACTGCAGCTGCATCTTTTTTCATTTTTATTTTGTTATGGTTTGTTGATTGTTTAAAGCATATTTAACTTATTGCTATTTATTCTTCCTTATTTGATTGCTATATTTCTATTGATATGCAATTACAAACTTTACGAACCTGCATTTATCTAATTTCCTAAAAAATACGCAAAAGTTTGATTCGCATCTGTAGCTGCTCCACGGTTTGAATCCAAACCAAAGGTTATAAAACTCCTTTTCTTTGACTCACTCTAATATGCTGCTAATTTCTTATTAATGGTCGATGCCTTTTAATCCTACAGATATCGAAATTAAATAATTACAAGGGATACTTTCCCAATCACTAGAGTGAAATGAAAATAGCTCGTGATTTTTAGTCTCTTGTCATTGGTACGAAAGTTTTTCCAAAGTTATAAGACGTCCTTTTGGTCCATTGTTTAGAAATAAGGTAAAACTCATTATCAACTTTCATCGTTAACGATATTTTACTACTATTCTCGTTCTTTCTCTTTATCTCCACTTTTCTCCTATTTCATGATTTCCCTTAAAGTTTTGCAATGAGTGACTATTTGCCATAAATCTAGATTTATAAAGCCAGAAGAAGAATTATACTTAAAATAATTGATTTTGTCTGTTAAATTTGAGTATATCATTAGCAAAAAAAATGTTTCTTTAATTTTACCTAAACATTAATTTACAAAGTTGGGCGAATAATAAGTAGCTAGTAATTTATTGACCTTCATAAATGAACCCACTCACAATTCGAGACTTGCAGCCCGAAGATAAGGTAAATACATGGACATAATGAACTCCTGTATATTAAATATATCTGGTCGAAAATTATGACAGTTTGACGGCAATAATTAGCCCCACTTTGTGTGTTCCGAACGGTGCGGAACTTGAGCATCGCTCTCAGCCTCTCAGAGGAGGCAAACACAATTTGGGCAGAATGGACCTGGGGCGAATATTTTCTATAATTGAATACCAAACGATTAATTCCGCCTTGTTATCTCGAAAGCTTAGAAGGCAATATTTAGGCATTTTTCATCAATTTTACCTTGTTTAAGCACCTCAAAGGCTGTGTTATATTAAAACCTATGTACCCGTGCTCTCAAACAATACCGCATAATATTCAAGTAATAATTACATTTTGGACTTGGTATTATTAAAAAATATATAAATTAGTAGAATTGCAGTACTTTTCTCCTTGAGATGAAATTCCATTACACCTAGAAGCCGAACTGCTAATTCTTATTTTTAATTTTGAAACGAATATATGAAATATGTATGTAAAAAAGGAAATCCTGATATTTTGCTTCCTCTTACTTAACTATTCGACCGTCTGTTCATCATTTATCCACCCCTAATAAGAAAGTAGCGTCGCAGGAATTCACCGAAACGATATTTTTACTCCTCCTCCTTCTAAAGGATGGATCTCACATCGGGCCACATAGAGTTCCTTGCCCACTGTTGGAGCTGGTAACGCTATAGGGAACCAATGCTCTGTTCATACCTCTCGTCCTTCTTTAGGACCGGGTCTTTGTGCTACGGGCTTGACAGAGAGAGAGAGAGAGAGACAGAGTCACTTTAATATTTATGTGAATGGCATTATCCAGTCGAAGAACTTCCTTCAAGAGTGAAATGAGAGTGGTAATGCAATTAAGTAAGTGGAATTTGAACTGGGACAATTTTTTAAAAATTGTAATCATATCAAAGAATCTAAACTTCATTTTAAATGAGTCAGAGCCGTATAACATAAATATATAAAAACAAGAAGGCATTGCAGTTGAGGCTGAGGGTGTTAAATATTTCAATGTATTTCAGGTCCGCCACTGCTTCATAGTAGGTCAGTAAAGGTCTCATACAATATAACTAGAAGACCTTTCTTTCTTCAACGAAAATGAACCTAAACAAAACCAAAGGGTGTATCGCACCGTAATTATAAAGAAAATAACAATAAATAGAATTTATAAACATAAAAACAATAAGTGTGAGAAAATTCTTTCAACGTTCTTGGACCTTTATAAAATTCTTAACCTGGTGATGATTATCGTTTAAAGTGAATCTAATTTGAGTCCACTTGTGGCAATTGCTCTTATGTATATCCTTCAAATCTTGGCATTCCTCCTTTACCAGGAATGACTTAAACTTAGAGGATTCTTTAGTCTCCAAACCCTTCGTTTGGGAGAGGTAAGAGGTTGCAAGAGAAAAATTCGGCTCTGATTGTTCCTCTTTACGGAATCTGAGCTGAAACAAAGTATAAAGTCGATGCATAAAATCTTGTTAGTCAACATATGATAAGATCTATAGGTGGCTCGATGTTATTGCCAGTATTGTAGTCACCAGTTTAGAGGAGTGGGGCGAGTGTGTGTTCAAGTCTGGCTGAGGGAGGCGTGGCAGGCATCGAGGGCTTTTAGATAGTAGGCCTATTTTTGTCTTCCAATCGAATTTGTTCTGACTCACAAAGTTTCTCACAGGGATTCGCTTTAGGCTGGGTTCCAGAAGGTGCCTCGGTAATCATAGGTTAAAAGACAGGACTTTAAAAGGAAAGCGGCGATAAGTAGGTTTTATTCCTAGCTTGGGCTACCAGAATGGGAGCAGGTTGAACATTTCGAATCCTGCATGGCTAGGTGTAAGTTTTATGTTAGTGATATATAGCTGAGTCTAAGTTCGACAGATTCAAGGAGGAGAGAACGGATAGTGACGCTAATAATAGCAATCAGCTTCTGACAGATAAATGAACTGATTCTCTCTCCCTATCTTAGTCACTTTTCCTCTGTGCGTGTTTCATATATATATATGCCTCTTGTTTCCCAGGAGCATGACCTTATAACCTGGGCGCGAGGCGGAGCCAAAGATCAGGAATGTGTTCGTTAGTTTCTTCGATGGGCTAAGTTACAGGAGTTATGTGCATCTAATGAACCCACATATGTGTCAGAGAGACCGTTTTCCTTTCCTAGTTTATGAGAAATTTTAACCGGTCAAGCCACAAATTACCCTGTATTTTTCAGCTTGTCCCCGTTATCTATCATTGAGATCGTTTCCGTCTGGCAGCTGTTTCCTAGTATTTCTCTCTATTTTACATTAGTTCGATATCTCTAACATGGTATATTATTTCATTAATTAATGCGTGTACCCATTTTTATGATTTCATAGATCCACCGGGCACCCATTTGTAAGGGTTCCTCGCTCTGGCAACCTATCCTGTAATTTGTGTGTCAGATGCCTACTTTCCTTGCAATTCCACTGCCACAGATTGATTTTCACAGTAGATGAACGTAATATTAAACCATAGCTAACGTTTGTTTCTCTAAAATGTTAAATAAACTCAATTTATACAATGATTTTATATTCGTATTAATTAATATATTTAAATAGGTGTAAGTTTAAACTTTATCGAGTCGTTCTTATTTAAACGTGTTAAGTGTTTTATTGATTTTAATGAGTTTGTTACCCCCTTTTACAGGTAGCAGAATAAAGTCGAAACGGTGAGGCCAAGGACTTGGTCCTGGCGTGCCTCAGGCTGCCTGGGACGTCTGATACCTCAATTTTGAGAAAGACACCTAAGCTCCTGGCCCATCCAGGCCTACGAGCACGGTCATTTCCGTGTTCATTTGAAACCCTTCTGCGCGTTCTATCTTCCCCGAGCACTACCCTGGTAGAACTGGTGACATAAAGGGTTCAAACCCAGCCCCGGCTAAATCCAGGACTTCCCCTTCTTACCCCAGCATGACAGTTTCACGTAAGGCGAAACGGCCGCGCGCATCCACCGATTCGTTAGACTCACAGGAAGCAATACGCCTGAAGTTGGTGGTGAGGCTATCTTCCTGGGTTCCTAAGGCTGCCTCCCGAAAGGTAGACCGAACAAAAGGAGGTCGGCTCCTATGCCTGCACCGAATGCTAGGGTGGATGACACGAAATAGATGGATCCTCCAAAGGAAGGACCCCTTTCTTCGTAGCTGCTTCGCCTGCCGCAGGTATCAAGTCAGCGGGGGGAAAAGACTTTCATTGCGAGCCCAACTTCCCGTGCTAAGTCTTCAAAGGCAACAGCGCCTTCAGCGCTTTGTCTAGCCAACAGCAGCCGGAGTTCTGCCTCCGAGAAGCATGTGACCATACCCGTGAGGGTCTTTTCTTCGAAAAGGGCTCCACATCTCCTAGCTAGGCCTGGAGGGCATATTCCTTCAATCGAATTACCCTAGACTCAAAACCAACTCAGAGAAGCTGCAGAGGCCCGTCTCGTCCCGTATTCCTTTATCTATCTTCGTTTTAGACATCTCCTTTCAGGCAGTAGCAGTACATACTCTCTACCGTAAGCTGTTTTCGACGCGGGGGACTTCTGCCACATCATGGCATGGTGGTTGCCAAGGGCTCTTGCTCAGGGATCTGAAAGGTAGACATCACCTTTGTGGACATAACTCTATAAATCCCAGCGGTCAGCTTCTTGCCAATTCGATAGACGAGCAGGAGTTAGGTGTCCTAAATATGGGTGAGTTTAGGCATTACGCAGAACCACTTCATTTACCTGTATTGGTCTTTCTTTGTGCTCTCCGGATGCACAGCTGTTTGGTGTGTGTGGCTGTGGGAGGGTAGTCGATGTCATCCATGGTAGTGATCACTTTCCTATTCAACTATCATTTTCTGGGCCTCTGTCAACTGCGACCCCATCTCAGTGGTGGTTGACGCGGGCGTGGTGGTCCGCATTTCAAGCAATGACTTATTTCTCTGTCGCAGTCAAGGATTGTAGAACAGTAGATGAGGCCATTGAGTTCTTCTCCGGCAACCTCATCACCGTGGGCCTAACTACTATTCCTAGAACGTATGGCCATTTTGAAAACATACTGCTCTTGTGGTGGTAAGCCTAATGTGTAGCTGCCCTCAAACCGAAGCGTTCATGGCCGAATCCTTCTCGACCACTTTCTCCGCATTCTCTAGGCGGGATGCTGCTTCTGCAGCATTCATTGCGTATCGTCCTGTCGCGAAAATACTCTGACTGGACTTTACCTCCAGAGGCGGAGATCATTTAACGAGGGATTATTTTGAGTGAGATGCGTGCCTCTGGTCCAGACGATGTCATGTACGCCATGCTTCGAACTAATTAAGCGAGTCATGGCCTTTCTGTTAGATTTTCTCAAAAGGATCTCGGTAGAGGGTATACACCCAGACTCCTGGCGAATCGCTACTTTTCTCTCTTTTCGTAAATCAGGGAAAGATCACTCTACTTCGACCGATTGCCCCCCACCTCTCTAATATCCTACGTATGAAAGTTAAAGGAGAAATTGATAAATGTTAGATTCACCTTTTTTATGTACAGTGGAGGCCATCTGTCTTCTACACAGTGCTGTTTCCGCAAGTTCTACTCCACGTCGGATGCTCTGCTCTGACTGGAAAATACCCTCTGCGAGGACTTCCTTCGGAGACATCAATACGCCATGATGTTTATAAATCTGGACAAGGCCTATAATACCGCATAGCGATAGGGTATCATGCAGAGACTCTCCACACGATGGGGGCGAATGGACGCCTCCCCATATTTATATGTGAATTTTTGCAATATCATTGATTCCGCGAACGAGTGGGGGAGCCCTCTTTGCAACAATAGAGCAAGAAGAGAGTGCCCAACAGGGAAGTGTCCTCAGTGTAACACTCTTTGCTTTGAGCATCAACTCAGTGCCACTGGAAGATGTTTTTGCTACGCTCTACGTGCACGACCGTTTTATCTCTTTTGGCGCAGCCCTGATGCCAACTCTGCAATGTCAACTCCAAAAGGCATTGAACCGCGTCTGTCCCTATGCCACAGCGCACAGGCTTCGGTTTTCCTTTGTCATGACTAAAGTGGTGGTGCACTTCTGCCGCCACCACGGCTCCACCCTGATCCAGACTTTTATATAAATACGGTTCGCCTGGAAGTGGTGCACTCACACCGTTTTCTTGGTCTTATATTTGACCGATTCCTCACCTGGAAGGCTCATATTCGCACCCTTAGGGTCTCTTGTAGCCACGCCATGGACTTTCGTCTGTCTATCTTACTTTATATCAAGTCTTTGTTCGTTGGAAACTTGACTACGGCTGCTAGTTTTATAAATCCACTGGCCTTGACCTGGCGAATGACGCCTTACGCCCGACCCCAATGAAACTTTCTTGTCAATGCTGGGGAGATACCACTTACTCGTTATCATGTACAGTGCATTATTCGTCTGTACGCTTGAGCCCGGTGACTTTCTCAGTCGCCAACAGGTATCACTGTATCCGCAGCTAATGTGGAAGGGGTTTATACCACCGAGATACGCCAGTCATGCCCTAAGCACTTTGGATTTAGTGCTAGTAAACTCTTTTGAAAGCTCTATATATTTCTCGGTCAGGTGTGCCCCTGGTTTTGCCCAGTATGACCTCTTTTTCTCGCCAGGCCCCTGCTTCCAAATCTTGAACAGCGCCTGGAGTATTGTGTTCGGCTTTTTTGGAAGACACTTCGTCTCAGGCTGAAACAGTGACAGTGTATAGAGATGGCTTCAAGTCCCAGAACAGGGGCGGCTTCCACGCCGTGTCCACTTTGTTTGAAGTTAGCGTGGCTCGGCCAGGCGCTGCGTTTGTCTTCATGGCTGAGCTAGTTGCAATACACTGCTTAGTACGGGAGATAACGAGAGGTGCCCTGTTTGGAGAACAACTTGTAATTCATAGCGACTCACAGAGCGCCCTGAGTGCTCTCGAGTCATTGGAATCTCCGCGCATACCCTGGTAAACGATATCAGTTACGCCACTGTTTTGCCGAACCGGCCGGATTTCTATATTATCTTCTGCTTGGTTCGTGGACATATATGAATTGTGGGGAATGATGACGCTGATGACGGCGCCAAAGATTCCTCGAGGACTGGGCCACCAGACCAGTGTTTATCTCTTCTTTACAGCGACTACATGACAAAAATACGGGGTGCCCTCCGGGTGGCTTGGCAAAGGAAATGTGAGACGATCGAGAGAAAAATAGTTACGTGCCATTACACCGCCTTTGTTCCTATGATCCTATCCCCCAATGCCGAGACGCCTTCAGGTTGGTTTCTGTTTTCTACGAATTGAGTACACTTATGGGACCCACCGCAATTTGATAGAGTGATCGCCTGGGCATTATTGTGACGAATGCGTTGTCCCCCAGAATGTTCGGCACATTCTTTTCAAATATCGCAGTCTGTGTGATTTTCCCGCACATTACCTGCCCCGGTACCGGTACAAGCGGGATCGCTACTGCTTGTCCATTGTACTCAGGAGGGGGTCGTGCACATATAGTTGTGGAGTATGCAACGTTTTGGAGGAAGCTGGAATTCTCCATTTTATTTGACTAATTTTTTTTGTAGGTCGCATGTTCCAGGGGAGGCCGGCCTACCCCACACGCCAGGGCGCGCTTCCTACTTGAACACCTTTAGCTTTTTCCTTAGCATTTTATGTTATTGTATTTTTAACCTTTGTCTTTTTTATCGTTATTTGGGGTTTGCATATTATTTCTTATTTTAGGTAGCCTAGTAGTATCATGTGGTGAGTACGACAACTTAAGCACAAGTAGGCAGTTACCAGATGGTTTCCCCCCAAAAAAATCAAGTCTGCTTCTAGAGTAATACTTTTCTTCCCCGCGTTCGGAGCAACAAATTTCCACTCCTCCCAATAATTGTTCGTAATCTACTTTGTTGTCTCTTAATTTAATTCATTTTATTTTCAATTCTATGAATCTTTACCAGTTTTGCTGACGAGAACAGGACAGGATAGTCAAGAGGAAGGGAAATAATAGGTTTAAGAGAGAAACAATTACGAATAGGAAGTCTAAGAAGGAAATCGGAACGGTAAACTACCCATTAGAAACCTTATCCCGTGTAAAATATAATATATATATACTTATTTAAAAAAAATAAAGAGATCTTCTTTGTCGGCCATCAGAAAGCTAAGGCCTATGGAAATAACTTAAAAAATAGACTATCCATTGCAATTAAAAATAAAACAAAACGACAAACAAATATCATTAAAAAAACAATAAATGGTACTTTAAAAAAAGTCTCTCTCTCGTATGGATTAGGTAAACAATCAACAAATTGAAATTCAAAGATAATAGAGGAAGCTCTCATCCTTCAAAAATTCTATTAAAACAAAATCAGGTGAGCTGAAGCTAACCCCAAGCCTGGTATCAAGTGGTAGCGACCCCCCACATTTTGGTAATTGGACAAGTACCGTGCACGAAGCTCCTTCAGACTAGGACATTCACCTGAAAAGTCTTCGACTGTGTATGATACAAAGTAATATACCAATTAATGTTCATTGGAGCACTCAATAAAATGGCGTGCAGTCTAATGTGTGACTTGATTCCTGTCATTTAGTCAATGTAAAGGGGAGCAATATTTCGGTCCGGTTGGTAAGTCTGTGCAAACAACTTGGCTTCTTAGTCAGTAAGGACGTTACCATCTACCCTTACCTATCCAGCAAACTAGCAGAATTTAATCTCTTCAACCTTCAGGTTCGCAGCTGCCACGAGACTATGGATAGAGAAAACCAGGTGTAGTGGATTTAACAATGCCTTTAATGCAGTGAGTGAGCTCTATGACTCTTTATTTAGGAGAAAATGGTAATTGGACTTGGCATGACGTGTAAATCTTCGTACTGAATGATGTATTCCATCTAGCTCGGGGAGGGGGAGTCAGCTGCAGAGCGAATGAGATCTCCACTGACTTGCAACAGGGGTGAGATAACATGAAGGCCGACACCCTCTTAAAGTTGAAGCAATTTGTGTACACATGCAGAGTACCGGTATGACACGATCTATGTTCCAAGAAAGATGGAAGGCAATTATGCCTGCGGTATGGAAGTTTGGGGAAAAGAGACTTGGCGACAAACTATCATAGGTGATCTCTTCCAAGGTGGCGTCCTCTGTAGAACCATGGGACCCACTAGCCCAAGAGTTAAGGCGAACACTTGGAGGAATTTTTTACCAGGAATCCAAAAAAAAATAGTCTATGATTCCTTCGCTGGTAGGCATAGACCCTTTTCGTGATCGGTTGTGGAATTAATGAGGGCAGATGGAGACTGGGCAATAGGGTGATCTTGCGCGTATAATGGTATCATACACAGTCTAAGGCGAAAAACGAGTAGCACCACCTGCCGTTGAAAAGGTAGATGAGCTGGATCCACCTTTCGACAGCTGTAGTTTAGTGTGATGGATCAAATCTAACTTATGCAGTATGCTTACCAAAACGAAGGAATGAAACTTGCACCATTCGGCTAGCTAAGAGATATGAGAGGAAGATTATATAAGTTAAATGATTTTGCTGTCATTACCGTTTGTGCTGACTGTCATAATCGAAGAATTTGCATTACACGCTATTAAGAATAACTAAGGGTTTAAATGTGTCCCTCCAAGCATAAACGTCGGTCAAATTAACGGTAAATGAATCGGTCTGATTTTCATATATTCAGAAGAGTCTCTTAAAGGAACAGGTCCAGGTATGGCTAGTGCCAGTGAAGGTAAGAGAACTTTGCTCAGGCAAAGAAAATAACATGAGGATAGTTGCCTGCTGGATACCTCATTATTGCCTTAAACTTCTGAAGAGAGTTCTTTCCACCCGTACCCAGAAAAAGATTTAATACAACTAAGATATGAATATTAGCAGCGGGTTTCCATGGCACCTTAGGATTGAAGGTTTCAGTAATAACTTTCAGCCACTTGCATTATAGGTCTTCGTCAGATTGAAAAATACCGCGGTAAAGTGCTGTATACAAACGAAGGCCTACAATATAGCAATTTACATAAAAGCCCAAGATCTGACATTGAGTGTAGCTTACAAAAGTCCTACTGTGCATGTGACAGGGGACATCGGTTGTGTAAGAACACAAGCTAACTTATTAGTTATCATTTTTGTTCTAGCAAATTGCATACGCAAGTGTTTAGAGCAAGTAAGCGAGAACCGAGATGGTTAAAGTGATATATCCCTGACTTGCTAAAAGTAAGCACGGTGAAAATAAAGGGCAAAACGCAGATAGCTATGCGAAAACAAGTCATTGGAGTGGACTCAACTTCTGCAGGTGAAGTAGTCCAGTCGGTGACCCACAGCGACTAAGAGGCGTACTTTAAATGAGGGGGAGCAGCATCCTGCCTCGCGAATTGGAAGAAAGGTGTTGTAAAAGACTCAACGACGTAAATCCGATCAGAGATTTCGATTTCTCCTTCTCGGAGGACGAGAGCGTAGTCCCGATTAAATTTGCTTTCACACGCTTCAAACCACTGCAAGAGGATTCTTCCTATTATGTAACGACGCATCTCTTCCAATAAAGGAAACCTAGCCTTCATCCAACGAGATTTTCGGGTTGAACTCGCACCCACAGCGATTTTAGTCCGTATAGGCATCGCTCTCAGCCTATCAGCAAATAAGTGAATTGCATCCAAAACGATCATACCTTCCAAGAATGGAAGCCAGGCCCGCGGCCAAGATAGTGCAAGAGAGAATTTCAACGTCCCCATTTACCGATCGAATATCCGTGGCTGTGATATTAAGGTAATTCTTTTTATCGAAATTAGACCACTACACCCGATCTGAGCAGCACCTAGGTGGTTTCTAAAGTGAAAACACCACCGGTAAATATATTTGAATTTGAACGTGATCATTAACTCCGCTTGTTCAAGGGGGGATAACCGTGGTCGATCGAGAAAACAAAATTTAGTGTTTTTTTAAACAGTGGTGTATGAACGCCAAATTAAGACCTACACTCTCCATTCTTTAACTAGGGCCGCCAGGACCTGACCCCTGGAATTAACCTTATAGTCTCCGCAAGGTTAGCCTTCCGTTCTTATCCTTAAGGAAGAGCAATAGACTCAGCAAACGCAAAATAACTCCTACCTACATAAAAAAGGCATCTCAATTTATATATATTAATAAAATAATAAGAAAATAAGTTCCCCCCAAAATATTAACGTCTATAATTTCAAAAGATGTTTTAGGTTTAAGGAATTATTTAAACAAATCTAAGGCTATGAAGTCCATTTTACTTGTGTTTCGTGCCATTAGTTGGCGGCTTTGCTATTTGGTCTTTTATATAACCCTCGCGTCTCTCGTGACTGGACATATGGCCTGCAGCTTCCGTGACCATTTTGACGCACCTTTTCACACTTTGAGTTTGCGAAGGCCATGTAAGCACTTGCATGGGAAGATCTTTGAAGCTTTTCACATCCTTGTTTATTAATTTTATTGTCAATAGTGGTTCTAAGACCATGAAATTGAATTCAGTTAACTCTGAAATATTTATTACATCAACGTTTATTGTGGGCACCTTTCTCGTTTGGAAAGAGCTGTCACACAATTGGTCGTCGACTTCGTTTCCTCTGATCTCTAAGATGATTTCAACGGCCTTTACTCGCATTTCTAAGAATTCAGTGCAAAGCATAGCTTGCAATATTTCTTCTGAGCGATCATACCAATCTGACCGTTTTACCATTGGAATCACGATGTTTCTGACTGTCTTCCGTTGCATTGATATTTGTTGTAGTTGAAAGAGTAGGTGGTGGGGACCATCGACACAAATGGAATTGAATTTAACGTTGAACCAATTGGGTAGATTAACTCCAATAATAAACTCAACAATTAACTTGAGGTTATTCAGCACTTTTCCCTTCAATCCGTGTTTGGATATCCAAAACTTGCAGAAACGAAGTGCTCTTGCCAACCAACGACTGTAACTGACAAGTCCAATCTCCAAAAGGGACAATGACTGTGATACTTCCCCTGATCTTATCTATTGGGCAATACAGTACGCGTAGGACTGATCAGTGCAATGATCTTTAACGATTTCGTCGGGCAACAAAGAAGTGTATGTCCACAATCAACCTTTGGAAAATCCTTATTGATTTCAAGCTTAGTTGCTCTAGCAAGCATGTAGACAAGAGAACCTGACCACTTGTTGTTGCTCTTTGTGGGGCCATCAACTTTCTGAATGAGATGAAGCAGGGGTAATTTGCCAGTATGTATATCACATACAATCGAAACAAGTATTCTTCCAAGTTTCTTCTCCAAATGTGTCATCACACCTCCTTTCCATCCTGTATTGACCGCCGTTGAATCGCCACCAATCGCCTGTAGTAAATTATCAAGTACTCTCTCTTGAAGCCAGCGCTATATATGATCAGCAATAATTTCTGCATGTTTTCTCCTGTTAATCTCAGCTTCTGGTACGAACTGAATTAGAAATCGGTCATCAGGCTCAGATCAAAATGAGAAGTGTTCCTCATTAATGAGACTAGGAAACTTCATATGAGCTCCTTCTACTTGTAGCATAACCTTTGTTTCGTCTATTCTCCCACCTAACAACAAGCATGAGAGCCCTCCTTCTTTCAGTTCTTTCTCTTGCTGATTGGATATTTCTTTCATCATTTTTTCTTGTGCCCCTCTAAGTTTATTGTGGTCGATCACCAACGATGCATCCTCTTGGTTGATGCCCTTCATCGATCCAAGTAGCCATGGCAATTTCCGAAGCTAGCAGTATTATGGCAAATACTAGCTAAGGCAATCTTTGAAATATCCTTTGTGTTATACTTAATTCTTTTTGGTGAAAGTTCAGCGAGATCCTCATAACTACTATCACCTGATGTTGCGTCTTGTTCTCCAGAATAACTAGCATAAAACTGTTCTATTATTTCTTCGCGAAGTTCTCTTCTCGCCGAGTAACTTGATCCATTTTAGTTTTATTTCTCTGTTCCCTTTCTCCGATTTCTTTTACTCTTTTAGCTGCGCAGGCTGATCTTTCGTTTCTGTAAAGTCAATTGAACTAATTTGCATGCTTTCTTCCTCTTCTGAGCATTTACGAAGGCAAACTCTAGAATGGAAATCTTTTTCTGACGAGGACAGATACAATCAATGTTGGGATGATTTTCCCTTTTACCTGCGGTGGAACAACTATCTTTCGAACACATTTGTATTGTACACTTGCAGTTTATGATGTCAAAAAGAGTGTCAAGTGTTTGAAGGAATTTGTTTTTCTTTGCCAAATTTCATCTTCCAAGTGATGCATCAATTGCTTTGTGCCACAATTTAGTAAGTTTCAGTTTAATGCTGCAATGCTAATTCATCACAGGTGGTTTGAAGAGGGCGTTAGTTTTTTTCGCGGCCGTTTTGGTCGCGAAGAAAAATTCCCAATTTAACATGTCTCTTACGGTTGGAAGTTCTGATACAGGAAGCGCCTGCCTGTTACCAACTAGAAGACTCAAATGAAATGATAGACTTCTTGTCTTCAATTTCGACATTGTTTCACTATCTGAAAATAAAGTCAAACATAGGTAATTTAGTGAACCATTCTAAGCTTTTACTTTTTAGTCGCAGATGCAAAATTAATGTAATTAAAAATGTACTTTCGAATAATATCAAGTTTCATTATATAATATTTATGAGATATTTACTATGATTGAAAAGAGGTATCCGTCAGTGAGAGGAGATACAAGTGAAGAGGAGTGGATACTACCATCTTGCTTGAAAACTGGAAGCAGACTGACTCGTCTCTCGAGTGGCGCGCACTTCGTACTGACACCATGCATACAAGTTGCCCTAAGAATTGATCTGTTTAGAACGCCCGTATACTATATTGTGCCAAAGCTAGTGACTAATAAAGTGCCCTAGAATTTTACTGAAATTGAGTAACTCAATGTCTCATCCGGCATTTGAAAGAAAATAGGTATGTAGTACATTTAATTGGAATTTAACTGATTTGGGAAAGTTGAGGCCACGATTTAGGTAAGTAACGATATTATTTTTAACTTTTTTCACAGTTCACTTCGATAGGCATGAAAAGGCACAAAACGTTTGCTATACAATTTTATATTTAGAAAGTTTAAAAAATTAACACATCCTACTGGGGGAAGGGATAAAAGGGACGCACCCAACATAGTATCAATCAGACAAAAGCTAAGGGAGAATGGATGATGTATCTAAGGTGTATGATCGCGCAAAAGGAGACAGTACTATCTCCATAGCTCCATGGAAGTAAAGTGTAAACTTAGTATACAACCTGAACGGCCAAGAGTTCTTTACCTAAATATAAAGGTCACACAATGCTTTGTGGAGGCGAGTGCGGCCCGCTGCAATTCCCCAATTTGGCCTCAGACAAAGCAATCTTATCATAAAGGCCTTCGATAAGTTTTCACATATCTGGGTTGACTCAAGTTTGCTAACTGGAAGGGTTTATTTACATCGCATCGGCACTTGCCCTAGTAAAACCTCCGAGGAAAACGCATAAAGTTCAAAAGGCGGGGGGGGGGCGATAGTCACTTCTCGTCCTTCCTCGAACTTCACTTGAGCGTAACAAACCTATGGTCAACCATATCTTCCGTAATGTCTTCAAGGGTGTAACTTACTATTTTCCTCACACGTACTAACCAATTTTTAACGTACAGATAGTATTGGGTATCCCCTCTGGCTTTGAAAATTGCCGAAATTTCCTGCTGTTAAAGTAGCATCTGTTCATCTGACAACGTTTTCTTTCACAGAGGAAAGAAAAGAGTGCTAAATTTCACACTGAGGTTCTTTGCGCCCGATGATAGACCTTTTCCTGAAACAAATGAAGAGATAGTTCAGGGTATTAAGAAAGGCAAGATAAAGTACGAGTTTAAAGATCCCTGCACAGACCAAGAAGTGCGCAAAATAATTACAGTCGGTAAGTTGTTAATCCCACGAGACCTGTACCACGCAATTACAAAGCAAGAATTTAAGAAAAAGAGAGCGGGCAACCAACAAAACAGAAAGAAGAGCAAGTATAGAAACGAAAACGAACAACTAATGGCCCACCTAAGAAAATTGAAGATAGTAAGCCACAATCTGGCGGGTTAAACGACAAAAAGCATACCGTAATAACGCATAATTGAGAGAGGACCCAGAGATAATCCTCTTGAATGAAATTGATGTAGACCCAGGAGCAAATAAAATCAAGCTCTTCAACTACACAGTAAATCACAAAGAACACAAACGAAATAAATTTTGACGGCGTTGCAATAGCTGTAAGGAACGACATTAGATTTACTAATCTCAATGAACTGGATGAGTACTACCTGGCTATCAGTGTAAGAATAAGCACTGGATATCTCAACATTATGACGGAGTACCAACCCCCAAGGAGGGGCTTTTTTCTCCTCCACAATTTCTTGAATATTTTTGGGCAAAAGAACCAGGCAGTGTTCATAAGCGACTTGAATGCCCGAACCAGAGCACAAGGATACACAGACAACTTTAATAAAGCTGGAAAGAACATAGTCGCTCGAATTGGGCCTAAATTTCTAACTTTCATTGGACAAAATAGAGCTACCAAACTCGATATCGTGCTGGCATCCCCAGACCTCCAGCTCAATTATTTACTAGAAAAGGGTCCCCCATCGGTGAGCGATCACAAAATGATTGTCCAGTAACTTTCACTAGATCCAATAAAAGTAAAATGTCCTCCAAGGAAACACTACATACAAGAGTGCCAACTTGGAAGCGTACGCGGAAGAGCTAAGTGAACATCAACAAGAAGACCTCTCCGAAACGACTCTAGATGAAATAGACTCGGGATTTGACAGGGTAATGGACGCGGTAATAAGAGCAACCAGAATCACATACCATTAACAACCTCTAGAACAGTACCGCGCCCCCATAGTACAGAGAAGATTGCATCCCTCGGCCATCAATTAAAGATGAACTGATACAAAAAACAGCTACAGCTCATCGAGGCAATAGATTCAGAGCTAAGACCAACAAAGTTCTAGAAAAAGCAAAAGATGTCCAAATGCCAGATGCGATATACAACCCAGCGGCATAATAGTAAATGAACCCCGCGAAGTCGAAGCAGCGTTCCGAGAACACTTGAGGGCAGTGTGGGATATATCGCCAAGGAGAATATGGATTTCAACCGGGAGTATGAGGTAAGAGTGGTCGAGAAATTAAAACAAAACTGTCACAAGATCGTCCCCAACAGCGCTAGAAGAACAAGGACTCTAACTAATAACCTTCCAGGAATTTAAATACATCCTTAACAGCACAAAACATAAGGCCCATGGGAAATCCGGAATTACTAGAGAGAACCTATTTCGCTCACCTGATTTATTCTTCGAAAAAATAGTCGCCTTTTTCGATGCCACTATAAGCGCAGGATATTTTTCTAATTCCTTGAAGAAGGGAAAATTAAATTTCTACCTAATCCTGGTAAGCCTCCAAATAGACTAGGGAACTTCAGACCAATAACGCTTCTGGAGACGGTAGCAAAATTGCTTGAAATAGCAATAAATAAGACTAAGGAGAGACTTATAAGAAAGATCTCTGATTCCACAACATCAGCGTGGGCTCTGAATGAAATTTTTGTTTGTCGTCATGGCTCGTACTAAGCAGACAGCTCGCAAATCTACCGGAGGTAAAGCTCCGCGTGAGCAATTGGCCACGAAGGCAGTGTAAACTTTTTGTGTAAAATCAAGTGAAAAGGTGGACGCATATAAAAGCGGTCCGCAATAAGTGTTAAATTTTTATTAGTGCAAAACTACGTACACACCCTCTTTCAAGAACAGCCACTAGAAGAGGGGCCCCAACATGGGGGCAGCCCCTCAGGACTGCAAAAGGATCCCCCTCCGTACCATAGGGGGGGCACCAAAACCGGACAAAATGGAAGTGATACAAACAATTTATAAAAAGATCCACGTGGTGCTGATCAGACTCCTCGACACTCCCAATGGTTATGCAACCATTTGCAGCCCAATGGGGGACGTCGAGAGGCTGGTCTCCGACGAGGCTCAAGCTCATCTCAAAAATATTGGGCTTGAAGCAAGTGTACCGCAGGAAATCCTGGCCTCATACTAACAAAACTGGACCCAATCTTTACAGAAAATTCCTGTGAAGATATAAAAAAGAACTTGAAGCGAAACAAGAGTGGGCCTGCATCACAGCAGTGTCCAAGTTCGGTAAAGGAAACGGCGTGGTAAAGATTGTATTCAGTACCATCGATATGGCAAACCGAGCCAAAAACGAAGGGCTGCTCGGCTTCTACCTAAAGGTCAGCCCGGAACAAATCGTCAAAGAAGAATACATTCAAATCGACTGCTGCTTCAAATGCTATGCAGTCGAAAAACACGCCACAAAAGATTGCACAATTGCCGACCCTGCATTCTCTAACTGCGCCAAAACCGGACACGGTTGGAAAGAGTGCAGGGAAATGGTGCAAAAATGTGTAAATTGTGGGGGTGACCACAGGGCCCTGGCCATGAGGTGCCCAATCCGAAAAGAAGCCATCCGCAAGAAAAGAGATAGGCTGAGAGAAGAAAAAGAAGAGAGAAAAAAATCCACGTACGCGGATACGGCAGCAAGGAATACCACTCCGGCGCAAACAAACGCGATGAAGTTAGTCATGCCTAAGGAAGGGCAAGAAGTCATGGCCATGGTCATGGTTGCCCACCTGGCAAACCTAACAAACCCCGGTACCTTCTCGTCCCACCTCAACCTTCTTCTTCAAAAGAATGGTAGCAAAAAAAGGGTTTGGTTCCCCGAAAACCCAGACTCGGTGGGCCTTTTTAATCTCGAGTTCATCGAAGAAGGAAAAAAGGCCCCCTCACGTAATGGGGTAAAGGAAACCGAAAAAGTAGAAGAAGAAAAAATACAAACGCCATCGGAAGGAGAAGAGGAGAAGAAAGGCGCAAAGAAGAAAAAGAAGAAAAATAAGAAGACACCAACAAAAATACCGCAGAAGCCACAATCAACTTCGGACGAGGAAGAAGAGGAGGACGAGAGGCACGAAGGGTTCCCCCTCACCGAGAAAAAGGAAATCCTCGAAAGAGGTCTCTTTTTCGACGGAAAAGACGTGGGTCTACGTGTCTTCGGCTCCCTCCTGTCCCCGGCCCCCAAAGACGACCTGGAACTACTCATCATCGGCCTAGCCGCGGGTGAGTACAAATGGACGTACGAGGGACCATACTCCAGGAAAGAAGCGTCGGCCCTACTCTTAAAATCCCTAGTGTACATCAACCCAAGAGATGTACACAACTTAAATATGACAACATTTAAAGCCATAAAGAGTGGTCAAAAAACATCACAAATCAAATAGTGAATACCGAAAAAAGTGCAATCAAAGTGAATAATAACTGTGAGCGAATGAACCAATCAAATTAGTGAAATAAATCTAATTCAATAAAAGTTATATAGTGAAAATAGTAAAATAAATGGAATAAATACAAATTAAGCAAAAGTCAATAAACAGTCAATTATAGACAACAATAGAAAATCTAGTCTTAACATAAAGTAACGGACAATTAAAGTGTTACTAAACTAATTTATTGAGAATAAATTATGTAGTAAATAAATAAGCAAAAATAAAAAAATTTATACAATCATAATAAATCAAATTTTAATCAAATTAATGTAAAACTATATTAACAAATTACAAAAACAGAATTAATAAACATTAAAAACTAACGTAAATATAAAGTGTAGTGAAATATAATAATCTAACGAATTAAATAAGTGTACAATAGCATTAGTTTTAAGATTGTATGGTAAATTATCCTTAACCTCTCTAGCATATTTGAATTGTAAATAGAAAGCGTAATAAAATAAACTAAAATTAAATGAACAATAACAAATATATAACAACAGTAATCTTAAGAATGTATTGTATATTATCCTTAATCTTTGTATAGTATTTAAATTTAACTTCCAAAAGTAAATTGATAACGATTTCCATGTCTCCGGAAAGCTATCTTTTCCTACTCCTACTCAGTGCTTTTACCTCCTCTGCTAAATCTATTTTCACTACTATTTTCTATCATTCTAACTAAATATAATGTATGTAATTACCCCATTTTTGTATTTATTACTTAATAAACCGTTGAACCGTTGAACAACATTAGCGTGGCTTCCAAAAGTGCAGGAGCAATGAGACAGCACTTGCTATCCTAGTGAAAACAATTGCAAAGCAAAGTTTGAAAAATATTACACCGATATCGTGATAAAAGACGTCCAAATGGCCTTTGAAAAGGTCTGGAGGATCAGACTCAAATTCAAGATCAGGAGACTGAGACTACCCCAAGCTCTCATGAAATTCCTTTGCGATTACATCACAAATAAGGAAGCGTTCATTCCAATAGAAGGATACGACAGACAACATTCTAACTGCTACAGGAGGTCCCAAAAGGGGGCCGCATCAGTATCACGCTTTATAGCATGTATACTATAGACCTAGTGCGAGCAGTATACGAAACTACAAAATATATACAGTTCGCTGATGACATTACAATCAAGTTTAATTGCGTCTATAGGCACGCCAGAAAAAAATGGCAAGGATCACAGCGACTGAGATTGTGAATATAAACAACTTCGAACACAAATGGAAAATCCGCACAAACGCAGATAAATTATCCATAGTACCGCTGGGAAGACGCAAGACCTATATAGTAGAGGTCGAGGGAAATAAATGCTAATACGAGAAGGAAGGAAAAGTTCTAGGACTTAAAATCACCCGTCAGGGGTATGCCAAACACGTTGGGGAAAGAGTCAAGTTAGGAAACGCCTAGCTAGCTAAACTATTTTAACTAAGAGGCCTGAGAAGACAACAAAATCGAAGTTTACAACGCTCTATGTAAGGCCACTCTACTCTATCCAGTGATTCCACTGAATAGACTTTTCAAAACCAACATACCTAAGCTTCAAAGAGTACAGAACTCGGCTACATATATTATAACGGATATGAGGAGAAGGGAACGCAGGAAAGTAAGAGAGTTTCTCTAAGATATAGATATACCAGCTATCAACGTATCCCTTTACAACAGGGCGAAAGAAATATGGGCCAAATTAACCCAAATCTTAAACGAAGCTGAACTAAGCACCATAGATATCTCACAAGAACACCGACTCATTAATAGAGAAAACTTCAGGAGTGGCAAACCCAATCGGCGAGTGTTCTAGCTCCCTTTTATACCTAGAAATGAGATTGCCATGACATGAAGATAATTTAATTTGCAATAGTAAAGTAAAAGAAAACTGAGAACAAATTAAGAGTAAAAGAGGCGCGAGAGCCTCCTAGCCATCAACAACCAAGAATGAAGACTAATAAATTAATAGAAAACAGAAGAGATGGCAGGTCACCCAGCAACTTTAAAAACTCAACTTTTCTCTCCCAGTCACTATCCACGCAACTCCTACTAAACATTTTTTCTCCACTTATTCTGGACGTAAGTTTAGATTATTCTCTCTCATAATCAGGTATCTGTACAGTCATTTTTTAAAAAAAATAGAATGGATTTCAATTCAAATGAGGTTGATTGTTTGGATACACCGCTTTGTTGTGCGTGACCTGATTTTCACCAAGCAGTGATACGTTCGAAAGTGGCTATTTTCTCCTTGACTGGCCTTGTTGAGGACTAGTTGAGGGAAAGGAAGAAGGATCCATCTACGCTGCATGAAGGTAAAGGGGTCATTTGTTCATTGGACAATTTTTCCACCTTCTTCACATACCATTCTTCCTTATTTTTCACAACGAATCACTAAACTAGAGACACACACGCAGGGTTACACACACACGTACAGACTCGGGTACACCAGATCCTCTCCCAAATTACGCCCTCGGGTAAAATGACAGAGAGATGAGGGAGACTCAGGGTGTAGCCCTGAGGATCTTGCCTAGCGGCTAAAACTGGACAGAACTAAGTCTTCGAACAAATTACGGTGAGCTCAACATTTCCCTCTGCCTAATAATTGACTTACCCAACAGCTACGCAGCTATCTGTGCGTAGGAGCCTGACATCGAAGCCCTCACCCCCCAGCGTGCCGCAGACTGCTTACAAAAAATAGACCTAATACCATAAACACCGCCACAAATATGATTACACCGGATTGTAATCTGCCGCTGCCTCTACCACTAGAAGGAGGGCACTCTACCGACCAGATAACGGACGAGATTCTTCGGAATTAGAAGTGGGTAAAAAGTGGTCGAAGTTACCAAATTCAAGGACCACACACACGTGTTTAAACTTGTATTTGTCGAAACGACAATGGCAATCAAAGCAAAAAAAAAAAAAACAACCTTCTCCTGTTCAATGTCCGCATCTGCCCCGAGCAGATTGAACGTGAAAAGTTCATTAACCTACAACTGTGCTTAAAGTGTTACAGGTACAATGATCACACCACTGCCACTTGCGCCAAGTCTAAAATTACAGTTTGTTCTGTGTGCGCAGGCCAATACAATTCCTGGCGCGAATGTAGAAGTTCGTTCCAAAATGCCTCAGTTGTGGTGGGCAAAACAGAACCATGGCGAGGATATGTCCTATAAAGAAGAAACAAATCATAATTACAAAGTCAAGGGCATAAAATAGGAAGAAAAGAGAGCCAATTGAACGGTCACAGAGAGTAGTGTGGCAACAGCATCTACGTCCCTGCAGATAGAGAACGAAAAGTCAAGAAAAGTTATGTGTTGCTTATATTATGTAAACTTGACCAATAATGGCTCTTTCGCAAAGGAGCTAACAACCATGCTCGTGAATAACAGCAGGGAAAAAATGTGGTTCCAGGAAAACTCTCCTCCACAAAACTAGGTACTAAGGGTGAATCTGCTACCCTTAAAGCGACAAGAGCTGCCCAAAAGCTGCAGACACGAGTAAAGCCATTTCACGGGTTCCTTAAGTCCAAGTTATGGATGACCGGCAGAAAGCACAAACTGATTCACACACACACAGAAGAAATCCCCCCCAAAAAATCACTAGTTGAGAAGATGGAAGCCGTTGCTGTGAGGCCTAAGAAGGTGGAACATTCACTCCGCCCCCCAATAGCCTCGCAGTCACGTCGACCGAGTAGTTCCTCGTCTTCAAAGAATCTGGCTCCGAGGTACATGTACTAATAGAGGATGTTAAATCCCCAGAGTACATGCTGCCGAAGGGAACTAGTTTCCGGAAGAAATCAAGCCAGAGGATATTCTCGATGGCCTTAGGGCCAGACAATACAAATGTGACTACGAGGCTAACATGACTGAAGATCTGGTACCTTAGGCTCTCTTCCCCAACCTTGTGAAATTCTCGACAGATAATTATGTTATTCTAACGGAGGCAGAATTCCGTAAAAAGAGATCCAGCAAGGGTAAGACTCCTCCGTCCACTCCCATCACAGGATCAAAAGTTGTTAGAGAATGAACACTTTTTGCCATAGCACCTGTGCTACATTGTGAATGTAGTGTCAAAAGCTAGCCGTGAAATTAAAGAAGATCTTACCTAAACAAAAACCTCAACTTTAACATTTATTACTTTTTATCGATAATGGCAACTTGTCAGAGAAAGAAGGTTACCCCATTCTCTAGAACTCAACCTCTACCCGTGGTGCCTGAGAAACGATGCACCTGCACGCCCAGATAGCCCCAAGGGACCAGGGAGAATTTAGTGCTATCGGATGACCCCCGGCGCTCTTATCAAGAATGGTCGGGCTAGTTGAACTCAAGAAGCCGCCTCAAGAATGTCGCACGGCCGTGTAATCCGTGTTGGGTATCCCTTCGCTCCCGTCGCATCACCTAAACGGCGCCAGACCTACGGCGTCGAGGACCTTCACGCGAGCCTGTGATGCTTGCTGAGAATATACTCTGCGTCAGCTTGTTGCACCAAGTCTAATGAGATTCCTGTCCCCCTTGTGTGGGCCTCTGGCGATCTGCTTCCGCCGAGGCAGTAAAAATATTTGAGGAAAAGCTTTGAGAAATTAATACCATACAGCCCCGTCTTGGTTAGCAGCCACGAACAGTCTCGTACCTCCTACTCCACCTCCCAACGCGACGCGTCACCTCTCTACCTGGCCTCGATCGTACCTAAGTCCAGTTCCCGCCCGACAGACAATAAATATGGACAGGCATTTATCACTCGGGTATTGACCTCCTTCAGTCTGGAGTACTCTCTCGTTCATTTATCAGCTAGGTAAAAGAAGAACGAATTTTGCAAGTGGAACTTTCCAGCGCCCCGCTTCTTCGTCGTCCCCAAAGCCTACAGTCAATTAGGCTTACCGTGAGTCTCCCCGTTATACTCTTCCCCTTTCCCCGGAAGTAATCACTGTACATCCTCTCTCGGACTCTCGTCCCCGTCGATTCATTTGTATCCGCCCCCACGTTTGTTACCCCGGGTCTCATCTTATTTATTGTCATTTCTTTACTTTTGCTAATAATGTTTCCTTCGTATATAGTAAAGTTATTTTTCTACAACCAGTTTGCTAAACCCATAACTTATAAGAATTGATTATTTAAGCCACCCGCACTCGATTTTGATTAATAACTCGCGTAGTGGGATATATATCCCCTCTCCCCCGCCAAATTCAGGTGTGCTCCCTCCCCGCATCACCGCAAAGTCAGTCCTTGGCTAGCATCGACGTTCGACTATAGGGCACAACCTAAATACGACAACATTTTTCCTAAATTCGCCTTACCGTAATAATGGATATTTTAGAGTTGCTACAAATAACTGAATGCCAACCAGCTTCGACCAAAATGAAAATTAAAACATGAATTTAACACCGCAAGAGTTATTCTTTGGACAGTGATGTTTACATCCCTGCCTCATCTCTGCTATTGTACACTACTGTCTACATTTTGCTGGAGATAGCTTTACACAAGTGAACAAAACCCTTTCAAACTCATACTAAATTATCTTTACTATCTGTAGCAAAACTCTTTAGCAATATACTTTCTCACTTTTGCTCTACTAATACGAGTATATACCTTCTATCTTGATTATGTCCACTGTCAAATGGAGCAAAGGTAAGGTAATTTTCGTCACCAAACTAACCTTCTTTTCCCCAAAGATCTCTAATAGTTACTTTGGACAGGTTAGGTAAAGACCAAGTAAAAATAAAAAAGAAAAAAGAAAATTGTAAATGATATTAAGAATTGAGGAGAAAAGGCTCGTTCTTTTCCCATGGTCATAGAAACCTCCCAAAATAAAGCCAAATACGAGTAGATGTTAATACGACCAAGGAGGGGCGATTGATTTAAAAAAGGTAGTATGAATTAGATTTTGACGGCAAGGGTTTCCAAAGAGCACAAAGAACAAACAACTATGAGCATATTTTTACGTCATACGAATGCAGGGATCAATAGGGGAACGGATTAAACTGAGATATAAGCTTGTCTTAATAAAGGAGTGGAGAAATCATTAATATATTATGAGAAGTTAACCTACTAATAAAAATATGTGAAGAAAATGAGGTAATATAACGGTACGAGCATTTAGAGAACATGACCTATGGAAGCAAAAGTAATCAGAAGAGGCCAAACGGGATCGTAATCCTAAGGTCGCAAATCTTGTGGGAGATAACAGACATAAGAAGAATTTTAAGAAATGAGATGGGTGCATAAATGAGGATGTTATGAAATCTGCTCGAAAACGCCATTCTTGATTGTTAACTAAGAGTTGGAGGATATATTTAACCATGAGCAATGCGGAAATTATGCTAAATCAGAGAATGATAAAGTCCTCATAGAGCAGAATTATAGTCTTTTCTTTCCGATCATAATTACAAATCGAGGGCCATGATTGAGTTGCTCAGAGCCAAATTATTCTTTCCCGGGAATGAGATTCGAATTGAGTAAACTTATTTGATTATGATGATGTAGATTTACTTTAAACGCTATTAAAAGCCTTTTTACCAATGTTTGCTAGTATTTCTAGCATTAAAGTGCAATAAAATGACTTATTTTTAACTGACTCAAGGTTGGTTTTAACCAAATATTTTAGGACCTCTGTTTCATAACTTTTAAAGACAAAATTTAAAATAGTACATAAGAATTCAACAATTATTCGCATGACAAAATAAAACAAGTTAACAAAATGCATTAAAATTAATCAAAATAAATTCCGGTGAAATTTTATTTATGTACAAAGTATATAAAAATAATTATTGATACAGGAATGTTTGATGGGAATTAAATTTCTTCGACATTAATGGAACCAAGTATTTTAAATGAATTGAATAATCCTTCTTTAAACAACTCAGTGGTGGTTTGCACAAACTTTTAGGTCGACGATTTGGTTACCATGAATTTCTGGAAGCAATTTTCAGTCACTGTGTGGCGATACAAGCATGGATTCCTTCGAGAAACCGAGACTACAAAGGCAACCTCGTCGTGGATTGTACTTATGATCGCCATCTTGCTAGGATTAATGGCAGGAATAATAGAGAAAGAGTGAGAAGTGAAGTATTTTGTTGAAGTAGATGTTGTAAGGATAGAAGGCTCCGTGATAATGATGTGGAAATCGGCTTTTTTTTCCATTTGGGTTGCTGAGAGGTGGATGACAGTACTGATCCATTTTGTGTTAGTGAAGACTTGAAAGCTTGTGTGTGTGTGATCATTCGTACGATCGACCTAGTTAAAGACAAGAGTCGGGCCAATGCAGTACTTTGAACAATGTCGTAGAAGTAAGCGGTGGAGAGAGGAACTGTGTTATAGTAATAGTTTGAGTTGGAGACAAGAAAGAAGTTAAAAATTGACTGAGAGAAATAATCATTTAATCACGTCACGTGTTTACAAAAGTGACTAGGCAAGAGACATCTGGTGCTTAGGCATAATACTACTGCTTCTTTAGATTGCTATCGGAACCAATCATTGCAATGTGGTAAAAATGCAATCAAAACTTTCTTCCTCAATTGACAAGAGGAGAATCAGTCTGAATGTGAATTGGCAACAAACAACGACGGGTTCAGGAAGGAAAGAATGAAGAGGATAACTGAGAGACCACCATAATAAATAAATGAAGAAATGCAATTATCATCGGAAAAAAAATAGGGGCCTACCTTGAAAAACAATATATGCCACCTTTGCACAATAATAATAAGATCCTATATTGGGCAATTTATCAAATATAGTTAAAAACATATGTGAAACCTGAATGTGTTGGCACAAGTAGGAATTACACAATCGCATTCAATTACAATTTTAATTTATCTTTATCAGGAATTGATTATAAATTGAATTAAGAAATAATACTCATTGTATTATCAAAGGTATAATTTGGAGTGAAAAGTAGCGTTAGTCACTTTCTACATTCATCTCTTAGAGAGAAAGGAAAGAATGAAAATCGAAGAACAACGAAAAGCATCCTGAGGGATTCCAAAGGAGTTTTGTGGCAAAAAATATTTGCACCGTGGAAAAGAAACCTGAACAATTGTTATTTGGGTCCTCAAACGTTATTTAATCTTAGGTGTTTTCTGCAATCCTCAGCCTCAGTACTTTTCATTTCATTTCACTCCATCTCTTATATATTCCCTAAGAAACATTATGATTCTTTTACCAAATTTAGCTGAGTTATTCGAAGGTGAGCCCCTCGCATGCATACTTCACCGCACGATGGGAGCCGTCGCACCAATTGGCTTCTGTTAAGTCAACCTAGCTTTCAAACATTTTCACTTCTTCCAACTTTACCCCTTCCTTCCACTCGCTTCTCGGTTAATTCTATTCTTTTTTTTAAATAAACTTGCGTTAAAAAGAAAAATGGGGAAAGCAATATAGAAAACCAATTTTTGAATACAAGGGAAACAATATACATTAGGTGATCTCTTCTGAGTCAAATTTAGTCTAATAAAATTTAGCTCCTATTTTTTCATGGCTGACATTTGATCATTTATTTCGCTAAATAATATTATTGCATATTTTGTAACAATATTACACAAATTAATTGTTATTTTGCGTTATTGTTATTGCTGAAGGTCCTTATATATCGTGAGATGTAATATGGAAAGAAGAAGCATAAAATAGATTCAAATGTGTCCTGATCGTTCAAGTTATTTCCATCCTATGTCTCCCATTTCTCAAATGATGTTTTCCTGTGCTTTTGTCAGGAGGGAGAAACGCTATTGGCTGTATTGTCTTTATTCCAATCTTTATTCTTTCGCTTACTATAACTAGTATTCATTATGTCGAGATGGTTGAGGCGCCATTGAGAAAAACAGTTTATGCGATACAAGGGAAAGAATCCTTTGCCGGAGTTTCTTCTTCGAATCGTGCAAGTGTCGTTCGCTCTATCACATGGCGTCTTCTTATTGCCCAGAGGAGGCGCCAAATGGGCACGAGGTGGGTACAGAAAAGGGGAACAATGAGGTAGACTTTATTGATAAAGTGAACGGCAATTGCATTTGGGAGGAAAATATGTCTTTATTTAATTCCTGTTCTTTGGCGATTCGAGAGAAATTTTCCTCTCATTTCGACGTTATTTAAGAACTACTTAGATAAAAGTGCTGACTCATCCCTGCCCTCGTTGGTGTGCGCCTAATTTTAATAAATAGAAAAACGATGGCCGTTATTTGCCTTTACAGACTTATACATTTTAATATTTGCCTTCGTTTAAGTAAAGTCGAGCCTGCCCCCCTCCTCCTCCAATTTCCCAAAGATAGGTTCACGCTTTGACCTTTCCAGTTCTTTTGTTCTTAATTCAAACTTTTCCCATTTTAAAAATTCTTTGTATTTATTCACCCTTTCGATTCACTCGCCCTTCCCATCCTGCAGCTAACATCTGGAGCTTACTATCCCTGCCCAGAATCCTGGAAAGGCACTGCCATGTGTGCCATGGGTAGCCTTGCATCAGTTGATATGAATTAGGGAATGGCGTGTCCTCTCGTCCCTAACATTACGAATATGTCCCCCCTGCCCCAATGTTTGCAAGAAACACTCTAGCGGTGTTTCTCGTGCACATCTTTACTACATCCAACTTGTCTACTTTCTTCGAATTTCGACCCTTTCATACTTTGCCCTCATTGTTGGCACGCTTTATGCTGGAGGCAAGAGAATCCCGGCGCTATTGCCTGCCCTCCCTCCTCTAACGCGCGAATTTACATGCCCTTCCTTTCCCAAAGCACCTCTTTGGATTATTACAATAACAAAAATATTTATGTTTAAATAATAAAAATTTGTCTAACTGAATCAAGACAATCAATGTGTCATTTGTTCAAAGCGTCGAAACGAATGTAACAGGACTTTTGCAATACACGTTTCTTGAATTTTTTTACTTTTTAAAAAATAAATTTGTTTTTGGCTGGAGTTTTTCGTGTGAAGGGGTTGGGTGAGTATGTTAGGCAAACTGTCAAAGACGGGCACCCTATGAAGTACTCTTACAAAATCAGCCCATGAGTTTAGATTGAAATTGAAGGTGAAGCCGATTCCAAAATTTCCAAATGCATTTAAATGCATTCGTTATTGGAAGATTTTAAGCTCCGGTTAGCGAAGTGGGACATTATTTTATTCATCTCTAATTAAGGCATTCATTAAATCAAGGCAAAAATGTAGAAATGGTATGGTAACTTTAGCGTCCAAAGTGACGCTACTCTGACCAAAATCATCTCAAAATATGCGTTTATGGTAACATTGAGTGGCCACCATAACACTGCCTCAGGCACGCCTGAGGGCGCTCTTCATTCACGCGAACCAAGTGACTGACTATCCAATAGACCACTGTAACAATCACAAAGAGAACTACATCAAGTGGATAATTTAACATACACTTTTCTTTTCAAAGCACAAGGGAGTGTTTTTACTTACCCGTTGGGTAAACCTGTAATATGTGTAGTGATGGCAAGCGGTTACCATAGCAATGAGTAGCCACCATCGCACTACTAGATTGGTCTTTAGATACAGTTACTTGCTTGGTGCGAATGCAGAGCGTCCCTGGGGCGTGCCCGTTTCAGTGAGAAGGTGGCTTCTCATTTCTATGGTAACCGCAAACTATCCCTCCGTAGATTATTCATTCTACAATCTGTAGAGAGGACGCAATTTTGCCTAAGGCTTCACTGAACACAAGGAAGGGAAAATGGGATTGTAACCTCAGAATATAATAGGCTTGGTTTTTCCATTGATAAATTTGAGCACAAAAATAATTTTATACATACAAGTATCAGGTATGAATTCAAAGAGGGAATTAATTCAAAAACCAAACGGCTAAATCAGATTATGCCGGGAATAGTTAGTATAGAGCAAAACCGGCAAAATATTCAGAGAGGTAAATTGGAGGAACAGAAGCACCTTGCAATCCTGGTAAGTAGTCTGATTTGGGTGCAAGCTTGAACCCTGGAAATAAGCCCATTCGAAACCTAGTCCACCGGAAAATCAGAGCCCACCTGGGTAGCTGTCGGGAGACACCCCCTAGCTCATCGGAGCTAGAAGAATAGACTGGATGATTCCATACGGGTTGTTTGTCGAGACTGCAACGCAGATCATCACACTATAAAAGACACAATGGAAAAGTGCATTGCACTTTTCCATTGCACACATAACTTTATGAGGCCTTGTGGGAAACCCCAATCCAGGCGGCCGCGGCCTCTTTCAGGGCTCGGGGCTGTTCAACCAGGCAACCTGAGGAACGTTAAAGACAACCTACTCATTAACATACCAAGAATAAACGGAGGTAGTACAATTCTATGGCTATTTAGAGAACGAGACCTTTGAAAATAAGAATCAGCAGGAGGAGGCTCAACGTTTGAAAAATTGGGGAAAAGCACAGACAAAAAGACTTCGTATAAATGACATACATGCTAAAAATAAAGATATCTGAATTGCTTGGAAACACACTCCTTGTTTAAGTAAGAGTGAGAGGCTGTTTTTAACAATGTTTCCAATTGGAACTACATTGATCAAATGAAGGATGAAAATAAATATAATGAAAATAAATATGAGAGTGAAGTTATTTTTTGATAATTATATTGAATAGAGAACTTAGATTGAAGGTAATAGAATTGATATAAACGCAGTATGAAATCACACGGTTTATTTACGGGAACCTTTTTTTTAGTACGTCAGATAATCATGAGAATGCGGAAGTGTGCTAGCTGAGTAAACGGAAATCACCTCATATATCGGATGAGGCTGTTCTCTGCCGTGATATTTACAAATGAACGGCCATGATTCAGCTGTGGCGTGGCCATATTACTCTTTTCCCGAATTTATGTTAGCCTTGAGTGAAGACATTGGCTTCTAATGATGTCAATTTCCTTTAAAGGCTATTGAAATTTTTGTTTACAAATATTTTCTGGTACTACTAACATTATAGAGGAATAAAATTCCTTATTTTAAATGACCCAACCATAGTTTCAACACGATATTTAAAGACATCTCATTTATAATTCTCAACCAGTTGTAGAAATGAAACAATCGCTTAAATTCAATATTTATTTCCATAAAAAATGGAGACAAGTTAACAAAAAGAATTAAAAATAAGCCTATAATAATTTTTCATGCACTTTTAAGTATGGGTAAAGTATATAAAATTATTATTTATACCAGAATGGAACCAAGACTTTTTAAATGACTGGAAGAATCCTTTCTTACACAACTTAGTGGTGGTTTGCACAAATTTCAAGGTGGATGATTTGGTTACCATGATTTTCTGGAATCGAGTGTTAGTCACTGTGTGGCGATACTGGCGTCTATTCCCTCGAGAAGCCGTGAGTGTGACTGGAATCTCGTCGTTGAACGTACTTGTGATCGTCATCTCGCTATCAACAATGGCAGGAATAATGGCAAAAGTGTGAGAAGTGAGGTATTTCGTTGAGGTAGATGTGGTAACAATGGGAGATTCCGTGGTAATAGTGCGGAAATAAACTTCCGTGTCGATTTGGGTCGCTGAGAGGGAAAGAACAGTACTGACCCATTTTGTGTTGGTAAGAGTTTTACTCGTGTGTGTGGGAGCATTCGCATTAATGAATTCGTTAAAGAAACGATTCGAGGCAATGTAGTACGTGTAACAATGTCGTGGAGGTAGGCGGTAGCAGGGAGGCACTGGGTTGTAGTAACAGGTTAAGTGGTGGGTGAGAAAGAAGTTTGGGTGATAGGAATAGTCATTCGTTCTCGTCAAGAGTATAAAATAGTGAATATAGAAGAGACAACCGGCGCTTGGCATACTCCTCCTCTAAGAAGAGGTTGTCTTGATTCGAGGGAGTTGTGCTGGTAGCAGTGGACATGTTTCCCAAGTCCTCTTCGATATCAGACTACGCTTGGAGCTTTATCTTTATTATTGAAGATATACTCAATTGTTTTTAAGTATAAAATCGCAAAATGCTTGATGCCAAAATTTAGTCGTTCTTACCTGTATGTTTTGCGGGTTATGAGTAGGGAATTTCTGCTGCGAATCCTCGAGGATGGTTTCGACAATCCGAAAAGTCACAAGAAGCAAATAAGCTCTGAGATCCAACGTTCGCAAGAGACTGATGCTTTTGAAAATTGAAATTGATGTAAGAAGTAGGGAAATGTATAGTAGGTATATAAAGATAAAAAGAGTTTAAGTGTTGCCCTGGTGTAGAGGGCTTCTCTCAGGTTATTCTTGTTTGCGTTTTTATTTTTCCTCCCTTTATTTGTTTGTTATTATTATTTGTTTTAATTTATGTGTTTTTTTATTTTTAGTTTTTTGTGTCTGTTTTTTATATACATAAATAGAAAAATATATTTGATATTTCCACCATCGTGGCATTCAAGCCTTTCAAGTTTCTTATCTGCTATATATATATTCTCCTTTATTGTTATCTTAATAGCTTACTTCTCATTTTGCCGTGGTTTAAGTTTTAATTCCTGTTTTGTATATTTTGATATTACCTTGGGCACTTCGCCTGTTTTTCTTTTGTTTATCCTTTTTTGGAGCACACATCGTGTCACGCTGGTACCATGCCAGTGTATACGGAGGGCTCCAAGTCCCACGAGGAGGTCGGCTTCCACGCCGTATCCCCTCTGTTTGAAGTCAGCGGGGCTCTACCAGGCGCTGCGTCTGTCTTCACGGTCTAGCTGGTGGCAATACACCACTCGGTACGGGAGATTACGCGACGTGCCCGGTTCGGAGACCGGATTGTGATCTATAGCGACTCACAAAGCGCCCTGAGTGCTCGCGGGGCATTGGAATCTCCGCATCCCCTGGTTTTCGGAATCCGTGACGCCACGGTTTTGGCGGGCCGGGCAGATGTCGAGATTATCTTCTGCTGGGTTCCTGGACATGTAGGAATTGCGGGGAATGAGGGCGCCAAAGAGTCCGCGAGGACTCTGCGACCGGACCAGCGTTTCACTCTTCTTCACACTGACTACATGCCAGGAATACGGGCAGCTCTTCGGACTGCTTGGCAAAGAAGATGGGAGACGGTCAAAGGGAACTTAAAGTTGCGTGCCATTGCGCCGCGACTGTTCCCATGGACCTATCCCCCAATGCCGCGGCGGCTTCGCTATTTGATGGAGCGCTCGCCTGCGCCCTATTGCAACGACTGCGTCGTCCCCCAGACTGTTCGGCACATTCTTGTCGAATGTCCCAGTCTGGGTGACCTTCGCGCACGACACCTGTCCCGGTACCGGATGGGCAGGGTCGCTACCGCCTGTCCCTTGTACTCGGGACGAGTGCGTGCACTTTGACTGGTGGACTTATTGACTTTTGGGGGGAGGCCGGCCTTCTCCCTTTCATTTAACCAGGTTTAATTGTTGTTGTTGTTTTTGTTATTGTTTTTGTTATTGCTTTGTTATTGTTATTGTTATTTCTTTTTATTGTTGTTTCCTGTTCAACTTTTTAAAGTAGCCTAGAACTAGGCTGTTTGTTTACGGCGACTTATGCCTAAGTCGGCAGTCGCCAGATAGCCCCTTAAATAAAAAAAAAATTAAAAAAATTCTTTTGTTTGTAGTTTCTTCTTCTTCTTTCTTTCTTCTTTGCACTTTGGTGTATGTGCTTCGCCTGCTTACGTATATATTTTTTTTACGTAAATATACCAATTTGGTTCTCTCGAAAGCAGTTCCTTCCACTCGGGAATAGGGCTTGCCTGGTGGCACGAACCCCTAACAACTCTCGTAATATCTAGATTAGGGTTCATATTCGGGAGTATTTCTTCTTTTATCTTTTTCAGGTCTTTCTCCCAAACCTTTGGAGTTCTATATTCAGATGGGTTAGTCCTGCTCTTGCGTGCAGTACTGTTTGCTGAATATAGTCCGACCTTCTTGCTCGAGCTATAAGCAGGGTTGCTTTGTTCTGCACTTTCTGCATTTGTCTGAGAGAGGTGAAACTCGCAGCATGCATGACTACTGCCGGGTACACTAAGTTTGAGCGCACCAGAGCAGTTTTCAGCTTTATAAAGTTTAAGGAGCTAAGGTTTTTAAACCTATACAGTTTTCCGAGCTGTATTTTGGCTAGGAAGATTCTATCCCTAATGTGCACTTTGTATCCTTTGGATGTAAATTGAATACCTAGGACTTTTCCTTTGTTTCCGTATGGGAATATATCTCCATTCAATGAGACATCCACACGTCTTCGGCAGTTAATTAGAAGGATCTGAAACTTTCGGCGGTTAATTACGGGATCTAAAAACTTTGGACGGTTGGTCTTGATTTTCCACTTTCGTTCGTATCGATTGATGTTGTCGATTTCGATGGCTGTCTGACTTGCTTGATATCCAGCATGTTTGTAATAACTGGGGACGATTTGTGTGATGTCGTCTGCAAACTGCAGGTACATCACTTCCTTCCTTCCAGATCAGGTAAGTCTAGTGTGTACAAAAGGTACAGCAGCGGACTCAGAGAGCCACCTTGTGAAACACCCACCTCAAGTTCAAACTCGGGTCCTATGTAGCCCTGGATCAAAATTCGGGTTTTTCTGCGCATGCTGTAGTCGCAGAGGTCCCTTTCTAAAATTGGCTTCAGCTAGAGTCCTAAGATTTTGTATTGTAAGCCTCTTAGGCAAACCTTATCGAAGGCCTTTTGTACATCTCGCATCACCACGTCTACGTATTTCCTCTCAGCTTTGCAGCGGGCGAGCTTTTCGGTGAGAAAGGCAAAGGCTGTGTCAGTCCCTTTTCTCTTGCGGAACCCATGTTGCTGAGAGCTGTGGGCTTCTAGTTCGGTCAGTTGGTCTTGTAACCTGTTGGCCAGAAGCTTCTCGTAGACTTTGCCTATAATCTCCAGGAGGGAAATTGGCCTGTATTCCACCAGTTTATCATGCTTCCTTCCTTTAGGTATAAAGATGATTTTAGCTATCTTTAAACCATCTAAGAAGTAGCACGCATTCAGGGAAGCATTGTATGTAGATGTTCGTGATTCCCTGAATGATCTGCCGGGGGGCATGCACCAAGTTACTTCTGGTGATGCCCGTCCAGCCTGGTGCCTTCTGTTCGAAAGATTTTATGACTGCCATGACCTCTTCAGGTGTAATTGGTCCGCCATGGTCTGCCAAAATCTTCCCATCGTCGACATAGGCATGTGGAAGCGTGCGATGCACAATATGATTCAGATCTTCAATAAGTTAGCCCTCGAATTCCTGGTCAAATTCCACATTTCCTTCTGGTGTTATCGTGAAGACATTCTTCTAGAATAATAGGAATCTTTCTTCCAATACCGCTGGGTCTTCCAAGTAGTCATCGCCCTCCTGAATGAGGGTCTTTTCTCTACGTGTAAGACCTTTCAACTTGCTCACAATCACCAGAACACATCAGCTCGCACCTCGCTGTCAACCTTTTCAATCAGGCTGTCCTAGATTTCAGCCTGTTGCTGGTTGATGACCTGCTTAAGTTCTTCACTCAGGCGTCTTAGCAGCGTTGTTCTTTCCCAATTTGCACCTACTCTCCTGGTTTTCTTGTAAAGCTTCCTGTGCCCTCTAGCCATCTCTCTCATTTCTTTGGTCCATCTGGGTTGTGAGAGCTCTATTGGCGTGAGAGAAATGGTCGTCAAGATTGCCATGTGGTCGCTGGGGACTGTCGGGCCTGACTCACTACGGTAATTGAAAGGGAAGCCATCGCTTGAAATGATTATGTCGGGATTTGTTACGGACCTTACGGTGAAATAAGTCGGATTATCCGGCCCATACGCTGGATATTTTTCCTTCTCATAATCATTTCCAAGTTATGGCATCTTTCGTTCGTGTTACCATACCCAGCCGTTTGTCATCTGGCATTGAGGTCGCTCCCAAGGAATACCATTCTGCCTTGGCCAAACAGGGTGTAAAAGTTTGTGAGAGGAAGGTACTTTCGTCGAGGTGGTTGGTATGCCACCAGTATTATGAGCTTGCCTACTAAAGTGTGCAGCTCTACCGTCACGAAGGACTCGTCCATATCCGGAAGGCGTTTGAATGAGAGATTCCTTCTTGCGGCAACAGCAGCACCATCGTACCTCTCCTGAGAATGTTTTTTTGAGATCACTCTGTAGCTTGGTATCTTTACCTGCTTGTTGGTCGTGTTGATACCATGCTCCGTGATTAGTAGGATGTCGGGATTAAGCACATGGAATATGTTGCCGTATTTCGTGGCTCTCCCCTCCAATCCTTTCACGTTGAGTGTTAAGACCTTTAATTTGTTGTTTTGGTTTTCCATTCTATGTTCTGGCTTGTGTGGATGTCCGAGTGTTTACGGGTTGTTGATTGACGTTTCCCGTTTCTTTTCTTCTTGTATTCTGCTGGGGACATTTCTACAAATGTTTCTCGGTGAAAGGCGTTATTTTGGTTATACAAAGCCTCCTTAACCGTTTCTTCGTCTCATTGAGCATCGAAGTTCCACTTGTAGTACCTCTTTTTTTATCCCCACACAGATTTTATTTGTGTCTTAGTCCTTCGGGAAGGAGAACTATTCCGTGGCGTAGATATTGAGATTAACTCTGTTGGCGTCGATTTTCTTATTGTTCTTCTTCTTCCCCTTTTTAGGCTTCACCTCACATACGGAGCTCTCTGAGACCGATGTGTCCTTGGTATCGGATGACTCGGATTCTCTTTCCGCACACTTTGTTTTTAGTTAGGCTGTCTTGGCGGCCGCCTCTCTCTTTTTTTTAGACCTCGATCCTGGGATCTGGCCGTTTAACTTCTTTACTGTTTTTCTTCTCTGTCTCCTGAATTCTACTTCCTATTTCCTTGGGGACCAGTTGTAACTTGAGTATGTCTCCCGATGGTGGATTATCGGAGAACCACATCTCGCTCATCCCGTTTTTCGCAAGCATCTGGTTTAATTCCTTTGTAAAGGTTCCTGGGTTTGTGAGGTTTCTGACGTGCGCGTATAAGATACATGTCAGAATTTTGGTGGAGTTTTCATTTTCCAGCCTTAAAAACGTTTCCTTAGCCTTCGTTTCCGTGAGGACTGCCTTCGTTACCTGACCGTACGTAGTATTCTGTTTTCTGGTGTGTTCTTCTTTATTTTGCTGGACTTTCTTCTTAAATAGTTCCTTTTTTAGAGGGCAGGCCATAGCCATAGAGCGATGTCCTTGATTGCAGTTGGCACACTTTTCCCTTGGACTGCTGCAATTTTTCCAGTGGTGCCCCGCCTTACTGCACCTTAAGCAGATCTCCTGTGGTTCGGAGCAGTCCTTATCCACATGGCTTTCCATTTTGTAACAGCGGAAGCAAAACTGAATTGGAGTAAACTCTTCTCTTTCTATCTGCTCTCTGCTGATTTTCGTGTTAAATAGCAAAAGTCCATTCTCTTTTGCTTTTTGAGCCATCGCTGTGTCCGTGAAAACAACTTTGAACACATGTGAGTATTTCGCGTTCTCTTTCCTGTTCCAGAATTTAATTATTTCTGAAACCTTGGCCCATGGTTGGTTCCTCGTAATTTCTTCTTTTATTTGTTTCTTGGAATACTGCATAATCTAAGGATCTAGTTTCCTGCATACTACGCTCCTGTGCGTCTGTATTTGCGGCGGAAATGCAGGTTAAAGACCTATCTCGCGCAGTGTCCCTACGGCCTCCTTCTTTGTTATTCCCTCCACATCTTTTTTCTTGTCGCAGACTACCACATATTCTGTTGGGACCTCGAGCAGACAGAGCATAGCGATCTCGAGTTTCCCGAAGACCACTTTGAACACCTTCTCACGGCTTGGTCTGACGCTTCTACAGATGGTGTGTAGCGGGATTTTGGTGGTTCCATTGGGCTCCATTTTCTTGTCAGAGGAAGCCCCCCTGAGTTGAATTTACTCTTGTCCTTTAGGTATAGTTAATATTTCCCAGTGCTTGTAATGGTGATCCTTCCTTCTTGGTAAAAAATTGTGATCTTTTTTATGTAGTTTTTTTATGGAGGGCACCCCCCCCCCCTTCCCCTTTGAAAGAGAGCTTCAGGGAAAATTAAACTGCGGGATGGGATGGATGAATGATGGCTGTACCCGGTGAGGCCACTTAGACGGATGATATGTGGGTGGTGATTGAATCAACTACCACAACCCGGGGGTGCCACCCCATCTGGGATTTGGTTATCGATGCTGCTTCCAACTTACCCAGGGACGGTTATATATCCCCCTGTGGGCTTGGCCGGAAATTACCCTTAGAGATTAGAGCGTACTCTCAGCCAAAGCTTTCAGCATCGCCTCGTAACCTGACGTTCTCTTCCGCAGAGTAAAACAGTGTGTTAATCATCAAACCTGCTTTCTTCTACGTCTCCAAATATGTCTATCAAAGTGGACCGACATAGTTGGGGCGAGATTGATGAATGGCAGTTCAGTTCACTTTAGCCCCCATGCTCCGGGGGGGGAGGGGACTTAGCCAGACATGAGTCGGCTATACTTGGCTCCGAATAAAAAAGTTCTTATATTCCCTGTGGGGAAAAGGCAAAGATCGATGACCTTTTCCTGGTTCCTTTCCCTCGACTTTACCGCATTTGCCGGCTGTGACTTCTTGTTAAGCGTGAATTAATAAAATTTTTCTTCTAAGCCACTGATGCTTTAAGTTATTGTTGTTTTGTGTATATAGAAAGGACAGAGAGGGATAGCTGTATGTGATACAGGCGGTCAGGTTTACAGAGAGGAAGGTTGAGGAAAACATTTAAGAAAAGATAGCGAGAGTTGATAGGTCGGTGGCTATACACCGATGCGTGGTCTTGTTGTGGCAGCGTTGGTTTCGTGGTTTGGGCTGGATGAGGGCTGGAGGCCGGTCAGGAGGGTGAGGCTTTCTGCTCAGTTGGAAACGCATTATACATGATGCCTTTTGGATATGAGAAGAACGGTACGGGTGGCAGGTGTTCATGGCCCGCGGTATATCGCGGCGCCATTGCGTACCTTCTTACGTGTAACGCCGTATATAGTGGGTCTCTGGTGAGTTTTTTGAATTGTTTTGTGAGTCTGGTGTGAGCGTAAGTGTTGAGAGGAACTAATTTGTTGTTGTTGTGTAGTGCGGCCATTCTTGAGTACAACGGGGAACGGCAAACGCGCTTCAGAGCAGAGTTTTGAATGCGCTGAGCCTTCCGCTTCCACGTGTCGCTCGCGGCTACGAGCGACAGTGGGGCGTACGTGAGAATAGGTCGCACAAGTGCTTTGTATATGTGTAGTTTTAGTCTTTTGCTCGCAGAGTAGAACCTACCCAGCGAAAAGTTTGTTCTTGAGGCTCTTGCTTTTATTAGGTTTTGGTGTATAGTGAACCTGAGGGTCTTGTCAAAAGTTACGCCGAGGATTTTGGTAAGTTGAGTGTATTCGAGCCTTGTTGGGCTTAGGTGTTTCATGTCTGGTGTATGTGAGTAGATTTGTAGGTTGTGCATAAAGTGGTCTCTAGCGCCGTAGAGTGTCATCTGTGTCTTCTGAGGATTCGTGGGAATAAGCTATTTATCCTCGTAATGCTTTGAGAAGTTTATGACTGTATTTATACCCACGAGAGAATTTTCTGATCCATGGGAACCAAAAATGCAGATAAGTAGGATTAACTCTGCTTGACCTCGCTGACTGTCTGAGATTCGTCACTGGGCGCCTCTCTTTCCTCACATCGGGATCGAAACTAATCTACCCTTTGTGGCTAAACTTCAGACTAAAATATGTTCCTCAAATGACACAAAGAGAATTGAACTGAATTTGATTTTGCAACTGACGCTCCAAATTCGCCGTCATTAATACACTATATCTTCTACACATCTTTACTTCCTGCATCATCTTCACTTTACAGATTAATCCTTCCATGTTTTGCCATAATTGGTATCGCGCTTTTTGTTGGAGGAAAAACATCCTTGCCCCAATGCACATCTTCACTCTATCAGGGCTCCAATGCCCCGTGCTCAAAGGGAAAGATTAATTTACTTACTTGTAAAAGGAAAACCAACGATGGAATCTACGCCACAAAGTTCATGAGATGATTTTTTTTAAATGGTAAAGTTAGGAGAAGTGTATATGTGCGGAAGACATATCTCGAGTAGTATAAGGAAGAATGTATATCGGGCACTCTGCACCGGAAAGGCGCGCAAATCTCCACCACTGGCACAAAATCAGTAAATAAATCAGATCGATTTTTAGTGGTGGAGCCGGGAGGGCACGCAAGACTAAAGATATTAGCCGCAACATACACAATATGGCTCCACCAAACAGTACATTTCAGAGGTGCAGCAGAAGACCCATATTTAATTATCTCTCTTTCACACATACATGGCAACGCCATTAAAATATTCACCCCTAAAAGGGAGGAAATTCTGGAGAGTTACAAGCCCTTTTGCTTCATTCGCCCAAAGTAATAATTTTTTATTTTGCATTTCCACACATTTAATATGTCCCTAACTTCACTAATTTCCTTAAAAATCTCACTTCGCTATCTGTGTGGCAGTAATGCCCTTGTTGCTCTTCGCCAAGCCAAAATTTGATGTTCTTGGCATTTCACTGACTCTGGATAGAGCGTCAATTAGAAACTGACCAAAGTTTTGTCAAATTTTAAGATCGAATCGAAATTGTGAGGCCCGAATCCCCTTCAAATGGTCGTACCTTTATCCTTGATATCCTGATCGAATAAAATACACGGTACAAGAGCTGAAGAGTCAGACGTGTGCGCCTTGACTGCCGGGTAAGTAAACAAAGGAAAGGGGTAAGAGTGCAAACGAATCTGAACGAGTATATACAGGGCTTTTGCTTATGTACATGTGAGTGCTTGTCCTTCTTCTACGAACACCTATTTATTCCCACTTGTCTCTATTTCTTATTTCTCCTTCGTTTATCGTACCCAGGGGAGGACGGGTTAAAATTCATTCCTTTATATGAGTGAGACCTTTGTGCAAATTTGGTCATGTGCCTAGTATTTTGTGTTGTTGTCTACACCTCATTACTCGCCTGTCTTTGACAATTACACTCTTTTTCTTTTGGTTCACACCACTAAACCAAGAAATTGGGATAGTGAGTGTTACTTAGTAATTTTTGTCGTTGTGTGAAAAGGTGCCTCGACGGATACATCTCTATATTTAGGGTGAGAGAGGTAGAGTTACATTAAATATTGAATCAATTAAACTATATATGTTGTATAAAAGGGGCATGAACCTTGGGTTTCGGCAGTTCAAGTTTCTTGAGCCGGTTAAATTTGGTTTTGTCTGTGGTCTTCTGAAGGCGAAAATTGACTTATCTACCCTCTCGACATACCAAATCTGATTTAGCCATCCGCCCTTATGGTTGAACGGCTAAGGATTACTGAACGAAAAAAATTAACCAACCGATTACAGAAGAAATCATACTCGTAGTATAATTAAATATCCCATAGGAAACCAAGTTTTCCCCTAGAGAATCTGAAGAGTCGTGAAGTCTAGTTGTGGTCGGCTGGGAACCGATTTCTTTCTTCTGTCGCAAACTCGGCTGAGACAGGGACACGTTAGCCCTGAAGTCCTCAAGAACGCACCCTCCCACATGTGATACTTAAAAAAATAAAGGCATTTAGTTTTTGGCTGATTTGATTGCACTTACCATCATTCATTGATGCGGGTTCCTACTACACTCCTTTTCAGTATCCTCATATGCATATTCTCTATATCCTTCCATTCATTTTATCTCGTGGCCGAAATCACCTCTCTTCAATTACCTTCCTCTGGTCGATGGGCAATAATAGTCATAAAAGAACCAATCCTATTTCTTTTTCCCATTTATTCTGAGAGCACAACTGGTGTTCCCTATTTATTACAATACAAAGATACGATAACGAAATGGTGTGTGAGATAAGCATAATAACTGGTACAAAAAAGAAGAGCAAATTAAAAAATAAAGGCACGGTGGACACAAAGAAAATAAAAAGCCAAAAGATATGATATACAATATTTTTACACAGGGTCTTAAGTAAGCATATCAGTAAGAATGAAACGGTTTCGCACCCTGATCGTTCTCTCCTGATGGCACCCACTCTTTGGGGCAGTGGCTCCTAGAAGAAATGAATTAAGAGGATATAAGCGGTACTAAAAGGAAAATCAGACATTCGATGCCTGTTTCTCATAGTTTCTCCATGAATCGTTGCACTGTGGTTGCCCGCTTTTCACAGTGGTTCTTCATCGCTCCTCGACGGAAACAAGTTCCTACATTTAAATGAGTTATTTCCTTGTACTAACTTGTTTATCCTCGCTAATCATACGTCATCAACGGTTACTCGCATATGTTTTGTCTAGTTATCATTTTTCTTCATTTTCCCCTCCTTGGCCTAATCATTTCTGTCTATGCTTTCTTTGGTTACATTACTTTCTTATTTATTTCTGATAATTTTTCAAAATACTTCTGTTTTAGGATTCAATCTTGACCATGAAGAACGGAAATTTCGAACTAATTTGCCCTACTTAAGGACCCAAGAAGATGATCCTGAAAGACTGGGGAGATCGAATATGAAAGGCAGTCAAAGAAGAGGAAACGTATCTCAGCTAGCTCTTTTATTCAATATAATCTTTATATTTGTCATATTTCTCATAGTAATGATCAATAAAATTTGATTTATAAGTTTTGAAAGAGTGTTAACTGCATTTATTACACCAAATACGCGCAAACTTATGATATATAAGTGGAACTAGTCGGAATCTGTGTTCCTCTGTTTCAAAAGCCATACATGTCTACAAATAAGGGAGAAAAGTTTAACTAGTGTACTAAGAAACCATCTTTATTTATATTCGAAAGTATGTAAAAGGTAAATTTATTTTCTCTAATTTAATTAGTTGTGTTATGACAGTGATAGTTTGAGTATACTACAAAATGCTTGAAGTCTGTATGCATTAACATAACATTAAAATAAAGGATGAAAAAGTCCACTAGGGCTTTTCAAAGCCATCTCAATACTTATAATCCCAAGATAGTGTAAAATTCTAAAAACAAAATTTAAAAGTTTGGGGAAAATCGAGAGAGTGGGAGTTCATCAATGATGCATAGAATTAGCTTAAAATAGATAGATAAACTATAACCAAGTTACTCGAATTTTTGACATTTGGTAGCAAAACAAATAGATAAGGGACCGAATGTAGATGTAATAGGTAGGCAGGAAAGGAGAAGAAAGAGAAACTAGAAAAAAAGAGAGGGATTGAAAAGAGAGATAGATTAAGATTGAGAAAGACTTTTTAAGAGAGGGCCGAGAGACGGAGGTGACATTGAGATACTCGTATATAGAAAAAGACGAAGAGTGAGAGAGAATAATAGAGAGCGAAATAAATGAGATATATTGAGAGATATGTGAGAAGAGAAAGTCAGATATTTTAGAGGACAAGGAGAGTGAGAAGGAAAGAGAAAGATAAAGAGAGAAAGAAAGAAACTGAGAAATATTAAAAGATATGAGAGTGATAGATTGAGAGATAGTGAAAGAGAGATTGAAATGACAGATATTGAAAGAGAGAGATTTAGAGATATAAAAAGGGAAAGAAGCATTTAAGATCATTCATGGGGTCTGCCTCCTTCTAATGACGTTTTATTATAAATTTCGCCTTCATCGCCGCGCCCGTTTGTAACCTCCTCAGAAATGAGGACCCTGAGTATCCGTCTAGGGACCCGTTCGTTGGTTAGCTTTAACCAGCCCAAAGGGAAGTTAGTTTCAGTACTGATCCTATGCTTATCCGATCCCCTTAAACTTCTTGGCATACGGACTGACGCGAGTAACGATGGCATAGGTTGTGTTCTCGTCCAATTTTGCGACAATGGCGAAAGTTTCCCCATCGCGTTTGTGAGCCGTAAACTCCATTCCCGCGAGAAAAACTATGCGGTAATCGAGGGATAAGTTATTGACATGGTTTGTGGGATCCAAAAGTTCAAAATGTTTCTCGTAGGTAAAGAACTTGTTTTTAAGACTGACCCTCAACGCCTCTCTTACCCCCCGAACGTTAAGAACAATAATGGTCGCCTCTCACTCTAAGAATTGCAATTAAAAATTGGATACATTAAGGTTCCTAGAATTGCCTGGCAAACAGCTTAGGCAGAAGTCCCCTGGATATGTATCCGTAGTAATTTCCCATTAATAATTGTAACGTTAAATGGATTACTTTTGTAGATATTCCTGAATAATTCTTGTAGTTTTGTGTAATCCCTTATAAGAATATGTTCCATTATTTTTATCTTATTGTACGAGCGGCGGTCAATATGTTTTGCGAATCGGTAGGACAAAACAGAGGAAGGGGAATGGCTGTTTGTGTGGGTGTTAGAACAAGTTATGACAAACCAGAACCTGCAGCCGCATGCTCCTGCTTCGTCTATTTAAAAAGCAGTAGCTGATCACAGATCGTCAGTCACAAATTTTTCACCAATGGAGAAGGTTCAGCACTGCGCAGTGATCAAATTTTTGACCCAAGAAGGCAAGATTACAAAAGAGATCAATGAACGCATGGTTGCAGTGTACACCGACACCGTCACTTCCTATGTAAACATTGCTCGCTGGAATAGGGAGTTCCGCTATGGTCGTGAGTCCCTTGAAGATGACCTCCGTCCAGGACGCCCGTCAAACGTGACCAATGAGGACAATGTGGCCCGTGTGGAGAGGAGGATTTTTGAAAATCGACGGGTTAAGGTCGAAGAAATCGATCTAGAACTTGGAATATCATATGGAAGTGTTATCAACATGATCCACGACAATTTTACCATGCCCAAGGTCTCTGCCCGTTGGTTCCCAAGAAACCTCACGCATCATGATCGACTTCAACGTCGTTAAAGTCCACAAGGCCAGAGTTGAATAAGCTGTCCTGCACGAGTGCGGATACGAGGAACTCAACCATTCCCTCTACAGTCTAGATGTGACCCCTAGCGTCTAGTTTTTATTCCGCCAGTTCAAGGCTGCACTGCGTGGACGCCAGTTTGGGGACGATGAAGATGTCCAGCTTGCCGTCCAGGAGTGGATTGAACAGCAGTCGTGAGATTTCTGGTTATTATGAATTCGAAGCCTTAGGGACAAGTGGCGTAAGTGCATTGAAGTCGAGGGTAATTATATTGATAAATAATAAAACACTTTTCCTCATATCTCGTTTCCTTATATCTGAATTACAAAACTGATTGACCGGCCCTCGTATATATATTTTGTATAAGTTTACCTGTTCGCATGTACCTATTTTTGTATTGAAGCTCTTTCTTTTTTGTAATATCCCTATATGTAATCCCCTTGTTATCGAGACTATGTTGATCACGGCTATTGATAACTATTCCTGTCCTTCTTATTGTATTTACACTATTATTGTTGTTCTTTTACTTGACCTTTTTCGGTGATAGGAAAACGGGGCATTTCCCGAATCTCCTTCATTTGGATTGTTTGTAGTTAAAGTACCCATTAGCATCCCTTTTGCATTTCCTTACCTATTGAAAATTTAGACGTGCCAATTACCCTATATTAGTCTGATGTCACTTCCTTCGGAAGCTTCATCTTGGGAGAAAAGGATATATCGGAGAGAGAAGGTTACTCCCCTACCTAGAACCTGACGTCTACCCGTCGTGCCTGACAAAAGATGCACCTGCACGCACAGATAGCTCCAGGGGAGCAGCAAGAACTTCACACGGTTGAATGAGCCCAGCCCTCTTATCAAGAATGGTCGGGCCAGTAAAACACAAGGAGCGTCCTGAAGAATTTCGCACGACCATATCATCCGTGTTGGGTTCCCCTTCTCTCCCTTAGTATCACCTGACCTGCCCCAAACCTACTGCGTCGAGGACTTTCGCTCCAGCCTGTGATGCTCGTCGAGAAAATTATCTCCCCCCACCGTGGCGCGCCAAGTCTAATGAAATTCTCGTCACCGTTTTCAGGGCCGCTGCCGACCGGATTCCGCCGAAGCTGTATAAATACTTCGGAAAAAGACTTGCCCCACCTTGGTTAGCAGCTTCCTGGCCTCGCTCGTACCTAAGGCCAGAGTTCGCGCCCGACAAACAATACTCACGGACAGGCATCTACCACTAGGGTATCTACATCGTTCTATTCTGCAATGCTCCCTCGTTCATTTCTCAGCGATGTTAAAGAAGACCGAATTTTGAAAGTTTTTTTTTGCAGCGCCCCGCCTCCTCGTCGTCCCCAAATCTTCCAGTCATTTAGGCTTTCCCCGACTCTCTCCGTTATTTAGACACTCCCCATTTCCCTGGAAGCGATCACTGTACATCCTCTCTCGGACTATCGTCCCCGTCGAGTCACTTGTATATCCAGCCCCCCTGTTTGGTATCCCGGATATCATGATATTTATTGTCATTTCTTAACTTTTGCTGGTAATATTTTAAAGGATTTTAGTAAAGTTATTTGTCTACAACCAGGTTCTCTAGGCCGAGAACCTCTAGGAATTGATTATTTAGGCCAACCGCACTTGAATTTGATTAATTAACGCGTGTACTGGTATCTATATCCCCCCAACCCAATAATTTCTGGCGTGCTCCCTTCCCGCGTCACTGCAGAGTCAATCCTCGGGTACCATAGACGTTCACTATACGGCACAACCGAATTACGAAAACATTTTTCCTAAAATCGCTTTACTGTAATAATGGGTATTTTATAGTTGCTACAAAGACTTGAATTCCAACCAGTTTTGCTTAAAATAAAAAATAAAACACGAGAATAACACCGCCAGACTTATAATTTGACTAGGGATCTTTAAATCCCTGCCTCAACTCTGCTATTGTACTCTACTCTTTACTTTTTGAGGGAGATACCCTTAAACCATGGGACAAAAGCCTTTCAAACTCATACTAAACTTATTTTTAGTAATAATAATAAATTTCTTAGAATGCGCTCTACAAGGCCATAGGCCTTTACAGAGCGCACGTTTGGCTGTGGCTAAGATCAGGTGGGTGAGTAGGCAATCCTGAACAGATGCGGTTTCAGGAGTCGCTTGAAAGTGGTAAGTGAGGCAGCAGATCTAATTTAGGCTGGAAGAGCATTCCAAAGCTTGGAGAAACATACTGAGAAGAAGCGGTCAGCGATTGAACAGAGGGGCGAGCAAGGAGTATTCAGGAGACGAGAATGAGATGACCGAAGGACCCGAGGGGCGAGACGTTGGGAAAGGGCAGAGAAAAGTATAGGTTTAGGGCTTTTTAATATGGGACCTTGAAAGTGAAGAGAAGAATCTTGAAATAAGTATACCTGACAGGTAACCAGTGCAGTTCCTGAATTAGGAGCTTAGAAGGGGAGAAGCGAGAGCGACGAAGGAGTAGACGGGCAGCGTAGTTCTGAACTAGCTGAATGGGACGTAGAGAGGAAGATTGTAGATTTACAAGAAGAGAGTTAAAGCAATTAAGGCGAGAGGTAATGAAGGCGTGGATAGCAGTCTCAAGACTTGGGCGATCCAGGTGAGTTCGAATGCGTGAGAAGTTACAGAGGAAACAAAGAGAAGATTTATGAATAAGGTGGATGTGGGGCTTGAAAGAAAGATGCTCATTAAACACAACCCCCAGATTTCTAACAGAGTCAGAGAAAGCGACAGCATTTCAACCCAGAGGGAGGGAAAGAAAGAGGGATTTAACATTAGATACTAGAGCGGGGGTTCCAAACAGAAGAACTTCAGTTTTGGAGTGGTTAAGTTTGAGGAAGTTAGCCGAAGGCCAGTCCGAAATAGAAGAATAGGCAGATAGGAAGGAGGTCACAGATTGAGTGGGCAATGGTGGATGGGGAAGAGGAAATAAAGATTTGAGTGTCATCTGCATAGAGGTGGAACAAAAGACTGAGCTTACAAAGGAAAGATATAGAAAGGAATAAGTAGATAGAAAAGAGGAGAGGGCTGAGGACAGAGCCTTGAGGGACACCAGAGCAAATGGGAGTGGGGTCAGAGGAGACATCTTTAATCGCAACAAAATGGGTGCGAGACGAAAGCTAAGAGCCGAACCAGTTGAGAGCAGCGCAAGAAATGCAAAGGAAAGAGTGGAGGAGTTCAAGCAAGATGGAATGGTCAATAGTATAAAACGCAGAGGAGAGGTCAAGTAGAATGAGAATGGAGGCACAACCCTGATCAGCACCTCACCGTAAGCATTTAGTAACATTGAGTAGAGCGGTTTCGGTAAAGTGCCCAGGTTGAAAACCTGATTGGTAAGTCTCATAAATATTACAGGCAACGATGTGGGGATTAATGCGCGAAACAACTAACCTTTTCAAGGACCTTAGAGAGGAAAGGAAGTTGCAAGATCGGGCGATAGCTAGGTGGGTCGGAAGGGTTAAGCGTCGGCTTTTTAAGGATCAGACGGATTTAGGCATATTTGAAGGACGAAGGGACAACACCAGTAGCAAGGGAGGTATTAAACAGGTGGAGGAGCATTAGGAGTAAGACAGGCAATATTTTGATTAATTTCTCGGGGGGGAACGAGTCACAGGGGGAGCCAGATTTTTAGAGCGCGAGAGTAAGGCAGACAACTCAGAAGCGGTCATGGCAGGAAATACGTTGAGCGGCTGGGGATGGGGTATGAGGGAGAATGTAAGTGGCCTGGTCCGGCAGTCGTGGGAGAGAGGTACGAAGGTTGATGACCTTATCAGCGAAGAATTTCGAGAGGATGGTGGAGGAGGTAAGAGAAGAGAGCAAGGGGAAAACGGCACGGGCGTCATTAAAATTGTCAGCTAGCAATTTGTGCGAATGGTTTCCACGATTAGATTTCAGTTTAGCTAAGTAGGGAGATGTCGCAAGACGGTAAGTGAGAGAAAGAGCAATTGTCTCTTGCCCACGGGAGCGAGCTTTACCAAGAGCTCTTTCATGGGCACGTAAAGACGGCCTCAAGCGTAGGAGTTCCAGCGAGTACAAGAGGACGAAGGATTAATTATAGGAGACTGGGCATTAAGGCAAGTTAGAGGGATTGCCCCAAGGATGAGAGTATTTGGTAAAAGGAGGCGAGAGCTGGTGAAGGATGGGGGAAGCACACTAATTGTTAGAGAGGGAACAGAATTAGAGTCAGAGATAAGGCCTCAAAAGAAAGAAGAGGGAGGATGGAAGGGTATTCAGAGAGAGCGAGAGAGAAAAGCACTATGAATAAGAGAAACCCCACTGCCACGTTTGCTCCGGTGGTTATGGAAGTAAATGTAGCCATTAGGGGTCGCTAGCGATAAGCAGCCATCACTCTGCTCAAGCCAAGTTTCACTGAGACCAAGGAGGAAGACAGGCGATTATTCAGGGGATCCTGAATGAACTCTACTTTATTAGCGACGCTTCTAAAATTCAGTAGATAGGCATTATGAACTGAGAGTGGGAGGTTGAAGCGGGCTGAGGACGAGGGGAGCGGGAGAGATCTGGGTAGATGGATTAATGAAAATGAACTTTTTGAAAAGGGGTCACTGAAAATCAACAAATTCAATAAAAACAACTACAAAAAAAACATATACCGAGAATGCCGAAGTACAAAGCACGTGTCAAGGCAAATATAAAGCAGCGCGAAAAATTAGGGGAGGGGGGATGTAATGAGGCCGAGGAATTAGTTGTTATAAAACAAGTGACCGCGTCGGTCAGAAAACAGAATAATTTAGAAGAATTTAAGCGAGGGGGGGGGGGAAGTGAGGCAGGAAAAGCAAGGGAAAAAAAAGGTAGATAAGAACCGAGAGAAGTCAATAATAGAGATAATAGAGATAAAGAAGTAAAAAGAGCACGGAAGAAAATACTACGAAAAAAAACACGCGGCTAAAGAAGAATGCAAATTAATAAAAACACCATGGAGAATAGCAAAGTACAAAGCACGTGATAAGCGCACATTAGAAAATAATGGAATTATAGACTAAAACTAAAACACGTAGGAAGGCAGAAAAAAAAGAGTTAATACTAGGTTAAGTAACGAAAAGGCCAAAAGGACCCCCTCCCCCCCCGAAAAAAAAAGGATTACTCACAAACGGGTAGCTACAGCAAACCGTAAGACAGGCACCAATAATTCAGGAACTAATAATACAGTCACACAGACAATGCTATGGCACCACCAAAAACGGTTAACAACCTGAACAGCGATACAAAGCAGCAAACAAAAAGCGAAGCGAAGCGAAGTGTAAAGTCGGCTAAACAACGGAAAGCAGAAAAAGCAAACGATACGCGCATTGATCCACTTTCCATGAGAGCAGACACCTCTATACTCTCACTTTTGCTCTACTAATATATATATACCTTCTATCTTAATCATATTAACTGTCCAATTTGTGAAAAAGTAAGGTAACTTTCGTGACCAAACCATATTTCTACTGCCCAATTATCGCTAATAGCTCCTTAGGACAGGTAAGGTAAAGACCAACTGAAAACAAATAAAAAGAAAAAAGCAAATTAGAAATAAGATTAAGAATTAAGGAGAAAATGATTGTTCTTTTCCCAGGCTCATAAAAGCCTCCCCCAATAAATTCATATATACGAGTACAATGTGCAATGTCAAAGGAGAGAGCGATTGATTGAAAAAGGAAATCTAAATTGGATTTGGACGGCAAGGGTTTGCATACGTCTGCAGGGATCGAAAGGGAACGGAGTAAACTGAGATGTAAGCTTGTTTTAATAAAGGAGTGGAGAAATCATTAATATATTATGAGAAGTTAACCTACTAATAAAAATACGTGGATAAAATCAGGTAATAGAAGGGTATGAGCATTCAGAGAACATGACCTTTGAAAACCAAAATTATCAGTAGAGGCCAAATGGGATCGTAAGCCTAAGGTAGGAAAACTTGTCGGAGATAAGAGACATAAGAAGAATTCTTATAAATGAGAAAGGTGCAAAAAATGATGATGTTATGAAATTTGCTAGAAAACTCTATCCGTGATTGTTAACTAAGAGTTGGAAGATATATTTAACCATGAATAATGCGGAAATTATGCTAAATCAGAGAATGATGAGCCCGTCATAGAGCAGAATAAGTCTTTTCTTTCCGATTATAATTTCAAATGGAGGGCAATGATTAAGTTGCTCAGAGCCGAACTACTCTTTCCCGGAAATGAGATTCGAATTGAGTAAACCTTTTTCATTATGATGATGATGATTTACTTAAAACGCTATTAAAAGCCTTTTTACCAATGTTTGCTAGTATTTCTAGCATTAAAGTGCAATAAAATGACTTATTTTTAACTGACTCAAGGCTGGTTTTAACCAAAAATTTAGGACCTCTGTTTCATAACTTTTAAAGACAGAATTTAAAATAGTACGTATAAGTTCAATATTTATTCACATGACAAAATAAAACAAGTTAAAAAAATGCATTAATATAATAAAAAATAATTCCGGTGAAATTTTATTTATGTACAAAGTATATAATAATACTTATCTATACAGGAATATTTGTTTGTAATTAAATTTCTTCGACATTAATGGAACCAAGTATTTCAAATAAATGGAATAATTCTTCTTTAAACAACTAAGTGGTGGTTTGCACAAACTTCATGATCGATGATTTGGTTACCATGAATTTCTGGAAGCAGTTTTCAGTCACTGTGTGGCGATACGAGCATGGATTCCTTCGAGAAACCAAGACTACAAAGGGAACCTCGTCGTGGATTGTACTTGTGATCGCCAACTCGCTAGGATTAATGGCAGGAATAATAGCGAAAGTGTGAGAAGTGAAGTATTTCATTGAAGTTGAAGTAGTAAGGACATGAGACTCCGTGATAATGGTGTGGAAATCACTTTTTTTTCATTTTGGTTTTTGAGAGGTGTAGGACAGTACTGTTCCATTTTGTATTGGTGAAGACTTGGAAGCTTGTGTGTGTGATCATTCGTACGATCGACATAGTAAAAGAAAAGAGTCGGGCCAATGCCGTACGAGGAACAATGTCGTCGAATTAAGCGATGAAGAGAGGAACTGTGTTATAGTAATAGTTTGAGTTGGAACAAGAAAGAAGTTGAAAATTGACTGAGAGAAACCAAGACTACAAAGGGAACCTCGTCGTGGATTGTACTTGTGATCGCCAACTCGCTAGGATTAATGGCAGGAATAATAGCGAAAGTGTGAGAAGTGAAGTATTTCATTGAAGTTGAAGTAGTAAGGACATGAGACTCCGTGATAATGGTGTGGAAATCACTTTTTTTTCATTTTGGTTTTTGAGAGGTGTAGGACAGTACTGTTCCATTTTGTATTGGTGAAGACTTGGAAGCTTGTGTGTGTGATCATTCGTACGATCGACATAGTAAAAGAAAAGAGTCGGGCCAATGCCGTACGAGGAACAATGTCGTCGAATTAAGCGATGAAGAGAGGAACTGTGTTATAGTAATAGTTTGAGTTGGAACAAGAAAGAAGTTGAAAATTGACTGAGAGAAATAATTATTTAATCACGTCGCGTGTTTACAAAAGTGACTAGGCAAGAGACATCTGGTGCGTCGGCATACTACTACTGCTTCTTAAGATTGCTATCGAAACCACTCATCGCAGTGTGGCAAAAATGTAATCAAAACTTTCTTCCTCAATTGACAAGAGGAGAATCAAACTGAATGTGATTTGGCAACAAACAACGACGGGTTCAGGAAGGAAAAAATAAAAAGGATAACTGAGAGACCACCATAATAAATAAATGAGAAAATGCATTTATCATCGGAGAAAGAATATGGGCCTACCATGAAAAACAATATATGCCACCTCTGCACAATAATAATAAGATACTATATTGGGCCATTCATTATTAAATTTCATGTATCAAGTATAGATAAAAACAAAAGTGAAACTTAATTGTGTTAGCTGGAGGACTTATCTCTCGCTTTGAAGTGGTGTGGCCGCTGGTTGAAATTTTCGAGGAGGGATTGCTTGTCGCCTGTGCCGGGGGATGATTCTTCAACGTAATTAAAGAACGGGAGCTCGTTGGGGCAGGGTTCTTCTCCTCTCACTCTTACGGTGCTTGAGATGTGAGAATCACTCGAGTGTGAGCGGCTTTGCTTTTCTTCAGTCGGGCTTCTTTGCAGACGGAAAAGGCTTCTTCGGTATGGCACCGATATAAAACTTGACTAATTAGGTTAATACGGCCCTGAAAGGGGGGGATCGATTTTCTCAATCTGATCCTATCGTTTCTCACGGAAATAGTCTTGTATGGCTGAAGGGTCGATCTTTACGAACTAATCTTTCTTCTGGCGAATCGACTTCTAATAATCTTCTTGTCTAGCCGATGGATCGATCTTCACGAACTAATCCACCTCTAGCGTATCAACTTCTGATAATCTTCTTGTCTAGCCGATGGATCGATCTTCACGAACTAATCCACCTCTAGCGTATCGACTTCTGATGATGCTCTTCTCTTTCTTTGCGGGGCTTATATATAGGCGGATTGCCGCCCCATCTAAAGGGGGAAGTGACCAGGCCACAGATGCAAAGGAGGGGGGGAGCAAATGGTGAGTTAGCATCTGGGGAGAGCGATAATTCCTGAGGTGGCACTGGGGTGCCCAAGTCAGCTCGCAAATTATAGGCTCGCAACCGCACCGCTACTTGGCGTGCCTTCTGACTCGCACCGTTTTTTTTTCCAAAACCACGGGTTTATGGGTCTCGTAGGTAATACGATCGTTAGAGCGTCGTTTAAGGACCTTAGGTGTTCGCCTTCAAACATATGTTAGCTCCAACTGCCCACAGCGGCGAGGAGATCACACATGGTAAGCATTTTCGCCGGCTACCTTTCCCACGCTTCTCCTCATGAAGGAAGGGGGGCTTGAATGTACCTATACTCCTCCAGGAGGCTTAATGTAGCCATTTCTCCACATTTACCTCCATTCTTAAGAAAATAACGGGAGGGGGGGGGGTTCCAATCCGACGCTTACAATAATATACATGGGTAACTTACGGAACATTATATTATACAATAAATTCTAGTTCACTCTGGAATGCCTCGATAACATTTCACCTGACCTTACATTAATTCCTATATTACTGTGCCAACTTAGGATTTTCTTACCTACCACTCGGGTTACTCGCCCCTACTTACTTACATTTCTACTGATTTACACTTAACTTTGCTATAATACAATAGTTGGGCTGCTCCTTAATCGTCGACAAGGTTCCGACTTAACGAGTTGGCCATACAATTGTTGGACCCTTTTATATAGTGAATGGAGTACTGGTACTCCATCAAGAGTAAACTCCATCTCAGGAGTCTTCCATTCTTACACTTATTTTTACCTAAGTATGACAACGGTTTATGGTCGCATTCCAACTTAAACTCGCGCCCTATTAGATAATATTTGAATTCACCTATGGACCATATTATGGCCAAAGCTTCGATTTCGATAATAGCGTAGGCTTTTTCTCTACTCAACAGTTTCCTACTGACATAAGCTATGGGATAGGCTGTTTCGTCATCTTCGTATTGAAGCAATACTCCGCCTAACCCGTCCCGACTAGCGTCCGTGCGAAGGCCGAAGATCTTGTTGGGATTTGGTAAGCGAAGAATGGGCGCAGTTACGAGTTTTCCTTTTAGAACCTCCAACTGAGTTATTGCATGGGGGTTCCACGTGACAGGGTCTGACGCTCTCTTTTTTAACAAATCATTAAGTGGGGCTGCAATGGAAGCGAATTGTGGTACAAAACGCCTATAGAACGAGGCCGCTCCCATAAACGATCGGAGTTGTTTCTTTGTTTTAGGCCGGGGCATCTTGACTATGGCGTCCACTTTTTCTTGCTGGGTAGTCAAGTGTTTTTGTCCTATTTTGAATCCCAGGTAGTCAATGGATTCGTAGGCAAAATAACACTTGGTCGGCCCGGCGGTTAGACCTTGCTCCTTCAATTTCTCCAGCAATGAGCGTAAGGCCTGTAAGTGTGACTCCCATGTACGGGTAGCTACGTACACGTTGTCGAAGTAAAACGACACGTCACTTAGTCCAGCGATAATTCGCCTCATCATCCTATTATAATTGCTACCTGCTGTAAATAGTCCGAAGGGTAGCCTGGTAAACTGTAACAGACCTCTCTCGGTCGCAAAAGTCGTCAGTTTTTTGGACTCCTTAGCGAGAGGTATTTGATAGTACGCTTTACACAAATCCAATTCGGTGATGAATTTAGCGTCTTCAAATAAATGGAGATTTGTCCTTCTTCTGGACAAGTGATGGTGGATCTCGAGGTCGAGGACCCTTAGCACACAAGGTGAGAGTGGATCGTAGAGATGTCTCGCGAAGAAATTCTGGCTCTCCAATCTGATCTTAGTGGTAAAGTTTCCATATAAATAGTCGGGACATCCCCTTGGCGTAGGGGACAATGGAGTGGGGGCTTCGAAGGAATGCACAGCAACGCCTGAGACCAATACCTTATCTGCCCATAAGCCTAACTCAATCTGGCGAGGTCGGCGCGTGGGGCGAGCGGGGAAAGATAAACCTCTTTGTTTAAACATTGACTCAGGTGGCGGCTCTAATGCGCCCGGCTTCAAGGCTAAGATGCACGTGGGTAGCCTCGTGTTTTTAAACAATATGTGATAACGGGTGAAATTAAGCGGCCTCAAACCGTTTTATCACACTAGCTTTCAAACATTTTCACTTATTCCAACTTTACTCCTTTCCTTACGCACGCTTCTCATTTAATTCTATTCTTTCCTTTTAAATGAACTTGATTCAAAAAGAAAGAAGGGCAAAAGCAATATAGGAAACCAATTTTTGAAATCAAGGGAAACAAAATACATTAGGTGATCTCTTCTGAGTCAAATTTGGTATAATATGATTTAGCTTCTATTTTTTCATGGCTGACATTTGATCATTTATTTCGCTACATAATATTATTGCATCTTTCGTAACAATATTACATAAATTAATTGTTATTTTGCGTTATTGTTAGTGCTGAAGGTCCTTATATATCGTGAGATGTAATATGGAAAGAAGAAGCATAAAAATAGACTCAAATGTTTCCTGAGCATTCAAGTTATTTCCATCCTGTCTCCCATTTCTCAAATGATGTTTTCCCGTGCTTTTGTCATGTCGGAGATACGCTAGTGGCTGTATTGTCTTTATTCCAAGCTTTATTTTATCGCTTTATATCACTCTGTATTCATTATGTGGAGGGGGTAGAGGCCCCATTGAGAAAAACAGTTTATGCGATACAAGGGAAAGAATCCTTTGCCGGAGTTTTTTCTTCATCTCGTGTAAGTGTCGTTCGCTCTATCACATGGCGTCCTCTTCGTGCCCACAGGAGGCGCGAAATGGGCACGAGGTGAGTAAAGAAAAGGGGAACAATGAGGTAGGCTTTATTGATAAAGTAAACGGCAATTGCATTTGGAAGGAAAATGTGTCTTTATTCAATTCCTGTTCTTTGGCGATGCGAGAGAAATTTTCCCCTCATTTCGACGTTATTTAAGAAACAATTAGATAAACGTGCTGACTCATCATTGCCCTTTTTTGTGTGCGCCTAATTTTAATCAATAGAAAAACGGAGGCAGATATTTTCCTTATCCAGACTTTTACATTTTAACATTTGTATTCGGTTAAGTGAAGTCCAGTCAGCCCCCTTCTCCTCCAATTTCCCAAAGATGGGTTCAGGCTTTGTCCTTCTTAGTTCTTTTGTTCTTAATTCAAACTTTTTCCGTTTTATTAATTCTTGGTATTTATTCACCCTTTTGATTCCCTCGCCCTTCCCATCCTGCAGCTAACATCTTGAGCTTACTATCCCTGCCAAGAATCCTGGAAAGGCACTGCCATGTGTGCCATGGGTAGCCTTGCATCAGCTGATATGTATTAGAGAATGGCGTGTCCTCTCGTCCCTAACATTACAAATATGTCCTCCCTGCCCCAATGTTTGCACTAGTAGGCTCTGCCACTCTAGCGGTGTTTCTTGTGCACATCTTCACTACCTCCAACTTCTATACTTTCTTCGAATTTCGACCCTTTCAAACTTTTTGCCCTCAATGTTCAAGCGCTTTCTGCTCGTGTGAAGAGAAATCCAGGCCTCATTACATGCCTTCCCTGCCCCAACGTGCCTTTGTGAATTATTAATATTACAATAATATTTATGTTAAAATAATAAAAACGTGTCTAACTAAATCAAAACCATCAATGTGTCATTTGTTCCTAGCGTCGTAAATAATGTAACAGGTATTTGGCAATATCCGTTTTTTCATTTTTTTTAATTTTTAAAAAATAAATTTGTTTTTGTCTGGGGGTTTTCTTGTGTATGGGTTGGGTGGATATGTTAGGAAAACGGTCAAAATAAAGCCGGGCACCCTCTAGAGTACTCTTACAAAATCGGCCCATGAGTTTAAATTAAAATTGAAGGTGAAGCCGATTCCAAAATTTCCAAATCCTTTTAAATACATTCGTTATTGGAAGCTTTTAAGCTCCGGTTAGCGAAGTGGGAGATCACATTATTCATCTCTAAGCAAGGCATACATTAAAACAAGGCAAAAATGGAGAAATGATATGGTAACTTTAGCGTCTAAAGTGACGTTACTCTGACCAAAATCATCTCTTATTATGCGTTTAAGGTAACAATGACTGGCCATCGTAACACTGCCTCAGGCACGCCTGGAGGACGTTCTTCATCCACGCCAACCCAACGAATGACTATCCAATAGACCACTGTAACAACCAGAACGAGATCTGCATCAAGTGAAAAATTTGACTTTCACTTTTCCCGTCGTAGCACAAGAGAGTGTTTTTACCCAGCAGATTGGTAAAAACTGTAATGTGTGTAGTGATGGCAAGCGGTTACCATAGCAATGAGTAGCCACCATCGCAATCCTAGATTATTCTTTAGATACAGTTACTTGGTTGGCGCGAATGCAGAGCGTCCCTGGGGCGTGTCTGTGTCAGTGGGAAAGTGGCTGCTCATTGCTATGGTAACTGCAAACTATCCCACCGTAGATTAGTCATTCTACGATCTCTGGATAGGACTCAATTTTGCGGAAGGCTCCACTTAAACAAAAGTTACGGAAAATGGGATTGTAAACTCAGAATGTAATAGGCTCGGGTTTCCATTGATAAATACGAGCACAAAAATAATTTTATATATACAAGTACCTGGGAGAAATTCAAAGAGGGAATAATTGGAAAACTGAATGGATAAATCGGATTTTACCGGGAATAGTTAACATAGAGCAAAACCGGCAAAATATGCACTTTGCATTACTGGTAAGTAGACTGACTCGGGTGCAAGCTCGAACCCAGGAAATAAGCCCTCTTGAAACCTAGTCCACCGTGAGGACAGAGCCCACCTTGGTAGCTGTAAGGAGACATCTCCTAGCTCATCGGAGCTAGAAGAATAAACTGGATGATTCCATCGGCGATGTTTGTCCAGACCTCAACGCAGAACTTCACACTATCAAAAACATAATGTAAATCTACATTGCACACAAACAACAACATAACATAAATTTATGAGGCCTTTTGGGAAAGCCCAATCCATGATGCTGGCTTATTCAGGGTCGTGGCTCTTCGACCAGGCAACCGGAGGAACGTTAGAGACAGCCTACTCTTAAACATACCAAGAATAAACGGTTGTAGTACAATTCTATGGGTATTTAGAGAATGTGATCTTTGAAAACAAGAAAAGCAGTATGAGTCCCAACGGGATCAAGAGCCAAACGTTCGAAAAATTATGGGAAAGAACAGAAAAAACACTTCATATAAATGACATACATGCGAAAAATAAAGATGGATGAACTGCTTGAAAACACACTCCTTGTTTGTTAAGTGAGAGTAGGAGGATATTCCCAACCATGTTCCCCATTGATTGAAAGTACATTGCGGCAAATGAAAGTAAATATAATGAAAATAACTATGAGAGTGAAGTTAAATTTCTGATAATTACATTGAATAGAGAACTTGGATTGAAGGTAATAGAATTGATGTAAATTCAGGATGAAATCCAACGGTTTATTTAGGCGAACCTTTTAATAATATGTCAGATAATCATGAGAATGCGGATATTGTGCTCGGTTAGTAAACGAAGATGACCTAAAAGAGCATAATGAGTCTGTTCTCTGAGGTCATATTCACAATTGGAGGGCCATTATTCAGCTGCGGCATGGCCAAATTACTCGTTTCACGAATTTACGTTGGCCTTGAGTAAAGACATTGGATTCTAATGATGTCAATTTTCTTTGAGGACTATTGAAACTTTTGTTGACAAATATGTGCTGGTACTACTATATTATTGAGGAATAAAATTTCTTATTTTAAATGACTCAACCATAGTTTCAAAACAATATTTAAAAACATCTCATTGATAATTCTCAACCAGTTGTAGAAATGAAACAATCGCCTAAATTCAATATTTATTTCCATAAAAAATGGAGACAAGTTAGCAAAAAGAATTAAAAATAAGCAAATAGTAATTTCCCGTGCATTTTTAAGTATCGGTAAAGTATATAAAATTATTATTTATACCAGAATATTTGTTTGTAATAAAATTGCTACGACATTAATGAAACCAAGACTTTTTAAATGACTGGAAGAATCCTTTCTTACACAACTTAGTGGTGGTTTGCACAAACTTTAAGGTGGATGATTTGGTTACCATGATTTTCTGGAATCGAGTCTCGGTCACTGTGTGGCGATACTGGCGTGGATTCCCTCGAGAAACCGTGACTGTGATCGGGATCTCGTCGTTGAACGTACTTGTGATCGTTATCTCGCTAGCAACATTGGCAGGAATAATGGCGAAAGTGTGAGAAGTGAAGTATTTCGTTGAGGTAGATGTGGTAACAATGGGAGATTCCGTGGTAATAGTGCGGAAATAAACTTCCGTGTCGATTTGGGTCGCTAAGAGGGGGAGGACTGTACTGACCCATTTTGTGTTGGTGAAGATTTGTACGCGTAGTTGTGGGATCACTCGCATGATCGAATTCGTTAAAGAAACGATTCGAGGCAATGCAGTACGTGTAATAATGTCGTTAAAGTAAGCGGTAGAAGGGAGGAACTGGGTTGTAGTAACAGTTTGAGTGGTGACTGCGAAAGAAGTTAAAGTTTGTGTGACAGGAATAGTCCTTTCTTCTCGTCTAGTATTTACAATAATGGCTATGGAAGAGACAACCGGCTCTTGGCATACCCCTCCTCTAAGAAGAGGTTGTTCCTGAGTCGAGGAAGTTGTGCTGCTAGCAGTGTAGTTACGAATGGGTATGTTTACGAAAGGACCAAGACTTCCCAAGTCCTCTTCGAAATCAGACGACGCCAGGAGCTCATTAATTTCGATTTCGAGAGCCGCTGCTTCATTCTCGTCGATACTACTCCCGATAAGCTGACTTTTCAGGGCTTCCAATTCTCTCCGAGTGGCGCCACCAGTGGCACCGGCAATTAGGCCTCTTAGTCGGTGTTTTATCCATTCCAGAGAGACTGTTCCCGGTAGCACATCGATTGCTTCGTTGCTGATCATCAGCATCTGCAAGACTACAGCGATGCCAAAAACTATTATTGCTGGAATCTTCATTGTTTTCTGAGTGGCACTGAAAAAAAAGAGAAGAGGTACACATCAACACCTGCCTATAAATTTTTGTTACAAATGGCTATTTATTAAACCTTACTCAAAAACATTAATTTACATGTTTGGGTATATAATGTGTTTTCAAGAATTAAATTTAAAAGTTATAAAAGCTTTAGGTAAATTTCAATATCACATCCAGGTAAGTAGTTAATGTGGGAGAGCAAGATTCAATTCAAATTTCATAAAAGAATAATTGACCTGTTTATTGAAGTAACAGTTACCATCACACCAAAAGCCTAATATATACTATAGTGAATTTATAAAAAATGTTTATAAATACATGAGCGTTATCCTTATTATTGAAAATATAATTTATCTTTTTTTAGTATAAAATGGCAAAAGGCTTAATGACAAAATTTAGTCGAACTTACCTCTACGATTTGCAGATTATAAGTAGGGATTTTCTGCTGCGAATCCTCAAGGATGGCTTTGACAATCAGAAAGTCAGAAACAGCAAATGAGCTCTGAGATCCAAAGTTGTCAGGAGACTGATGCTTTGAGAAGTTTATGACTCTATTTATACCCAAGAGAGATTAATGTTATGATCCATGGGAACCAAAAAGGCAGATAAGTAGGATTAACTCTGCTTGACCTTTCTTACTGTCTGAGATCCGTCACTGGGCGCCTCTCTTTCCTCATATCGGGATCGAAACTAATCTAACCTTTCTGGCTAAAGTTAAGACTAAAGTTTATTCCTCAAATGAAAGGAAAAGAATTGAACTGAATTTAATTTAGCAACGGACGCTCAAAATTCGCCATCAGTAATACATCATATCTTCTACACATATTTACTTCCTACATCGTCTTCACTTTACAGATTTTTCCTTCCATGTTTTGCCATACTTGGTATCGCGCTTTATGTTGTAAGGAAAACATTCTCTCCTCAACGCACATTTTCATTCCATTCAGGCTCCAATGCCCCGTGCTCAAAGGGGAAGATCAATTTACTTACTTGAAAAGGAAAAACCAACGATAGCATCTACCCCGCAAGGTTCATGAGAAGAAGTTTTTCTAAATGGAGAAGATGAGGGAAGTGAATATGTGCAGAAGACATATCTCTAGCAGTATAAAAAAGAAGCTATATCGGATACTATGCACCGGGAAGGCGCGCAATTCTCCACCACCGTCACAAAATCAGTAAATAAATCAGATTGATTTTCAGGGTTGGGGTCGGGAAGGCACGCAAGACTATAGATATTAGCTGCACCATATACAACAATACTCCACCAAACAGTACATTACCCAGATGCAGTAGAAGACCCATATTTATTTATCTCTCTTTCATACATACATGGCAACGCTATTAAAATATTCACCCCCCTAAAAGGGAAGAAATTCTGGAGAGTTACGAGCCCTTCTGCTTCATGCGCCCAAAGTAATAATTTTTGATTTTGCATTTCCACACATTTTATATGTCCCTAACTTCACTAATTTCTTTAAAAATCGCACTTCACTATCTTCATGGCAGTAATGCCCTTGTTGCTCTTCGCTAAGCCAAACCTTGAGGCACTACGCATCTCATCGACTCTGGATAGAGCGATCAATTAGAAACTGACCAAAGTTTTGTCAAATTTTAAGATCGAATCGAAATTCTGATGCCCGTATCCCCTTTAAATGGTCGTAATCTTCATTCCTTGATATCCTGATCGAATAAAATACACGGTACGAGAGCTGAAGAGGTGGACGTGTGTGCATTGACTACCGTATAGGTAAACAAAGGAAAAGCGTAAGAGTGCAAACGAATCTGAGCGAGTATACACAGTGGTTTTGCTTATGTATATGTGAGCTTGTCCTTCTTCTACGACCTATTTTTCATTTCTACTTCTCTATATTTCTTATTTATCCTACTTTTATCGTCCGCATAGGAAGGCGGGTTAAAAATCATTCCTTTATATGATTGTGACCTTTGTTCAAATCTGGTCATGTGCCTCCCGCTTTCTTTTGTTGTCTACGCTTCATTACTTGCCTGTCTTTAAAAAATTACACTCTTTTTCATTTGGTTCACACCAGTTAACAAAGAAATTCGGATAGTGAGTGGTACTTAGTCATTTTTGTCGTTGTGTGAAAAGGCGACTTTTCTGATACCTCTATGTTTAGGGTGAAAGGGCTAGAGTTACATTAAATATTCAATCATCTAAACTATATATGTTGTATAAAAGCAGCATGAAACTTTCGTTGCCTCAGTTCAAGGTTGTTCAGCGGGTTAAATTTGGTTTTGTCTGTGGTATTCTGAAAGGCGCCAATTGGCTTATCTACCCTCACGGCATACCAAATCTGATTTAGCCATCCGCCCTTATGGTTGAACGGCTAGGGATTAGTGAACAAAAAATGAACGGACCGATTACAGAAGAAATCATATACAGGAAAATATCCCGAAGGAAACCAACTTTCTACTAGGGAATCTCCAGGATCGTGCAAGTCTAGTTGTGGTCGGCTGGGAACCGATTTCTTTCACCTGTCGCACACTGGGCAAAGACAGCGAGACGTTATCCCTGAAGTCAGTAGGAACACCCCATCCCCCACCTGGTACTTAAAAAATAAAGGCATTTAGTTTTTTGGCTACTTTGATTGCGCCTACCATCATTGTTTGAGAAGGGTTTATACTACACTCCTTTTCACTATCCTCATATGTATATTCTCTATTTTCCTGATATTCATTTTATCTCGTGTCCGAAATCACCTCTCCTCAATTACCTTCCCTTGGTCGATGGGCAATAATAGTCATAAAAGAACCAATCCTATTTCTTTTCTCCATTTATTCTGAGAGCACAACTGGTGTTCCCTTTTTATTACAATACAAAGATCCGATAACGAAATGGTGTGTGAGATAAGCATAATAATTGGTACAGAAAAGAAGAACAAATGAAAATAATGAAGGCACGGGGGACACAAAGAAAATAAAAAGCCAAAAGATATGATATACACTATTTTTACACAGGGTCTTAAATAAGCAGATCAGTAATAATGAAAGGGTGTCGCGCCCTGCTCCTTCTCTCCTGATGGCACCCACTCTTTGGGGCAGTGGCTCCTAGAAGAAATGAATTAAGAGGATATAAGCGGTACTAAAAGGAAAATCAGACATTCGATGACCGTTTCTCATAGTTTCTCCATGAATCGTTGCACTGTGGTTGCCCGCTTTTCACAGTGGTTCTTCATCGCTCCTCGTCGGAAATAAGTTCCTAAATTTAAATGAGTTGGTTCCTTGTAAGAACTTGTTTATCCTCGCTCATCATACGTCATCAACGGTTACTCGCATATGTTTTGTCTAGTTATCATTTTTCTTCATTTTCCCATCCTTCTCCTCATCCTTTATGTGGATGCTTTCCTCGGTTACATTACTTTCTTATTTATTTCTGATAATTTTTCAAATTAGTTCTGTTTTAGGATTCAATCTTGACTATGAAGAACAGAGATTTCGAACCAATTGGCCCTAGTAAGGACACAAGAAGATGATCCTGAGAGACAGGAGAGATCAAATATGAAAGGAAGTCAAAGAAGAGGAAACGTAGCTGAACTACTTCTTTTATTCAATATAATCTTTATATTTGTCATATTTTCATTAGTAATTAAAAAATACGAGCAAACTTATTTTATATAAGTAGAACTAGTCAAAATCAGTGTTCCTCTGTTTCAGAAGCCAAATTAGTTTAAAAATAAGGGGGATAAGTTCAACTAGGATACTAAGCAACCATTTTTCTTCATATTCGAAAGTAGAGTAAACAGTAAATTTATTTTCTCTAATATAATTAGTTATGATATGACAGTAATAGTTTGAGTATACGTCTAAATGCTTGAAGTCTGTATGCATTAACATAACATTAAAATAAAGGATGAAAAAGGCCACTAGGGCTTTTCAAAGCCATCTCAATACTTATAATCCCAAGATTTTGTAAAACTCTAAAAAAAATAAAAAAAGTTTTGGGAAAATCGAGAGTGTGGGAGTTCATCAATGATGCACAGAATGAGTTGAGAAAAGGTAGATCAACTATAAACAAGTTGTTAGAATTTTGACATTGAGTAGCAAAACAATTAGATAAGGGATAGAATGTAGATGTGATATATTAGGATTTTAGCAAAGCCTTTCATAAGACTCTAAATAAAAGAATAGCTTATAAATTGAAAACCATTAGGCCATTTGCCAATTTTAAAATAGGTTAGCGTAATAACGGAATGATTGTATGAAGAAAGTAGTATATTATAGTGCAAAGTTGCAAAGTAGGGATGCTATTAAGGGAGTGACACAGGTATAAGTTATGGGCTTAGTCAGCGTTATTTTCAATTTATATAAATGTTTTTCGCGAGGCATTTAATAAAATGTGTCTATTTTTGATGATGGTAACAAATTGACAGATAAGCTAAAGGAAATTGTTGAGAACTTTAAAGTGCAGATTGATTTATATAAATTAGTATGATAGAATCATAGGTGGCACATAAATTTATATTCCAGGAATTTAAAGATATTAAAATAAATAGACTTAAAGATAGATTAAGAGAACTTCAAATAGATTGAGAGAGAATAATAGAGATTAAGAGAGATTAGGAGAGAGGAGCGGATAAATAGATGTGAAGAGAGGGAGAAGGGAAGGGAGGGGTTAGTGATAGGGAGGTAAAAGAGAATAAAGAAAGATGAGAGATTTAGAGAGAGAAAGAGAGTTAGGTTAAGAGAGTTATGCAGTTAAATGTAAAAGCAGTACCTCATAAGATTTAGCGAACCATACCGAGAGACATGGATAAGAGAAGAGTGAAAAAGAGGAGAGTGGGGGGGAGTTTGAGAAAGGAAGGGCAGCTACAAAGAGCTACAAAGAAGATAAATACACTAGAAGACCTTACGGTCCATACAAGGAGGGTACTTTTGGCGAAATTATCGAAGGTGTCCGTTGGCAACCTCGAAGATCACTCGCGAGGATCTTAACGGTGATTTCGCAAGACTTTATCTAGTCTTGACTTGAACTGGTCAACAGATTCACTATTGACAACTTCCGTCGGAAGTGCGTTCCAACTACCATAAATAATGTATGTGAAGAATTTCCTACGCAGATCACGGTGTTATCGCTTCACTTTAATTTTGTATCCGTGATTTCTTGTTCTCCCCCCCCCCCTGAGCTGGAAAATATCCCCGTAGTCCAATCTATCGAAGCCTCGAAGTATTTTAAACACTTCGATAAGCTGACCACGTAGTCTTGAGGTCTCCAGTGAGACCATATCTAATTGCCTTAGCCTATCATTATAACTCATATGCCTGATAGAAGGAATCAGTTTGGTTGCCCTGGTTTGGACGCGTTCCAATCTCGCGATGTCCTTTCGAAACGAAGGACTCCAAAATTGTGCGGCATACTCTAGCTGCGTTCGGACGAGGGACTTGTAAAGACACAGTACTATCTCCTTTTTCCGATATCCAAACTGCCGCTGTATATACCCTAACATCCTTTGGGCTTTTCTTTCTACCTCAATACACTGTTTCGAGAACTTGAGGTCACTGGTCATAGTTACACCCAAGTCCTTCTTAGTCTCGGTGGATTTAAGAGCAGTGCCCTTAAGAATATAGGGTGATTGGGGATTTCGGAGGCCGATATGCATTATTTTGCATTTGGTCAAGTTGAAAGGCATCTGCCACGTATCCGACCACTCCCCAATCTTCCCAAGATCATCTTGCAGGAAGGCAGTATTTACATCCTTTGCAACGTTCATACCAAGCTTGGTATCGTCGCCAAATTTAGAAATCTTGGGAACCATGTCACCTTCCATAACATTGATCTAGAGGATGAATAGTTGTTGTCCCAGGACAGAACCTTAAGGCACCCCGCTAGTAACGGGCACCCACTCAGAAGCCTGTCCAACCTGCTAGATTGAGAGATAGTGTGATAGAAAGAGATTGAAAAACGAAGGGAGAGAGATAAATTGAGAAAAATGAGAGAGATTGAGATAAATTGATAAAGATTGAGAGAAAAAAGATTTAGTGAGCGAGATTAAGAGAAAGAGAAAGGAGAAGAGGGCAGGAAGGGAGAAAGAAGAGAAATTGTAGAAAATAGAGGGATTGAAAAGAAAGATAGATTAAGATTGAGAGAGATTTGATAAGAGAGGGAGGGGAGAAGGATGGAACATTGAGATATTTATAAAAAGACATAGTGTAAGAGAGAATAATAGAGAGCAAAATGAATGCGAGATATTGAGAGATATGTGAGAAAAGAGAGTAGAATATTTTAGAGGACAAGGAGAGTGAGAGAGAGAGAGAGAGAGAGAGAGAGAGAGAGAGAGAGAAAGAAAGGAATTGAGGAATATTGAAAGATATGAAAGTGAGAGATTGAAATGAAATATATTGAAAGAGAGAGATGTAGCTATATTAAAAAAGGCAAAGAAACATTTGAGTTCATTCATCGGGTCTGCCTCCTTCTACCGAGGTTTCATTATGAATTTCGCCTCCATCGCCACGCCCCTTTGTGACCTCCTCAGGAATAAGGACCCGTTCGTTTACTAGCTTTGACCAGTCCCAAAGGAAGCTAGATTCAGGACCGTTCTTCCGCTTACCCGAGCCCCATAAACTTTTGGCGTACGGACTGATGCGAGTAACGATGCCATAGGATGTGTTCTCGTCCAGTATTGTGACAATGGCGAAAGTTTTCCCATCGCGTTTGCGAGCCCTAAACTCCATCCCCGCGAGAAAAACTATGCGGTAATCGAGCGTAAATTTTATAAGATCGTTTACGGCATCCAAATGTTCAAAATGTTTCTCCTATGTAAAGAATTTGTTATCGAGACTGACCATAAACCCCTCTCTTACCTACGGAACGTTAAGAACAATAATGGTCGCCTCATGAGTTGGAGCCTCTCTCTCCAAGAATTTCAATTTTAAATTGTATACATTAAGGGTTCGTAGAATTGCCTGGCACACAGCTTAAGCAGAAGTCCCCTGGCTTTGTATCCAGAGTGATTTCTCATTAATTAATTGTAACGTTAAATGGATTACATTTGTAGATATTCCTGAATAATTCTTGTAGTTTTCTGTAGTGCCTTATACGAATATGTGCCATTATTTTCTCTTATTGTGTATATATTTTGAATGAGTTTCCCTATTCGCATATACCTATTTTTGTATTATGGGATCTTTCTTTTTTAAATATCCTTATATGTAAGCCCCTTGTTATCGAGACTATGTTGACCCTGTTGACCCTGGCTATTGATAACTAACTATTCCTGTCCATGTTATTGTATTAATACTATTATTATTTTTTTTTTACCTGATGTTGTTCGGTAATAGAAGAACCGAGCATTTCCCGAGTCGCCTTCATTTGGATTATTTGTTGTTAAAGTCCCCGCTAGAAACCCTTTTGCATTTGTGTCCCTATTTGATATTTTGCCTTGTAATTACCCTCTATTAGTCTGTTGTCTCTTTCTTCGGAAGCTTCATCTTGGAAGGAAAGGAGATATTGGAGAGAGAAGGTTACCCTCCTACCTAGAACCAGACGTCTACCCGTGGTGCCCGAGAAAAGATGCAGCTGCACGCACAGACAGCCCCAAGGGATCAGCGAGAAATTCGCATGGTTGGATGAGCCCAGGGCTCTTTTGAAGAATGGTTGGGCCAGTAAAACTCAAGGAGCGGCCTCAAGAATTTAGCACGACCGTGTGATCCGTGTTGGGTTCACCTTCTCCCCCTTAGTATCGCCTGATCGGAGCCAAACCTACGGCGTCGAGGACTTTCGCGCGAGCTTGTGATGCTCGCCGAGAATATCCCCTCCCCCACCCTCACGCGCCAAGTCTAATGGGATTCTAGTCTACGTTTTGAGGGCGGCTGGCGACCTGCTCCTGCGAAGCATTATAAATACTTCGGAAAAAGATCTGCGAAATCCAGAGTTCCCGCCCCACAAACGAAAGACACGTACAGCCATCTACTAATAGGGCATCGACCTCGTTCTCTTCTGCAGTACTCCCTCGTTCATTTCTCAGCGACGTTGAAGAAGAACTAATTTTACAAGTAGAACTTTGCAGCGCCCAGCTTCTCAGTCGTTTCCAAAGACTCCATTCAATAAGGCTTTACTTGACTCTCCGCGTTATTTGCACACTCCCCCTTTTCCCCTTTCCACAGTACATCCTCTCTCGGACTCTCGCCCCCGTCGAGTCATTTGTATCTCCCTCCTCCCTGTTTGGTACCCCGGCTATCATCTTATTTATTTTCATTTCTTTACTTGTGCTAATAATATTTTCTTTGATTTAGTAAAATTATTTGTCTACAACCAGTTTCTCTAATCCCAGAACCTCTAAGAATTGATAATTTAGGCCAACCGGACTTGAATTTGATTAATTAACGCGTGTACTTGGATTTATATCACCTCCCAATAATTTTTCGCTTGCTCCCTTCCCGCGTCACCGCAAAGTCAATCCTCGGGTAGCAAAGACGTTCGACTCTACGGCACAACCCACTACGACAACATTTCTTAAATTCGCCTTACCGTAATATAGCGGAATTTTCTATTTACTAGAAAGACATGAATGACAGCCAGTTTGGACCAAAAGGAAGAATAAAACACAAGATTGTCACCGCCAGACTTATAATTTGACTAGGGATCCTTAAATCCCTGCCTCAACTCTGCTAATGTACTATACTGTCTACTTTTTACTGGATATACCATTAAACCATGTGACAAAAGCCTTTTAAACTCATACTGAACAAATAGTTATAATAATAATAATAATAATAAATTTATTATACTGTGCTTTTCAAGGCCATAGGCCTTGATAAAGTGCATGTTCGGTTGTGGGCTAATATCAGGTGGGTGAGTAGGCAATCCTGAACAGATGCGTTTTCAGGAGTCACTTGAATTGGTAAGTGAGGCAACAGATCTAATTTCGGCTAGAAGAAAATTCCAAAGCTTCGGAAAACAGACTGAGAAGGAGCGGTCACCCATTGAGCAGAGGGACGAGCGAGCAGTAGTCATGAGAGGAGAATGAGATGACCAAAGGGGCCGATGGGCGAGACGTTGGGAAAGGGCAGAGGAAAGGAAGGTTTGGGCCTTTTGGTGAAGGACCTTGAAAGTGAAGACAAGGATCTTGAAATGAGAATGATATCTGGCAGGTAACCAGTGCAGTTCATGAAGCTTGGGCTAATAAGGGAAGAAGCGAGAGCGACAGAGGTATTGACAGGCAGCGTAGTTCTGGACTAGCTAAAAAGGGACGTAAAGAGGACGATGGTAGATTTACAAGAAGAAAGTTACAGTAATCAAGGTAGGAGGTAATGAAGGCGTGGATAGCAGTCTTAAGACTTTGGCGATCGAAGTGAGAGCGAATGCGGGGGAAGTTACGGAGGAAACAAAGGGAATATTTACTAATATTGTGGATGTGGGGCTTGAAGGAGAGATGCTGATCACACACAACGCTCAGATATCTAACAGAGACAGAGAAAGAGACAGAGTTTCCACCCAGAAGGAGGGAGGGAGGGAGGGAAAGAGGGATTGAACTTTGTATACTAGAGCTGGGGTACCAACCAGAACAACTTCCATTTTGGAGTGGCTAAGTTTGATGAAGTTAGCTGATAGCCAGTCTGAGATAGAAGATAGAAGGTCAGAGATTAAATGGGCAATGGTCGAGGGGGAAGAGGAAATAAAGATTTGAGTGTCATCTGCATAGAGGTGTAAAGATAGACCGAAATATTACGTAGGAGGGAGCTAAGCAGGAATAAGAAGATACGAAACAAGAGAGGGCCGCAGACAGAGCCTTGAGGGACATCAGAGTGAATGGGAGTGGGGTTAGAGGAGACATCGTTAATCCCTACGGATTGGGTGCGAGACGAGAGGTATGAGCGGAACCAGTCAAAAGCAGCGCCAGAAATGCAAAGAAAAGAGTGGAGGCGATCAAGCAAGACGGAATGGTCAATAGTATAAAATGCAGAGGAGAGGTCAAGTAGAATGAGGATGGAGGCACAACCCCAGTCAGCAACTACGTAAGCAATCAGTATCATTGAGTAGAGTGGTTTCGGTAGAGTTCATAGCTTTAAAACCTCTTTGGTAAGTTTCATCAATATTACAGCTAACAATATGGGAATTAATGCGCAAAACAACTATTCTTTCAAGGCCCTTAGAGGTGAGGGGAAGTTGCGAGATCGGGCGATAGCAAGGTGGGTTTGAAGGGTTAAGCTTCGGACTTTTAAGGATCAGACGGATTTGGGCACATTTGAAGGACGAAGGGACAACACCAGTAGCAAGGGAGGTATTGAACAGGTGGAGGAGCATTGGGAGTAAGACAGGCAATATTTTGATTAATAGCTTGGGAGGGAACGAGTCACAAGGGGAGCCAGATTTTTTAGAGCGCGAGAGTAAGGAAGACAACTCAGAAGCGGTCATGGCAGGGAATACGTTGAGCGGCCGGGGGTGGGATAGATCAAGGAGAATGTGAAAGGCCTGGTCAGGCAGTCGTGGGAGGGAGGCACGAAGGTTGATGACTTAATCAGCCCAGAATTTACAGAGGATGGTGGAGCTGATGGGGCTTGGGACTTGGTGTCAGAAGGTGAGAGAAGAGAGCAGGGAGAAAACGGCACAAAGGTCATTCTTATTATCGCTAGCAATTTACGCGAATGGTTTTCACAAGTAGATTTCAGTTTAGCTAAGTAGAGAGATGTTGCAAGACGGTAAGTGAGCGAAAAAGCAGTTGTATCTTGCCCACAGGAGCGAGCTTGGGAAGGGTAAAGCGGAGAGTGAGGGATATGGACGTGAGGCGGGGGGGGGGGGGTAGACGGTTCAATGAAAAATAACTTTTATAAGACCGAAGATAAACGAAATCCCCTTTTTATAGAACAACATTTATTCCTAGTGCGTTAATTCTAGAGCCAAACGAGGGAGATACCTTAAACCCTCTATTAAGAGAAAGAAGTGTGGCTTTGTCCATCTTTGAGGGAGGAGAAATATTAGTAGGATAAAATGGGTGAAAATTTGATGTGGACACAATAACAAAATAAAATTACGGAAGCAACAGCTAAAATAAAATGAGCAGGGAATATTATGATGTGGAGAAAAAAGGGGATTACTAAAAAGCAACAAATTCAATAAAAACAACTACTAAAAAAACAACAAAAAAATATATACCGAGAATAGCAAAGTACAAATCACGTGTCAAGGTAAATATAAAGCGGCGCGAAAAATTAGGGGAGGGGGGATGTAATGAGGCCGAGGAATTAGTCGTGATGAAACAAATCACCGCGTCGGTCAGAAAGCAGAATAATCTAGAATAATTTAGGCTGTGGGGAAAAAGTGAGGCAGGAAGAGCAAGGGAAAGAAAAGGTAAATAAGAACGGTGAGGAGTCAATAATAAAGATAAAGAGTTAAAAAGAGCACGGGAGAAAAAGACGAATCAAAAGAAAAATATAAATTAATAAAAACACTACCGAGAACAGCAAAGTATAAAGTACGTGATAGCGCACATTAGAAAATAATAGAATTATAGACTGAAACTAAAACACGGAGGGAGGCCAAAAAAAAATGAGAGAATAATAAGGAAAGTAATGAAAATGGCCCCAAGGACCCCCCTCCCCCCCCAAAAAAAATGATTACTCACAAAAAGGTAGCTACAGCAAACCTTAAGACAGGCACCAATAATTCAGCAACTAATATTACAATCACACAGACAAGGCTATGGCAGCATCAAAAACGGTTAACAAACTGAACAGCGAGACAAAGCAGCAAACAAAAAGCGAAGCGCAGTGTAAAGTCGGCTAAACAACGGAGAGCAAAAAAAGCAAACGATACGCGCATCGATCCACTTTCCATGAGAGCAGACACCTCTATACTCTCACTTTTGCTCTACTAATCTACATATATATTCTATCTTGATTATATATCTCTGTCCAAGATGGAAAAAGTAAGGTAACTTTCGTGACCAAACCAACTTTCTACTGCCAAAGGATTGCTAATAGCTTCTTAGGACAGGTAAGGTAAAGACCAACTGAAAACAAATAAAAAGAAAAAAGCAAATTAAAAATGAGATTAAGAATTAAGGAGAAAATGATTGTACTTTTCCCAGGCTCATAAAAGCCTCCCCCAATAAATTCATATATCCGAGTACAATGAGAGACGTGAAAGGAGAGAGCGATTTATTGAAAAAAGGAAATATAAATTGAATTTGGACGGCAAGGGTTTGCATACGTCTGCAGGGATCGAAAGGTATCGTAGGAGACTAAGATATAAGCTTGTTTTAATAACGGAGTGAAGAAATCATTAATATATTATAAGAAGTTAACCTACTAATAAAAATACGTGAATAAAATTAGGTAATAGAAGGGTATGAGCATTTAGAGAACATGACCTTTGAAAACCAAAATTACCTGTAGAGGCTTAATGGGATCGTGGTCCTAAGGTAGGAAAACTTGTGGGAGATAAGAGACATTAGAAGAATTCTTATAAAGGAGAAAGGTGCAAAAAATGATGATGTTAGGAAATCTGCTAGAAAACTCCTTTCTCGATTGTTAACTAAGAGTTGGAGGATATATTTAACCATGAGTAATGCGGAAATTGTGCTAAATCAGAGAATAATGAGCCCCTCATAGAGCAGAATAAGTCTTTTCTTTCCGATCATAATTTCAAATGGAGGGCCTTGATTGAGTTGCGCAGAGCCGAATTACTCTTTCCCGGAAATCAGATTCGAATTGAGTAAACCTATTTGATTATAATGATGATGATTTGCTTTAAACGGTATTAAAAGCCTTTTTACCCAATGTTTGCTAGTATTTCTAGCATTAAAGTGCAATAAAATGACTTATTTTTAACTGACTTAGGCTGGTTTCAACCAAATATTTTACGACCTCTGTTTCATTACTTTTAAAGACAGAATTTAAAATAGCACATAAAAGTACAATATTTATTCACATGACAAAACAAAACAAGTCAACAAAATGCATTAAAAATAATCAAAAATAAATTCCAGTGAAATTTTATTTATGTACAAAGTATTAGGTTGAGGAATAAGTTCTTGCGTTTTCTTTAATGTTGTGTTGATTTAAGTTTTGTTGACGTGATTTGTGCACATATTAAGAAACAATAATAAATAATGAGAACAAAATTTGCAAAGGTTAGGCTACGTCTCTTAACAACGTAGACTATTAGCCCTTTGCTTAGGCTACGTCTTGAAGTTGAATAATAAGTCATTGCGGTTTATTTACAAGTTGTGTTAATTTAATTTTTGTTTTGTACCCTCAAAATGGAATGTCAAGTTGAAAGAAAGGCGCATTCTCAACACTTGTTGTTATTCATTTCAATCTAGACGGGAATAATGCAAACGCAGCCAAAGCTCGTTGCGATATTTGTGCTGTGTACGGAGAAAATGCTTTATCAGAAAGGACAGCTGAATGGTAGGTTTCACGTTCAAACACGGTCATTTCAATCTTAATGAGGAAGAACGTTCTGGTCGACCCATTAAGTTAGATGAAGATCGATGGAACAACCTTCTTTATGAAAATTCTCGTCAATCAACTAGAGAATTGGTTGTACTATTGGCGTGTGATCAGAAAACTGTAGTAAATCATCTTCTTTCGATGGGGAAAGTTCAAAAACTCGGTGCATGGGCTCCGCACAATTTGAGCGAAAGCAACAATCTTCAACGCCCCACGATTGCCACAGGTTTGCTTGCTCGTCACAAGACTACTCGTGGATATAAGACAGATTTCTTCACCGCATCATCATTGGCGGCGAAAATTGGTGTGTTTATGTCAACATGAACCATCGAAAACAATGCCTTAGCTCCAATAAAAAAACACTTCCGTGGTTAAAGACGATGCTGTGTGTGTGTGTGTGTGTGTGTGTGTGTGTTGGGATTGTGAAGGCATCATTCTTTATTGGCTCTTTGCGAACAACGAGATTGTCATGCAGAACTCTACGTTCAACAAATGTATCGACTCGCCGAAGCTATTCGTGAAAAGAGAACTCCTCAACGTAATGGTGTCCTTCTGCAACACGACAATGCTCGTTTTCACATTTCCAATATGAGAGAAGACGCCATCCAAACGCCTAATTGGGAAATCCTGTCGCATCCTCCATATTTTTCTGACTTGGCTCTATCGGATTTCCATCTGTTCCGATCGCTCTCCAACAATTTGCACGGTGTTCCGTTCAATACTCATGTGGAATTATAAACCTGCTTAGACGAATTCTTCGAGTCCAAATCCAGATATCTTTATTGCAGAGGCATCGAAAAACAAGTTGAACGTTAGGAAGAAGTCGTAAATAACAACAGAGACTACATTATTGATTAAATTACATATTGTTATCAATTAAAAATGAAGTTTTTCTAAAATTGTTAATGGTAATGAAAAAAATTGATAAAACCAAAAGAACTAATTTCTCAACCCATATATAATAATACTTATTTATACAGGAACATTTGTTTGTAATTAAATTTTTTCGATAATAATAGAACTAAGTATTTTAAATAAAGGGAATAATCCTTCTTTACGCAACTCAGTGGTGGTTTGCACAAACTTCAAGATCGATGATTTTGTTACCATGTATTTCTGGAAGCAATTTTCAGGCACTGCGTGGCGATACAAGCATGGATTCCCTCGAGAAACCAAGACTACAAAGGGAACTTCGTCGTGGATTCGACTTATGATCGCCATCTCGCTAGGATTAATGGCAGGAATAATGGCGAAAGTGTGAGAAGTGAAGTATTTCGTTGAAGTAGATGTAGTAAGAATAGGAGACTCCGTGATAATGGTGTGGAAATCGGCTTTTTTGTCCATTTTGGTTGCTGTGAGGTGGAGGACAGTACTGATCCATTTTGTGTCGTTGAAGACTTGGAAGCTTGTGTGTGTGTGACCATTCCTAGGATCGACATAGTTAAAGAGAAGAATCAGCCCAATGCCGTACGTGGAACAATTTCGTAGAAGTAAGCGGTAAAGAAAGGAACTGTGTTATAGTAATATGTAGTTAAAGTTGGAGACAAGAAAGAAGTTGAAAATTGACTGAGAGAAATAATCATTTAATCACGTCGCGTGTTTACAATAGTGACTAGGCAAGAGACATCTGGTGCTTAGGCATACTACTACTGCTTCTTCAGATTGCTATCGAAACCAATCATCGCATTGTGGCAAATATGCAATTAAAACTTTCTTCTTTAATTGCTAAGAGGAGAACCAAGCTGAATGTGATTTGGCAACAAACAACGGCGGGTTCAGGAAGGAAAAAATGAAGAGGATAACTGAGAGACGACCATAATAAATAAATGAGGAAATGCAATTATCATCGGAGAAAGAATAGGCCCTTACCATGAAAAACAATATATGCCGCCTCCCCACAATAATAATAAGATCTTATATTGGACCATTTATTATTAAATTTCACGTATCAAATATCGATAAGAACAAAAGTGAAACCTGAATGTGTTGTCACAAGTAGGAATTACACAATTGCATTCAATTACAATTTTATTTGTTCTGTATCAGGAATTGATTATAAATTGAATTAAGAAATAATACTCATTGAAATATCAAAGGTATAATTTGGAGTGAAAAGTAGCGTTAGTCACTTTCTACATTCATCTCATAAAGACAAAGGAAAGACTGACGATGGAATAACAGCGAAAAGTACCCTGAGGGATTCCAATGGAGTTTTGTGGAAAAAATGATTGCACCGAGGAAAAGAAACCTGAAGAAATGGCATTTGGGTCCTTAGGTTGTTTCTGCAATCCTCATCCTCCATTATTTTCATTTCATTTTACTCCGTCTCTTATATCTTTCCTAAGCGATATTATGTTTCTTTTACTAAATTAAGTTGAGTTACTCGAAGGTGAGCCCCTCGCATGCATACTTCGCCGCACGATGGGGGCCGTAGCACCAATTGGCTCCTGTTAAGTCAACCTAGCTTTCAAACATTTTCACTTCTTCCAACTTTACTCCTTTCCTTACGCACGCTTCTCAGTTAATATATTCTTTTATTTTAAATAAACCTACGTTAAAAAGAAAAAAGGGCCAATGCAATATAGGAAACCAATATTTGGACTCGAGGTAAACAAAATATATTTTGTGACCTCTTCTGAGTCAAATTTGGTCTAATAAAATTTAGCTTGTAATTTTTCATGGCCTGACATTTTATCATTTATTTCGCTAAATAATTTTATTGTATATTTTGCTACGATATTACATAAATTATTTGTTACTTTGCGTTATTGTTATTGCTGAAGGTCCTTATATATCGTGAGATGTAATATGGAAAGAAGAAGCATAAAAATAGACTCGAATTTGTCCTGAGCATTCAAGTTATTTCCATCCTGTCTCCCATTTCTCAAATGATGTTTTCCCGTGCTTTTGTCATGTCGGAGAAACGCTATTGCCTGTATTGTCTTTATTCCCATCTTTATTCTTTCGCTTTATATCACCCTTCATTCATTATGTGGAGAGGGTACGGCGCCATTGAGAAAAACAGTTTATGCGATACAAGGGAAAGTATCCTTTGCCGGAGTTTCTTCTTCGTCTCTTGAAAGTGCGTCGCTCTTCTCGGCGCCCTCTTCGTGCCCATTGGAGGCGCAAAATGGCCACGGGGTGGGTAAAGAAAAGGGGAACAATCTCGACGTTATTTAAGAACCACTTAGATAAAAGTGCTGACTTATCTCTGCCCTCGTTGGTGTGCGCCTAATTTCGATAAATAGAAAAACTGTGGCAGTTGTTTGCCTCATCCAGACTTATAGATTTTAACCTTTGCCTTCGTTTAAGTGAAGTCTTGTCAGCCCCCCCCCTCCTCAAATTTCCCAAAGATGGGTTCAGGATTTGTCCTTTCCAGTGCTTTTTCTCTTAATTCAAACCTGTTACCATTTTTTACTATTCTTTGTATTTATTCCCTCTTTTGATCGTCTCCCCCCCCTCCTTCCCTTAACATGGGAGTCCATGCTGCAGCTGACATCTGGAGCTTGCTATCCTTAACTAGAATCCAGGAATGGGACTGCCATGTGTGCCATACGCATCCTAGCCTCAACTGATATGTATTGATGATTGGCGTGCCCTCCCGCCTCTAACTTTACAAATCTGTCGTCCCTGCCCCAATGCTTGCAGGAGGGGGCTCTGCCACTCTAGCGGTGTATCTTCCGCTAATCTTCACTTCCTCCAACTTCTCCACTTACTTCGAATTTTGACCTTTCCAAACTTGGCCCTCATTGTTCCTGCGCTTTATGCTGGAAAAAAAAGAGAATTCCGGCCTCATTGCATGCCCTCCCTGCCCCATCGCACGCTTTCGCATGCCCACCGCCCCAAACGCACCTTTTAGAATTATTACAATTATAAAAATATTTAAATTAAAATAATAAAAACGTGTCTAACTGAATCAAAACAATCAATTTTTTCTTTGTTAAGAGCGTCATAACGAGTGTAACAGGACTTTTGCAATACCCGCTCATTGATATTTTGGAATTTTTAAAAAATAAATCTGCTTTTGGCTGGGGTTTTGCGTATGTTTCTGGTGGGGGGTATGTTAGGAAAACCATCAAATTAAAGCCGCGCACCTTATAAAGTACTCTCACAAATTTTGCCCATGACTTTAGATTAAAATTGAAGGTGAAGCCGATTCCAAAATTTGCCAATCCATTTAACTGAATGCGTTATTCGAAGCTTTTAAACTCCCGTTAGCGAAGTGGGACATCATTTTATTCATCTCTAATCAAGGTATCCATTAAAACAAGGCAAAAATAGAGAAATGGTTTGGTAACTTAAGCGTCCACACCGATAGTGGTCTGACCAAAATACCGGCTTAATATGCGTTTATGGTACAATTAGTGGCCACCATAACACTGCCTCAGGCACGCATGGAGCACGATCTTCATCCACGCCAACCAAGCGAACACTATCAAATCGACCAGTGTAACAACAACAAAGAAGACTGCATCAAGTAGATAATTTAACCTACCCTTTTCCCGTCGTAGCACAAGGGAGTGTTTTTACCCACCCGTTAGGTAAACCTGTAATGTGTGTAGTAAAGTCAACGGTTCCCATAGTAATGAGTAGCCACCATCGCACTGCGAGATTGGTCTTTATACAGTTACTTGGTTAGCGTGGATACAGAGCGTCCCTGGGGCGGGCCCGTTTCAGTGAGAAGGTGGCTTCTCATAAATATGGTAACCGAAAACTATCCCTCGGTAGATTAGTCATTCTACGATCTCTAGAGAGGACGCGATTTTGCGTAAGGCTTCATTGAATAAAAGGTAGGGAAAATGGGATTGTGAACTCAGAATATAATAGGCTCGGTTTTTCCATTGATAAGTACGAGCACAAAAAGAATTTAATATATAGAATTATCAGTGATGGATTCAAAGAGGGAATTGTTTAAAAAAGAGAAAGGCTACATTGGGTTATGCCGGGAACAGTTAGTATAGAGCAAAACCGGTGAAATATTTAGAGATACAAATTGTAGGACCAGAGCACCTTGCAATCCTGGTAAGTAGTCTGACACGGGTCCAAGCTCGAACGCTGTAAAGAAGCCCATTCGAAACCTAGTCCAGCGGAAAAAGCCCACCTTTTTCAGTGCTCGGGGCTGTTCAACCAGGCAACCTGACGAAAGTTGAAGACAACCTACTCATTAAATACCAAGAATAAAAAAAGGTAGTACAATTATATGCCAATTTAGAAAACGTCACCTTTGAAAACAAGAATAAGCAGGAGGAAGCCCAACGGGATCGTAAGCACAAAGTTGGAAAAATGGTGGGAAAAATAAAGATGGATGAACTGCTTGAAAACACACTCCTTGTTTCTTAAGTGACAGTAGGAGGATATTCCCAACCATGTTCCCCATTTAAAGTTTATTGAGACAAATGAAAGTAAATATAATAAAACTATTTGTGAGCGTGAAGTTAAGTTTTTGATAATTATATAGGAATATAGAACTTGGATGGAAGGTAATCAAATTGATGTAAACGCAGTATGAAATCCAAAGGTTCATTTAGAGGAACCTTTTTCTTAGTATGTCAGATAATCATGAGAATGCGGAAATTGTGCTCGGTCAGTGAACTGAGATCACCTCATTGAGCTGAATGAGTCTGTTCTCTGCGGTCATATTCACAATTGGAGGGCCATTATTCAGCTGCGGCATGGCCAAATTACTCTTCCCGAATTTACTTGGGCTTTGAGTAAAGACATTGGCTTCTAATGATGTCAATTTCCTTTAAAAACTATTAAAACTTTTGTTTACAAATATTTGCTAGTACTATTAACATTATAGAGCAATAAACTTATTACTTTAAATGATTCAACCTTAGTTTCAACGCAATATTTAAAGACATCTCATTGATAATTCTCAACCAGTTGTAGAAATGAAACAATCGCTTAAATTCAATATTTATTGACCTTAAAAATTGTAACAAGTTAACAAAAGGAATTAAAAATAAGCAGATAGAAGTTTCTTGCGCGTTATTTAATATGTACAAAGTATATGAAATTATTATTTATACAAGAACGTTTGTATGTAATAAAATTGCTACGACATTAATGGAACCAAGACTTTTTAAATGACTGGAAGGACCCTTTCTTACACAACTTAGTGGTGGTTTGCACAAACTTTAAGGTGGATAACTTAGTTACCATGATTTTCTGGAATCGAGTTTCGGTCACTGTGTGGTGATACTGGCGTGAATTCCCTCGAGAAACCGTGACTGTGATCGGAATCTCGTCGTTGAACGTACTTGTGATCCTTATCTCGCTAGCAACAATGGCAGGAATAATGGCGAAAGTGTGAGAAGTGAAGTATTTCGTTGAGGTAGATGTGGTAACAATGGGAGATTCCGTGGTAATAGTGCGGAAATAAACTTCCGTGTCGATTTGGGTCGCTAAGAGGGAGAGGACTGTACTGACCCATTTTGTGTTGGTGAAGAATTGTACGCGTGGTTGTGGGATCACTCGCACGATCGAATTCGTTAAAGAAACGATTTGAGGCAATGCAGTACGTGTAACAATGTCGTGGAAGTAGGCTTTGGAAGGGAGGAACTGGGTTGTAGTAACAGTTTGAGTGGTGGGTGAAAAAGAAGTTGAAGTTTCTGTGATAGAAATAGTCCTTTCTTCTCGTCTAGTATTTACAATAGTGACTATGGAAGAGACAACCGGCTTTGTGCATACTCCTTCTCTAAGAAGAGGTTGTTCCTGAGTCTAGGGAGTTGGTTTGGTAGCAGTGTAGTTACCCATGGGTATGTTTGTGAAAGGGCCGAGACTTCCCAAGTCATCTTCGAAATCAGACGACGCCAGGAGCTCATTAATTTCGCTTTCGAGTTCCGCTGCTTCATTCTCGTCTATACTACTCCCGATAAGCTGAGTCTTTAGAGCTTCCAATTCCCTCCGAGTGGCGCCCCTAGAGGCACCGGCAATTAGGCCGCTTAGTCGGAGTTTTATCCATTCCAGAGAGACTGTTCCTGGTAGCAAATCGATCGCTTCGTTGCTCACCATCAGCATCTGAAAGACTACAGTGATGCCCAAAACGATTGTTGCTGGAATCTTCATTGTTTTCTGATTTGCACTGAAAAAAAGGAGAAAATGTACACATAAACACTTCTTTATGATTTTTTCTTACAAATGGCTATTTATTAAACCCTACTCAAAAACATCAATTAAAATGTTTCGGTATATAATGTGTTTTGAAGATTTAAATTTAAAAGTTCTAAAAGCTTTAGGTAAATTTTAATATCACCTTCATGTAAGTAGTTTATGTGGGAGAAAAAGAGTCAATTCAAACTTCATAAAACAATAATTGACCTGTTTATTGAATTAACAGTTACGATCACCTCAACCCCACTGTATACACTATAGTTAAATTTTAAAACGTTAATAAATGCATGAGTCTTATCCTTACTATTGAAGATATAATCAATTGTTTTTAAGTATAAAATAGCAAATTGGTTAATACTGAATTTTAGTTGTTCTTACATCTACGTTTTGCCGGTTATGAGTTGGGATTTTCTGGTGCGATTCCTCGAGGATGGCTTCGACAAACCCGAGAGTCAGAAACAGCACACAACCTCTGAGATCCAAAGTTGGCAGGAGACTAAAGCTTTGAGCATTTTGCATTTTGTGTATATAAAGAACAGAGAGGGACTGCTGTAATACGGCAGTCGGGTAGTCAGAGAGGAGCGTTGCGGAAAATAATTAAGAAAGGGACAGCAAGAGTAGATAGGTCGGTGGCTATACACCGAAGCGAGGTGTTGTAGTGAGGGTGTAGGTTATGTGGTAATTGACTGGGTGAGGGTTGGGGGCAAGTCAGGGGGGGAGGCTGACAGTCCATCCGGAAACGCGTTATTCACGATGCCTTTTTGGTTTTATGCGAAGAATGGTACGGGTGGCAGGTGTTCGTGGGCCGCGGGATATCGCGGCGCCATCGCGTACCTTCTTACATGTAGCGAGGTGTAAAGTGGGTCTGTGGTGAGTTTTTTAAGTTGTTTTGTGAGTCTGGTGTGAGCGTAGGTGTTGAGAGGAGTTAGTTTGTTGTTGTTGTGTAGTGCGTCCATTCTCGAGTACAGCGGCGAAGGCAAGCGCGCTTCAGAGCAGAGTTCTGAATGCGCTGAGCCTTTCGCTTCCAGGTGTCGCTCGAAGCTACGAGTGACAGTGGGGCGTACGTGAGAATGGAACGCACGAGTGTTTTGTAAAGGTGTAGTTTTAGTTTTTTACTCGCTGGGTAGAACCTCCCAGCGATGTGTTTGTACGTGAGGCTCTTGCTTGTATTATGTTCTGGTGTAAGTTGAACCTGAGGGATTTGTCGAATGTTACCCCCAGGATTTTGGCGCACTGTGTGTATGCGAGCCTTGTTGGGTTTTGGTAGATCATGTTTGGTGTATGTGAGTAGATTTGTAGGTTGTGCATGAAGTGATCTCTAGCGCCGTAGAGTGTCATCTGTGTCTTCTGAGGATTCGTGGCAATCAGCCATTTGTCCTCGTAGTCTGTCTTCTCGTCAAGTATTCTTTGTGCATGGAGCGCGATTTCTTCGGGCGCCCGGCCGCTGACGAGAATGGTCTCGTCGTCGGCGTAGGCCACTATGTTCGTGTGAACGCAGTTTTCTGGTGGGCGTGGGGTGTCATTTGTGAACATGATGTAGAGTGTGGGTGCCAGAACGCTTCCTTGGGGAACGCCTGAGCGTGGTGTGAAGGGTCTTGATAGGGTGTTGTTATATCTGATGTGGCATCGCCGTCCAGTGAGGTAGTGTGAGAGGAGCCTTCTGGTGCAGAGAGGTAACTCCGTGTTGTTGGCGAGTTTCCAACGGAGTCCCTCGTGCCACACCTTGTCAAAGGCCTTCTCCACGTCCTTACTGACGGAGAGAGTCTTTTGGTGTATCTGTCGTTTCTTCTGTATTCTGTCGTGTACGATGGTCACGGCCGCCTGAGTGGACCTGCCCTTCCTGAACCCGTATTGATGGGGGGGAGAACCAGTCCCTCTCTTCCAGGAACTCCCGTAGGCGGCAGTTGACCATGCGTTAGAGTATTTTGCCTAGGTGCTCTAATAGAGCAATAGGCCTGTAGTTGTTTGGGTGTTTCGGGTCTTTGTGTTGTTTATGAAGGAGTATATTGTGAGAGACTTTGAATATTTTTGGAAAGTGGCCTGAGGCTAGAGAGGCATTGAATAGGTGTGTGAGTGTGGGGTATATGTCTGCGGGGAGGTTATGAATTAGTGTGGCGGGTAGGCCGGAGGGGCGTTTTGGTGTCGATTTTATGTAGTGTTTTGTTTCCTCGAAGGTGATTGGAGTGGTAAGTTTGGACGTGTAGTCGAGCACCTCCATACGTATCAGGGGGACAGGCCTCAGCTCGTGAGCATGAGTCCGGCACCATTCCTGAATGTCTTGGAAGTGCTCCTGCGCATGTGGTTTTGGTGGGTTGTGGGTGTGTACTGTGTCCTAGTGGGACCTGAATGCGTCGAGGATGTCATTGGTGTCTGTGAGTGTGTGGTTGTTTATTTTCAGTGTTATAGGTTTGGATGGTTCCGTACCCAGCATCCTTTTCACGTGCCGCCAGAAGAAGGAAGGGTCCATGCAGCGGGTGTCGTCCGCGATGCGGACGACCTCACGCCACTGCCGGTTCCTATCTAGCTGCACGCATTGAAGGATGCGGGCACGTAGCTGGTTGATGTTCTGTTGTCGTGGGCCTCTGGTGTAGTGTTTTTTTTACTGTGTGATAAGTCTCTGTGTGTGTATTGAAAAGGTGAAATGTTTTAGGCAGGTGTAGTTTTTGTGTGGTGAGTGTAGATTACGTGCGGTGGTGATGGTGTCTAAAAGTGAGCACCAGTGGTGGTCTATTTGTCCTGGATTGGTGTTCTCCAGGTCGAGGTTATGTGGTGTGTTTGTGGATATGTGGCTTCTGAATTCAGCCCAGTTTGTATTTCTGTAGTCGTATAGAGGTGATGTGGGAATGAGTATGGGGGATGTGGATATGAGAAGGCATATTGGTATGTGGTCTGATAGTAGGTGGGGACCGGGTGCAATGTGTGTGTAGAAACGTGTGGCATGGTCGTTACGGAAGACCACATCCGGGGATGTGGTGCCTCCGCGCGTGCCAAAGAACGTGGGGAAGGCAGGGCCGATGTGCTCGCAGCGGTGACGCCGCAAGGCACCGGCCAAGTAACTGCCCGCATCGTTCGTGTTGTTAGAAAGGAGTGTCGGGTGAAAAGCGTTGAGGTCCCCCGCAAAGAAGATGGGTAGGTTGTAGTTAGAAAGGGCCCGGAGTGGGACTTCTAAGTTTAGCTGTAATCGTGGTGGTCTGTAATGAGTGGCCACTATTATGGGACCAGAGGTTGTGTCGATTTTGCAGGCTAGAAAGGAGGTGTCGCGTGTGTTGACGAGGGAGTGGTGTATGTTGCGCTTTACTAGGATTGCAGATCCTAGGTGCCGCGCCTGTGGGGATAAGTATGTGTGATAGCCTGCAATGCTGTAAGCTGGTGAAGCTTTGAGAAGTTTATGACTTTATTTATACCCAAGAGAGATTAATGTTATGATACCTGGGAACCAAAAAGGCAGATAAGTAGGATTAACTCTGCTTGACCTTGCTGACTGTCTGAGATCCGTCACTGGGCGCCTCTCTTTCCTCACATCGGGATCGAAACTAATCTGGCTAAACTTCAGACTAAAATCTGTCCCTCAAATCACACGAAGAGAATTGAACTAAATTTGATTTACCAATGGCAACTCACAATTCGCTATCAGTAATACAATATATCTTCTACACATCTTTACTTTCTGCATCGTCTTCACTTTACAGATTTATTCTTCCATGTTTTGCCATACTTGGTATCGCGCTTTTTGTTGGAGGGAAAACATTCTCAACCCAACGCACATTTTCATTCCATCCGGGCTCCAACGCCCCGTGCTCAAAGGTAGATCAATTTACTGACTTGAAAAAGGAAAACCAACGATTACATCTTCGCACAAGGTTCATGAGAAGTTTTCTCTAAATGGTGAAGTTGGGGGAAGTGAAAATGTGCAGAAGACATACTCGAGCAGTACAAAGAAGAGGCTATATCGGGCACTCTGCACCGGGACAAAATCAGTAAATAAATCAGATAGATTTTTACGGTTGGGATCGGGAAGGTACGCAAGACTACAGATACTATCTGCAACATATTCAACAATGCTATATCAAACAGTACTTTGGGAGGTGCAGCAGAAGAGCCATATTTAATTATCTCTCTTTCACACATTTATGGCAACGACATCAAAATATTCACCCCCTAAAAGGGAAGAAATTCTAGAGAGTTACGAGCCCTTCTGCTTCATTCGCCCAAAGTAATCATTTTTGATTTTGCACTTCTACAAATTTTCATATGTCCCTAACTTCACTACTTTCTTTACAAATCTCACTTCGCTATCTGTGTGGCAGTAATGCCCTTGTTGGTCTTCGCCAAGCCAAAATTTGAGGCTTTACCCATCTTACTGACTCTGGATAAAGCAATCAATTAGAAACTGACTAAAGTTTTGTCAAATGTCATCGTGGAATCGAAATACCGATGCCTAAATCCCCTTCAAATGGTCGTACCCTTCATTCCTTGGTGTTCTAATCGAATAAAATTCACGGTACGAGAGCTTTGGAGGTGGACATGTGCGCATTAACCACAGTGTAAGTTAACAAAGGAAAGGGGTAAGAGTGCAAAGGACTCTGAAAGAGTATACACAGGACTTTTGCTTATGTAAATGTGAATGCTTGTCCTATTCATTTCCATTTGTCTTATTTCTCCTTCTTTTATCGTACCCAGGGGAGGGAGGGTTAAACTTCATTCCTTTATATGATTGAGACCTTTTTTCAATTCTGGTCATTTGCCTCGTATTTTCTGTTGTTGTTTACACTTCATTACTCGCCTGCCTTTGATAATTACACTCTTTTTCTTTTGGTTCGCACCACTAAACAATGAATTTGGGATAGTGAGTGGTACTTAGTATTTTTTTGTCGTTGTGTGACAAGGCGCCTTCTCTGATACCTCTATATTTAGGGTGAGAGGGGTAGAGTTACATTAAATATTAAATCAATTAAACCATATATGTTGTATTAAAGGACCATAAACCTTTAGTTCATGGAGTTTAAGGTTGTCCAGGCGGTTAAATTTGGTTTGTCGGTGGTCGTCTGAAGGCGCCACTTGGCTTATCTACCCTCTCGGCATACCAACTCGGATTTGGCTAGGGATTAGTGAACAAAAAAAAAATAACCTACCGATTACAGAAGAAATCATAGTAACTCGATATATCCCAAAGGGAACCAAGTTTTACCCTAGGAAATCTGAAGAGTCGTGCAAATCTTTTTGTTGTCGCCTGGAAACCGATTCCTTTCTTTTGTCCCAAACTCAGCAGAGAGAGCGACACTTTAGCCGTCCATGTGGTACTAAAATAAATGAATACATTCATGTTTTTGGCAGATTTGATTGCGTCTACCATCATTTATTGAAGCAAGCTTCTACTACACTCCTTTTCAGTATCCTCATATGCATATGCTCTATATCCTGATATTCATTTTAGCAAGTGTCCGAAATCACCTCTCTTCAAAATCTTTATATTTGTCCTATTTCCAAAGTAATTATCAATAAAATCTGATTTATAAGTTTTGGAAGAGAGTTAACTATGTATTACACAAAATATGCGCAAAATTCATTATATATAAGTGGAACGAGTCAAAATCAGTGTTCCTCTGTTTCAGAAGCCATACTTGTTTACAAATAACCGGGAAAAGTTCAAATAAGTTACTAAGGAACCATCTTACTTTATATTCGAAAGTATAGTAAAAGGTAAACTTATTTTCTCAAATTAATTAGTACAGGATTTGATAATGATGGTTAGAGTATACCCGTAAATGCTTGATCTCTGTATGAATTAACATAACATTTAAATAAAGGTTGAAAAAGGCAACTATAGTTTTTCAAAGCCATCCGAAAATTTATCATCCCAACATAGTGTAAAATTTTAGAAAAATTACAAAAAAGGATTTGGGAAAATTTAGAGAGTGGAAGTTCATTAATGATGCACAGAATAAACTTAGAACAGGTAGATCAACTATAACAAAGTTACCAGAATATTTACATTTCCTAGCAAAACAATTAGATAAGGGACCGAATGTAGATGTAATTTATTTGTATTTCAGCAAAGCCTTTGATAAGGCTCAAAATAGAAGAATAGTAAACAAATTAAAACCGCTTAGGCCATTTGCAAATATTTAAATGGGATAGCCCAATGGCTGAATCATTGGATGCAGAGAGTTGTATAATATAGGGAAAGGTACAATGTAGGGCTGCTATTAGGGGAGTGACACAGGTATCAGCTATGTGCTCAGTCAGTATTATTTGCAATTTATATAAATGTTTTACGGGACGCAATTAATAAAATAGTCTATTTTTGCTGATGATTCTAAATTGACAGAGAAAATGAAAGAAATTGAAGAGAACTTTAAAGTGCAAAGTGATTTATATAAAGTAATATCCTAGAAACATAATTGGCACATGAATTTATATTCCAGGAATGTAAAGATATTAAAATGAATAAGGATTGAGGAGCGTGATTAAAAGAAACTAAAATAGATTGAGAGAGCATGATACAGATTGAGAGAGATTAAGAGATTCGAGCGGAGAGATAGATGCGAGTTTGAGGAGAAGGGGGGGGGAGAGTGAGATGAAGCGAGAAGAGAATAAAGAGAGGAAAGAGATTTAGAGAGATAGAGAGTTAGATTACGAGAATTATAGGGTTACAAGGAAAAACAGTACCTCATAAGTTCTAGCGAACCATACCGATAGAGATGGGTATGAACCGAGCGAAAAAGAAGATGGGGGGGTGAGAAGAATGGAAGGGGAGAGATAGATTGAGAAAGAATGCGATAGAAAGAAATGGAGACACAGAGGGAGAGAGGTAAATTGAGAAAAATAAGAGAGAGAGAGATTGATAAAGATTAAGAGAGAGATTGAGAGAGAAAAGATTGAGTGAGTGAGATTTAGAGAGAGGGAAATGAGAGGGAGGCAGTAAAGGAGGAAGAAGAAAAATTAGAAAAAAGAGAGATATTGAAAAGAGAGATAAATTAAGATTGAGGAAACCCTTAAACTTTTTAGCAAACGGACTGACGCGAGTAACAATGGCATAGAATGTGTTCTCGTCCAGTATTGTGACAATGGCGAAAATTTCCCCATCGCGTTTGCAAGCCGTAAACTCCATCCCCGCGAGAAAAACTATGCGGTAATCAAGGGATAAGTTCTTGTCATTGTTTGTGGCATAAAAAGGTAAAAATGTTTCTTGTAGGTAAAGAATTTTTTATCGAAACTGACCATAAACCCCTCTCTTACCTACGAAACGTTAAGAACAATAATGGTCGCCTGATGAGTCAGAGCCTCTCTCTCCAAGAATTCCAAATGAAAATTGTATACATTAAGGGTTCCTAGAATTGCCAGGCGAACAGCTTGAGCAGAAGTCCCCTGGATTTGTATCCGTAGTAATTTCCCATTAATTAATTCTAACGTTAAATGGATTACTTTTGTAGATATTTCTGAATAATTCTTGTAGTTTTGTTTAATCCCTTATGCGAATTTGTTCCATTATTTTTATCTTATTGTGTATATATTTTAAATGACTTCACCTATTCACATGTTCCTATTTTTCTATTGAAGATCTTTCTTTTTTTTAATATCCTTATATGTAAGCCCATTGTTATCGAATCTATGTTGACTCCGGCTATTGATAACAATTCCTGTCCGTCTTATTGTATTAAGACGATTATTGTTCTTCTTTTACTTGATGTTGTTCGGTAATAGGAAAACCGGGCAATTCCTGAGTCTTCTTCGTTTGAATTATTTGTTATTAAAGTACCCGTTAGCCTCCCTTTTAAATTTGTGTCCCTATTGGATATTTAGCCGTGTAATTACCCTATATTATTCTGATGTAACCTCCTTCAGAAGCTCCATCTTGGGAGGGAAGTTGATATCGGAGAGAGAAGGTTGCTCCCCTGCCTAGAACCCGAAGTCTAACCGTGGTGCCTGAGAAAATATGCACCTGCACGAACAAATAGCCCCAGGAGAGCAGCGAGAATTTCATACCAGCACTCCTATGAAGAATGGTTGGGCCAGTAAAACCCAAGGAGCGGCCTCGAAAATTTAGCACGACCGTGTCATCCGTGTTGGGTTCCCCTTCTCTCCCATAGTATCACCTGATCTGCCCCAAAACCTACGGCGTCGAGGACTTTCGCGCGAGCCTGTGATGCTCACCGTGAAAATCTCCTCCCCCACCGTAGCGCGCCAAGTCTAATGAGATTCCCATCCCCGTTTTCAGGGGCGCTGTCGACACGCTTCAGCCAAAGCTGTATAAATACTTCGGAAAAAGATTTGCATCACCTTGGTAAGCAGCTACCTCACCTCGCTCGTACCTAAGGCCAGAGTTTCCACCCGGCAAAGGAAAAACACGGACAGCTATCTACCACTAGGGTATTGACATTGTTCTATTCTGCAGTGCTCCCTCGTTCATTTATCAGCGATGTTGAAGAAGACCGAAATTTGAAAGTGGTTCTTTGCAGCGCCCCTCCATCGTTATCCCCAAAGCCTCCAGTCAATTAGGCTTTACCCGACTCTCCACGTTATTCACACACTTTCTCTTTCCCTGGAAGCAAACACTGTACATCCTCTCTCAGGCTTTCATCCTCGTCGAGTCATTTTTCTACCCCCTGTGATAGAATGGGTTGAAGCCGCGTAATTTTCAACCACTATCACATGTTATTTAATACCACGATGCTACCCACGTGCATCTTCGCTTAAGAAGCCTGGCGCCTTATCGCAGCCCCCTGAGTCAATGTTTGAACAAGGAGGTTTATCTTCCCTCGTTTCGCCCAATGCGTCGACCTCGCCAGATTGAGTTAGGCTTATGGGCAGATAAGGCATTGTTCCCAGGCTCGGCTGTGCATTCCTTCGAAGCTCCCACTCCATTGTCCCCCACGCCAAGGAGATGTCCCGGCTATTTATTTGGAAACTTTTCCACTAAGATGAGATTGGAGATCCAGATTTTCGTCGCGAAACATCACTACGACCCTCTTTCACCTTGTGCGCCAAGGGACCTCGACCTCGAGATTCACCATCACTTGTCCAAACGAAGGACAATATCCCTTGAGTGCCAAGGTTCGAGCCTTTGTGACGCCAAGTACACAAGGCTTCTCCTGTTGTTCAGAAAGAGAACAACGTTAGAACAGCGATTGTTCTTTTGAGCCCGTTCGCCAAGAAATTGTTCTCACCCTTCCGCTGTTGTTCAGAAAGAGAACAAGGTTAGAACAGCCATTGTTTGTTCGAGCCTGTTGACAAGAAACGGTTCTCACCCCCCTTCTGTTGTTCAGAAGAGAACAACGTAGAACAGCCATTGTTCTTTTGAGCTCGTTCGCCAGGAAACGGTTCCCCCTCCCTTGTTGTTCAGAAGAGAACAACGTAGAACAGCCATTGTTCTTTTGAGCTCGTTCGCCAAAAAACGGTTCTTACCCTTCCCCTGTTGTTTAGAAAGAGAACAACGTTAGAACAGCCATTGTTCGTTCGAGTCCGTTGACAAACAACATTCTCACCCCCCCTTCTGTTGTTCAGAAGAGAACAACGTAGAACAGTCATTGTTCGTTTGAGCCCATCGCCAAGAAACGGTTCTCACCCTTCCCCCTTGTTGTTCAGAAGAGAGCAACATTAGAACAGCCATTGTTTTTCAGCCCGTAGACAAGAGACCAGTCTAACTCCCCCCTCCCTGTGTTCAGAAAAGAACAACGTAGAACAGCCATTGTTGTTCAAGCCGTTCGTCAAGAAACGGTTCTCATTCCCAAGACGCCACGTCAGGATCATTTAATTCCCCCCCTTCAGGCGGAATTCGCCAGCGGACCGAAAATTCCTTTACGTTGCCTTCCTCTCACAACACGTATAATTACGTAAGCCGAACGTTAGCTTTGAGTATTTAACCCTTTTGTCAACTCTATCCTGTGCTTCAAATGGTTTAGCGAACCATCCCATCTCTTTAACTTTATATTTGTTTTATCTTTTTTAATCTTTTAATCCTCGGATTAGCTCGATTCCCCACGACCCTTTCCATTCTCTGTTTATGTCAATATTTCCCGTTTTGGGGGTTGTTGATAGTTATTATTAATAAAACTCTATTTTATTAATGATAGCAATATTATTATTCTTGAGCTCAGTTCCACTTCTTAAGCATATCGAAGATACATAATATCGGCCAGCATAGACAATCCACCCAATCTAAAGATAATTAAAGAAGTTCCCTCAACGAATAGTTATATATGGTATATCGTCGAAAGTCCATTCTACGACATATATATATATAAATATATATATATATATATATATATATATATATATATATATATATATATATATATATATATATATATATATATATATATATATAATATTTAAATTTGGTATCAAGTGTGTAAGGTTTAACGCTATATCTTTGCAAACACTGGTCTCAGTCGAGTAAAGCATAGTGTTATTCGTTATAATAATAGAGTATAGTAGTTCCCTTTTGTTTTAACGATTGCTATCCCCTTTTTTGAAACTTAAGAAGCTGGAGTAGCTCAAGGAACTGTTATAATGATTTGTTTGTGTTTTTTTTGTGTGATTTTAGTCAGTGGTTATTTAGATCGAGAAACCAAGTACGAATAGGTCAGTACCCATATGTAAGTAGGCTAGTACTCTAGAAGGCATAATTCTTGTTGCACGGAATTTTAGTTGGTTGACTATTGTGCCCCCAAGTGCAAAGATGACTCAGTTCGAAATCTTTAAATCGAAAAAGGAGTCCTTGGGACTTTCAGGAAAAGAACTTTATTGAGTACGTTCAAGAGGAGCAAAGAACGGAAAGAAAAAAGTTAAGAGAAGAAAGAGAAAGAGAAATCCAACGAAAAGAAAGAGAAAGAGAAATCCAACGAGAAGAACGAGAAAGAGTGGAACGGAATAGACAAGCTGAGCTTCATCATCAGATTAAATTAGCTCGTGTTGAAGCAGAGATACAGTCATCCAGTTCCCGTTCCGAAGCATCCCCCAATCTCTCACTAAAGCTCCCCAATTTCAAGGATGGAGAGGATTTCGGAGCATTTTAAGCCTACTTTGAAAAGATCCTCGAAATCAATAATATGGATCTGGAGGCTGAAGGTGTAGTCAGATTACTTCCCTTGTTAAATTGTAAATTGCGCGAAATTTTTATATCTTTACCATCTGAGTGTACAATTAACTACAGCACCTTAAAAGCTGAGTTATTGGCTGCTCATAATATGACTCCCGATTTCTACCGCCAAGAATTTCGAGGAGGTGGTATTAAACCCGGACAGACGTTCCGTCAATTCGGATACATTCTTCAGAGGAATTTTAAATTTTGGTTAGAATCCTCAAAGGTTGATCCTAACTACGAGTCCTTAAAAAACTTCGTGTTGCGGGATCAATTTTTTGCGTCTCTCCGACGGAGATCCGCACGTTCGTCAAGGATCGTCGGTGCCAGACATTTAAAGAATGTACCGAAGAAGCGGATGTCTATGCCAAAGCCATAATTTATACCCAAAATATAATCCACTTCTCACCAATCCCCCTACAAGGAAAGAAGGAAGGATTTGCGCCCCTTCACAGGAAATCCGACGAAGTTTCCGAGCCCCGTAAAACCCCAAAACTTCTTTCCTCAAAACCAACAACGGGACTCCAAACCTCCCGTTAAGATTTCTCCTCCATCTCTCTTCCCGAAGCGACCAATCAAATGCTTCACCTGTGGTGTAGAAAACCACATGAGCTGAAAGTGCCCCCAAAATTATAGGCTTAAAAGTGGACCAGCCCAACAAGTTCACCAGATTAATGCCACCCCGGCTCCCCCGGGGGTGCAGACCCAAGCAGAAACTTCTCCCCCTCCGTCAGGCCACCAGGTAAAGTTGATTTTTAAAAAAAAGTTCATCGGGAACTTTGAAATATGAGGAGGGCAGCGTGGACGGCTGTCGAGTATCGACTCTCGTCAGGGACACAGGATGTACGTGTTTCATCGTGTCCGGCGAACTCCTCCCCCCAGTGGACCCTAACCACGAAAAATTTGTGGTGGTACATGACTACCTTGGGCGGGCGAACCAATTCCCCGTCGTTAGATGTTACCTGCAGTGTCAATATTATGATGGCTGGGCTGAAGTCATTTCAGCACCCATACAATTCTGTTCCGTACTTATAGGACAGAGCCCTCAAGCAAGTTCCGACCCTGTGTCTCAGGCCGCCCTTCCTTGAGGCCGAGCTAAGAAAGAAGCCCAGGAGCCTGTTCCCATCAGAACCCCGATACCGTCCGATTTCTCGGAGACCCTTAACCAGGACTTTGGACGGCACAAAAGGAGTGTGAATTACTAACAGCCTTAGGCGATAAGGCCCAAGACAAGGACACGGAGACTGTCCGTGGACCCAAAGAAAAAAAGTACCCCCAACGCGCCCATGGAAATACCTTCGTAGCACTTGACAAAACATCGGCGCTTGGAGAAGATTACCCCGCGGAGTCCCTTAATGTAATACAGACAGTGTGCATCCAACCTGATGCCGATTACCCTCCTCCTTTCCTACCAGGCGAGTCTTTTGAACCCTCTGATCTTGATATTGACGCGCAGCTGACACCACATCAAAAGAGTCAGCTACAAGAACTATTTAAATGGAGTCACCATTTAACCACCCTACAAGCTCTTTTCGAGCGAATGCACGAAAATGGCCTCACTATTGGCTCCAGCAAATGCCATTTTGCCCACGAAACCATAAACTATTTGGGTTTCAAAATAGGACAAAGCCAGTTGGGTCCCCAAGAGGATAAGATTAAGGCAATCGCCGACATGCCCCTCCCGATTACAAAGAAGCAATTTAGATCGTTCCTAGGATCAGCTTCTTACTATCGGCGACTTGTTCCGAAATTTGCTGCAATTCCGGCGCCCCTCAGCTCGCTTCTAAAAAAGAATTCCCCCGATCGTTTACGTTGGAAGGATGTCACATTTTCCCATTTTAACCAGCTCAAGAGTAAGCTCGTTTTTGCACCCATTTTTAAGTTGCCCAACCCGGAAAAATCCTTTAGGATTAAGACCGACGCAAACAACGAGGGCATTGGAGGTGTACTTCTTCAATACGAGGATGACGTAACGAGTCATCCAGTTCCATATGCTAGTCGCCAATTATCACCACGCGAAAATAGATATGCCACTATAGAGAAGGAAGCTCTATTAATTATCTGGGTTATAGACAAATTCAAAATGTACTTGATAGGAAAAGAATTTCAGATTAGAACCAACCACCGTCCGTTAGCCTATATAAGGAATGTGCGACACTCCAACGGCCGAATCATGAGCTGGAGTTTACTCTTGCAAGAATATTAATTTAAAGTAAATTATATAAAAGGTTCCAATAACCAGGTCGCTGACGCACTCAGTAGGAATGCGTTACCGAATAGCGTAAAGTAAATGTATTCGTAGGATTAGGATCTGAATGTATGTATATACCGTCTTGTACGACTTAAATTAAATTCTCTTGTATTATAATTAGTTAATGTATATGTCTGTATTTTGTAACGCTCAATGCCTATTTTTTTTTTATGTATATATATTTGTACCCATTAAATTACGTAGAAAGTATTTTGTCCTATATGTACTAATTTTATATCATTTCATTGTTCCATGCCCCTTTTTTTTATTGAGTTTGTATTAAAGGTTATTTTTTCCCTCTAATCAAAAGATCAAAATAATCATATGTATTAAGGTAATACTAGTTAGGTGCAGGAAGATACGGTTGGTACAAGAAAACGAGTTCCCCACAACGGAACTCTATCGTTGTCCCTTCTCTCTTTTTTTTTCAAAGTGACAACTTTCCCCGGAATGGAGGAGGGGGATAGAAGGGGTTGAAGCCGCGTAATTTTCAACCACTATCACATGTTATTTAATACCACGATGCTACCAACGTGCATCTTCACTCTGAAGCCTGACGCCTTATCGCAGCCACCTAAGTTAAATGTTTAAACAAGGAGGTTTATCTTCCCCTATTTGGCCCTATGCGCCGACCTCGCCAGATTGAGTAAGGCTTATGGGCAGATAAGGCATTGTTTCAAGGCTCGGCTGTGCATTCCCTTGAAGCTCCCACTCCATTGTCCCCCACGCCAAAGAGATGTCCTGGCTATTTATTTGAAAACTTTTCCACTAAGATGAGATTGGAGATCCAGATTTTCGTCGCGAAACATCACTACGACCCTCTTTCACCTTGTGCGCCAAGGGACCTCGACCTCGAGATTCACCATCACTTGTCCAGAAGAAGGACAATATCCCTTGAGTGCCAAGGTTCGAGCCTTTGTGACGCCAAGTACACAAGGCTTCTCCTGTTGTTCAGAAAGAGAACAACGTTAGAACAGCCATTTTTCTTTTGAGCCCGTTCGCCAAGAAATGGTTCTCACCCTTCCCCCTTGTTGTTCAGAAGAGAACAACATTAGAACAGCCATTGTTCTCGAGCCCGTTGACAAGAGACGGTTCTCACCCCCACTTCCTGTTGTTCAGAAGAGAACAACGTATAACAGCCATTGTTTTTTCAAGCCGTTCGTCAAGAAACGGTTCTCATTCCCAAGACGCCACGTCAGGATCATTTAATCGTCCCTCTTCGGCTGTAACTCGCCAACGGACCGAAAATTCTTTCACGTCGCCTTCCTCTGCACAACACGTATAATTACGTAAGCCAAACGTTACCTTTGAGTATTTAACCCTTTTGTCAACTCTATCCTGTGCTTTAAATGGTTTAGCGAACCATCCCCTCCCTTTAACTTTATATTTGTTTTACCTTTTTAAATCTTTTAATCCTCGGATTAGCTCGATTCCTCACGACCCGTTCCATTCTCTGTTTATGTCAATATTTTCCGTTTTGTGTGTTGTTGATAGTTATTATTAATAAAACCTTATTTTACTAATGATAGCAATATTATTATCCTTGACCTCAGTTCCACTTCTTAAGCATATCGAAGATACATAATATCGCCCAGCCTAGACAACCACGCACTCTAAAGATAATTAAAGAAGTTCCCTCAACGAATAGTTATATATGGTATATCGTCGAGAGTCCATTCTCCGCCCCCTCCCCCTCCCTCTGTTTGGTACCCCGGCTATCATCTTATTTATTGTCATTTCTTAACTTTTTCTTATAATATTTTCTTTGATTTTAGTAAAGTTATTTGTCTACAACAACTTTATCTAAGCCCAGAACCTCTAAGAATTGACTATTTAGGCCAACCGCACTTGAATTTGATTAATTAACGCGTGTACTTGGATCTATACTCCCTTACTCCAATAATATCTGGCGTGCTTTCTTCCTGCGTCACCGCAAAGTCAACCCTCGTCTAGCATAGACGTTCACTATACGAAACAACCCAATTACGAAAACATTTTTCCTAAATTCGCTTGACTGTAATAATGGGCATTTTCTAGTTGCTACAAAGACTTGAATGCCAACTAGTTTAGACCAAAATAAAGAATAAAACACGAGATTAACACCGCCAGACTTATCCTTTGAAGAGGAATCTTGAAATCCCTGCCTCAACTCTGCTATTGTACCCTACTTTCTACTTTTTGCAGGAGATACCCTTAAACCAGGGGACAAAAGCCTTTCAAACTCATACTAAACTTATTTTTAGTAATAATAATAAATTTATAATAATGCGCTCTACAAGGCCATATGACTTCCCGGAGCGCACGTTTGGCTGTGGAATAAGATCAGGTGGGTCAGTTGGCAATCTTCAACAGATGCGTTTTCAGGAGTCGCTTGAAAGTGGTAAGTGAGGCAGCAGATCTAATTTAGGCTGGAAGAGCTTTCCAAAGCTTTGGGGCGCAGACTGAAAAGGAGCGGTCGCCCAATGAGAAGAGGGACGAGCGAGGAGTATTCATCAGAGGAGCATGAGATGACCGAAGAAACCGAGGGGCGAGACGTTGGGAAAGGACACAGGAAAGTATAGGTTTGGGGCCTTAGGATGAAGGATCTTGAAAGTAAAGAAAATAATCTTTAAATGAGAATATTTGACAGGTAACCAGTGCAGTTCCTGAAACAGGGGCGTAAAAGGAGAGAAGCGAGAGCGACGGAGGAGTATACGGGCAGCGTAGTTCTGGACTAGTTGAAGGGGACGTAGAGAGGAAGATGGTAGATTTAAGGCAAGAGAGTTTCATTACTCAAGGCGAGAGGTAATGAAAGCGTGGATAGCAGTCTCAAAACTTTGGAAATCGAAGTAAGAGCGAATGCGGGGTAAGTTATGGAGGAAAAAAAGGGAAGATTTACTAATATTGCGGATGAGTGGCTTGAAAGAGAGATGCTCATCAAACACAACGCCTAGATTTCTAACAGAGTCAAAGGAAGCGACAGAGTTCCTCCCCAGAGGAAGGGAGGGGAAAAGGGATTTCACTTTGTATACTAGAGCGGGGGTACCACTCAGAACAACTTAAGTTTTGGAGTGGTTAAGTTTCAGGAAGTTAGCCGATAGCAAGCCTGAGGTAGAATAATAGGCGGATAGGAGTTCACAGATTGAGTGGGCAATGGTCATCGGCATAGAGGTGGAAGGAAGACCGAGATTACAAAGGAGGGAGATAGGAAGAAAGAAGTGGATACAAAAGAGGAGAGGGCCGAGGAAAGAGCCTTGACGGACACCAGAGAGAATGGGAGTGGGGTCAGAGGAGACATCTTTAATCACTACAGATTGGGTGCGAGACGAAAGGTAAGAGCAAAAACGGTCGAGAGCAGCGCCAGAAATGCCAAGGAAAGTGTGGAGGCGATCAAGCAAGACGGAATGTTCAATAGTATCAAAGGCAGAGGAAAGGGCAAGTAGAATGAGGATGTAAGCACAACCCTGCTTAGCACCTCACCGTAAGCAATCAGTGACATTGCGGTAGAGTTCCCAGCTTTAAGGCCTGATTGGTAATTCTCATAAATATTACAGGCAACGATGTGGGAATTAATGCGCGAAAAAATTGCCAACTCACGGACCTTAGAGAGGAAGGGAATTTGCGAGATCGGGCGATAGCTCGCTGGGTCGGAAGGGTTAAGCTTCGACTTTTTGAAGATCAGACGGAATTGGGCACACTTGAAGAAAGAAGCGACAAGACGAGTAGCAAGGGAGGTATTGAACAGGTGGAAGAGCATTGTGAGTAAGACAGACAATATTTTGATTAATAGCTTGTAAGGGAACGAGTCACAAGGCGAGCCAGATTTTTAGAGCGCGAGAGTCAGGCAGAAAACTCAGAAGCGGTCATGGCAGGAATTACGTTGAGTGGCCGGGGGGGATATGGTGATCAGGGAGAATGTGAAAGTGCTAGTCAGGCAGTCGTAAGAGGCAGAAAAAAAACGGTGAATAATAAGGCAAGTAATGAAAACAGCCACAAGGAATCACCCCCCTCTCCCCCCCAAAAGGATTAATCACAAACGGGTAGTATGGCAGCACCAAAAACGGTTAACAAACTGAGCAGCGAGACAAAGCAACAAACAAAAAGCGAAGCGAAGCGCAGTGTAAAGTCAGCTAAACAACGGAAAGCAGAAAAAGCAAACGATACGTGCATCGATCAGTTTTCCTGAGAGCAGACACCTCTATACTCTTCCTTTTGCTCTACTAATCTACATATACCTTCTATCTTGATTATATATCTCTGTCCAAGATGGAAAAAGTAATGTAACTTTGGTGACCAAACCAACTTTCTACTGCCAAAGGATTGCTAATAGCTTCTTAGGACAGGTAAGGTAAAGACCAACTGAAAACAAATAAAAATAAAAAAGCAAATTAGAAATGAGATTAAGAATTAAGGTGAAAATGAGTGTTCTTTTCCCATGCTCATAGAAGCCTCCCCAAATAAATTCATATATACGAGTACAATAAGAGACGTCAAGGGAGAGAGCGATTGATTGAAAAAAAGAAAATATAAATTGGATTTGGACGGCAAGGGTTTGCATACGTCTGCAAGGATCGAAAGGTATCGTAGGAGACTGAGAATTAAGCTTGTTTTAATAACGAAGTGAAGAAAACATTAATATATTATAAGAAGTTAACCTACTAATAAAAATACGTGAATAAAATTAGGTAATAGAACGGTATGAGCATTTAGAGAACATGACCTATGAAAACAAAAGTTATCAGTAGAGGCTAAATGGGGTCGTGAGCCTAAGGTAGGAAAACTTGTGGGAGATAAGAGACATAAGAAGAATTCTGTTAAAGGAGATAGGTACAAAAAATGGTGATGTTATGAAATCTGCTAGAAAACGCCATCCTTGATTGTGAACTAAGAGTTGGAGGATATATTTAACCATGAGTAATGCGGATATTGTGCTAAATCAGAGAATAATGAGCCCCTCATAGAGCAGAATAAGTCTTTTCTTTCCGATTATAATTTCAAATGGAGGGCCATGATTGAGTTGCTCAGAGCTAAATTACTCTTTCCCTGAAATCAGATTTAAATTGAGTAAACCTATTTGATTATAATGATGATGATTTACTTTAAACGCTATTAAAAGCCTTTTTTACCAATGTTTGATAGTATTTCTAGCATTAAAGTGCAATAAAATGACTTATTTTTAACTGATTTAGGCTGGTTTCAACCAAATATTTTAGGACCTCTGTTTCATAACTTTTAACGACAGAATTTAAAATAGTACATAAAAGTAAAATATTTATTCACATGACAAAATAAAACAAGTTAACAAAATGCATTAAAAAAAATCAAAAATAAATTCCGGGGAAATTTTATTTATGTACCAAATATTAGGTTGAGGAATAAGTTCTTGCGTTTTTTTAATGTTGTGTTGATTTAAGTTTTGTTGACGTGATTTGTGCACATATTACGAAACAATAATAAATAATGAGAGTAAAATTTGCAAAGGTTAGGCTACGTCTCTTAACAGCGTAGACTATTAGGCCTTTGCTTAGGTTACGTCTTGAAGTTCGAGTAATATATCATTGCGGTTTATTTAAAAGTTGTGTTAATTTAATTTTTGTTCTGTACCCTTAAAATGGAATGTCAAGTTGAAAGAAAGGCGCATTTTCGACACTTGTTGTTATTCATTTCAATCTGGACGGGAATAATGCAAACGCAGCCAAAGCTCGTTGCGATATTTGGACTGTGTACGGAGAAAATGCTTCATCAGAAAGGACAGTTGAATGGTGGTTTTCTCGTTCGAAAACGGTTATTTCAATCTTAATTACGAAGAGCGTTCTGGTCGCCCATTAAGTTTGATGAAGATCGATGGAACAAACTTCTTTATGAAAATCCTCGTCAATCAACCTAGAGAATTGGCTGTACAATTGGCGTGTGATCAGAAAACTGTAGTAAATCACCTTCATCCGATGGGGAAAGTTCAAAAACTCGGTGCATGGGTTTCGCACGCTTTGAGCGAAAGCAACAATCTTCAACGCCCCACGATTGCCACAGGTTTGCTTGCTCGTCACAAGACTACTCGTGGATATAAGGACAGATTTCTTCACCGCATCATCATTGGCGACGAAAATTGGTGTGTTTATGTCAACATGAACCATCGAAAACGATGCTTTAGCTCCAATAAAAAAACCACTTCCGCAATTAAAGACGATGCTGTGTGTGTGTTAGATTGTGAGGGCATCATTCTTTATTGGCTCTTTGCGAATAACGAGATTGTCAATGCAGAACTCTACGTTCAACAAATGTATCGACTCGCCGAAGCTATTCGAGAAAAGCGACCTCATCGACGTTATGGTGTCCTTCTGCAACACGACAATGCTCGTTCTCTAATTACCAATATGACAAAAGACGCCATCCAAACGCCTAATTAAAAAATCCTGTCGCTTCCTCCATATTTGCCTGACTTGCCCATATTAGATTTCCATCTGTTCCGATCGCTTTCCAACAATTTGCGCGGCGTTTCGTTCAATACTGATGTGGAATTAAGAACCTTGTTAGACGAATTCTTTGAGTTGAAATCCAGAGATTTTTATTGCAGAGGCATCGAAAAACTAGTTGAACGTTAGGAAGAAGTCGTAAATAACAACAGAGACTACATTATTGATTAAATTACATATTGTTATCAATTAAAAATGAAGTTTTTCTAAAATTGTTAATGGTAATGAAAAAAATTGATAAAACCAAAAGAACTAATTTCTCAACCCATATATAATAATACTTATTTATACAGGAACATTTGTTTGTAATTAAATTTTTTCGATATTAATAGAACTAAGTATTTTAAATAAAGGGAATAATCCTTCTTTACGCAACTCAGTGGTGGTTTGCACAAACTTCAAGATCGATGATTTTGTTACCATGTATTTCTGGAAGCAATTTTCAGGCACTGCGTGGCGATACAACCCTCGAGAAACCAAGACTACAAAGGGAACCTCGTCGTGGATTGGACTTATGATCGCCATCTTGCTAGGATTAATGGCAGGAATAATGGCGAAAGTGTGAGAAGTGAAGTATTTCGTTGAAGTAGATGTAGTAACGATAGGAGACTCCGTGATAATGGTGTGGAGATCGGCTTTTTTGTCCATTTTGGTTGCTGTGAGGTGGAGGACAGTACTGATCCATTTTGTGTCGGTGAAGACTTGGAAACTTGTGTGTGTGTGACCATTCCTACGAGCGGCATAGTTAATGATAAGAATCGGGCCAATGCCGTACGTGGAACAATGTCGTAGAAGTAAGCGGTGAAGAAAGGAACTGTGTTATAGTAATATGTAGTTTGAGTTGGAAACAAGAAAGAAGTTAAAAATTGACCGAAAGAAATAATCATTTAATCACGTCACGTGCTTACAAGTGTGACTAGGCAACATACATCTGGCACTTAGGCATACTACTACTGATTCTTCAGATTGCTATCGAAACCAATCATCGCAGTGTGGCTAAAATGCAATCAAAACTTTCTTCCTCAATGGCCAAGAGGAGAATCAAGCTGAATGTGATTTGGCAACAAACAACGGTGGGTTCGGGAAGGAAAAAATGAAGAGGATAAATGAGAGACGAACATAATAAATAAATGAAAAAATGCAATTATCATCGGAGAAAGAATAGGGGCCTACCATGAAAAACAATATATGCCACCTCCGCACAATAATAATATGATCCCATATTGGGCCATTTATTATTAAATTTCACGTATCAAATATCGATAAGAACAAAAGTGAAACCTGAATGTGTTGTCACAAGTAGGAATTACACAATTGCATTCAATTACAATTTTATTTGATCTGTATCAGGAATTGATTATAAATTGAATTAAGAAATAATACTCATTGAAATATCAAAGGTATAATTTGCAGTGAAATGTGGCGTTAGTCACTTTATACATTCATCTCATAGAGAGAAAGGAAAGACTGACGATGGAATAACAGCGAAAAGTATCCTGAGGGATTCCAATGGAGTTTTGTGGAAAAAATGATTGCACCGAGGAAAAGAAACCTGAACAAATGGCATTGGGGTCCTTAGGTTGTTTCTGCAATCCTCATCCTCCATTATTTTCATTTCATTTTACTCCATCTCTTATATCTTCCCTAAGCGATATTATGTTTCTTTTACTAAATTAAGTTGAGTTACTCGAAGGTGAGCCCCTCGCATGCATACTTCACCGCACGATGGAGGCCGTAGCACCAATTGGCTCCTGTTAAGTCAACCTAGCTTTCAAACATTTTCACTTCTTCCAACTTTACTCCTTTCCTTACGCACGCTTCTCAGTTAATATATTCTTTTATTTTAAATAAACCTACGTTAAAAAGAAAAAAAGGGCCAAAGCAATATAGGAAACCAATATTTGGACTCGAGGTAAACAAAATATATTTTGTGACCTCTTCTGAGTCAAAGTTTGTCTAATAAAATTTAGCTTGTATTTTTTCATGGCCTGACATTTTATCATTTATTTCGCTAAATAATTTTATTGTATATTTTGCTACGATATTACATAAATTATTTGTTACTTTGCGTTATTGTTATTGCTGAAGGTCCTTATATATCGTGAGATGTAATATGGAAAGAAGAAGCATAAAAATAGACTCGAATTTGTCCTGAGCATTCAAGTTATTTCCATCCTATGTCTCCCATTTCTCAAATGATATTTTCCCGTGCTTTTGTCATGTCGGAGAAATGCTATTGTCTGTATTGTCTTTATTCCCATCTTTATTCTTTCGCTTTATATCATCCTTTATTCATTATGTGGAGATGGCAGAGGTGCCATTGAGGAAAACAGTTTATGCGATAAAAGGGAAAGTATCCTTTGCCGGAGTTTCTTCTTCGTCTCTTGAAAGTGCGTCGCTCTTCTCGGCGCCCTCTTCGTGCCCATTGGAGGCGCAAAATGGCCACGGAGTGGGTAAAGAAAAGGGGAACAATGAGGTAGACTTTATTAATAAAGTGAATGGCAATTGCATTTGGAAGGAAAATCTGTCTTTATTCAATTCCTGTCCTTTGGCTCTCCGAGAGGTATTTTCCCTTCATCTCGACGTTATTTAAGAACCACTTAGATAAAAGTGCTGACTTATCTCTGCCCTCGTTGGTGTGCGCCTAATTTCGATAAATAGAAAAACTGTGGCAGTTGTTTGCCTCATCCAGACTTATAGATTTTAACCTTTGCCTTCGTTTAAGTGAAGTCTTGACAGCCCCCCCCCTCCTCAAATTTCCCAAAGATGGGTTCAGGCTTTGTCCTTTCCAGTGCTTTTTCTCTTAATTCAAACTTGTTACCATTTTTTACTATTCATGGTATTTATTCACTCTTTTGATCATCTCCCCACCCCTCCTTCCCTTAACATGGGAGTCCATGCTGCAGCTGACATCTGGAGCTTACTATCCTTAACCAGAATCCAGGAATGGGACTGCCATGTGTGCCATACGCATCCTAGCCTCAACTGATATGTATTGATGATTGGCGTGCCCTCCCGCCTCTAACTTTACAAATCTGTCGCCCCTGCCCCAATGCTTGCAGGAGGGGGCTCTGCCACTCTAGCGGTGTATCTTCCGCTAATCTTCACTTCCTCCAACTTCTCCACTTACTTCGAATTTTGACCTTTCCAAACTTGGCCCTCATTGTTCCTGCGCTTTATGCTGGAGACAAGAGAATCCCGGCCTCATTGCATGCCCTCCCTGCCCCATCGCACGCTTTCGTATGCCCACCGCCCCAAACGCACCTTTTAGAATTATTACAATTATAAAAATATTTATATTAAAATAATAAAAACGTGTCTAACTGAATCAAAACAATCAAATTTTCCTGTGTTAAGAGCGTCATAACGAGTGTAACAGGACTTTTGCAATACCTGCTCATTGATATTTGGGAATTTTTAAAAAAATAAATCTGCTTTTGGCTGGGGTTTTGCGTATGTTTCTGGTGGGGGGTATGTTAGGAAAACCATCAAATTAAAGCCGCGCACCTTATAAAGTACTCTCACAAATTTTGCCCATGACTTTAGATTAAAATTGAAGGTGAAGCAGATTCCAAAATTTCCAAATCCATTTAACTGAATGCGTTATTGGAAGCTTTCAAACTCCCGGTAGCAAAGTGGGACATCATTTTATTCATCTCTAATCAAGGTATTCATTAAAACAAGGCAAAAATAGAGAAATGGTTTGGTAACTTAAGCGTCCACACCGACGATGTGGCCACCATAACACTGCCTCAGGCACGCATGGAGCACAATCTTCATCCACGCCAACCAAGCGAACACTATCCAATAGACCAGTGTAACAACAACAAAGAGAACTGCATCAATTAGATAATTTAACCTACACTTTTCCCGTCGTAGCACAAGGGAGTGTTTTTACCCACCCGTTTGGTAAAAATTGTAATGTGTCTAGTGATGTCAACAGTTACCATAGCAATGAGTAGCCACCATCGCACTGCGAGTTTGGCCTTTAGATACAGTTACTTGGTTAGCGTGGATACAGAGCGTCCCTCGGGCGTGCCCGTTTCAGTGAGAAGGTGGCTTCTAATAGATATGGTAACCGAAAACTATCCCTCGGTAGATTATTCATTCTACGATCTCTAGAGAGCACGCAATTTTGCGTAAGGCTTCATTGAACAAAAGGTAGGGAAAATGGGATTGTAAACTCAAATATAATAGGCTCGGTTTTTCCATTAATAAATACGAGCACAAAAGAATTTTATATATAGAATTATCAGTGATGAATTCAACGAGGGAATTATTTAAAAAAGAGAAAGGCTACATTGGATTATGCCTTGGAACAGTTAGTATAGAGCAAAACCAGTAAAATATTCAGAGATGCGAATTGTAGGACCAGAGCACCTTGCACCCGGGTAAGTAGTCTGACACGGGTGCAAGCTCGAACGCTGTAAAGAAGCCCATTCGAAACCTAGTCCAGCGGAAAATCAGAGCCCACTTGGGTAGCTGTGGGGAGACACCCCCTTGCTCATCGGAGCTAGAAGAATAGACTGGATGATTCCATCCAGGATGTTAGTCGAGACTGCAACGCAGATCCTCACACTATCAAACACATAATGGAAAACTGCATTGCACACAAACAACAACATAACATATATTTATGAGGCCTTGTGGAAAAGCCCAATCCAGGTGGCCGCGGCCTCTTTCAGGGCTCGGGGCTGTTCAACCAGGCAACCTGAGGAACGTTAAAGACAACCTAATCATTAACATACCAAGAATAAAAGGAGGTATTACAATTCTATGGGTATTTAGAGAACGAGACCTTTAAAAACAAGGATAAGCAGGAGGAAGCCCAACGGGATCGTAAGCACAAAGTTGGAAAAATGGTGGGAAAAATAAAGATGGATGAACTGCTTGAAAACACACTCCTTGTTTCTTAAGTGACAGTAGGAGGATATTCCCAACCATGTTCCTCATTGAAAGTTTATTGAGACAAATGAAAGTAAATATAATAAAACTATTTGTGAGCGTGAAGTTAAGTTTTTGATAATTATATTGAATATAGAACTTGGATGGAAGGTAATCAAATTGATGTAAACGCAGTATGAAATCCAAGGGTTCATTTAGAGGAACCTTTTTCTTAGTATGTCAGATAATCATGAGAAATTGATATATTGTGCTAGGTCAGTGAACAGAGATCACCTCGTATAGCGGAATGAGTTTGTTCTCTGCACTCATATTTAAAAATGGAGGGCCATGTTTCAGCTGCGGCGTGACCAAATTAGTCTTTTCCATAATTGACGTAGGCATTGAGTAAAGACATTGGCTTTTTATGATCTTAATTATCTTTAAGGACTATTAAAAGTTTTTGTTTACAAATATTTGCTAGTACTATTAACATTATAGAGCAATAAACTTATTACTTTAAATGATTCAACCTTAGTTTCAACACGATATTTAAAGACCTTTCAATGATTACTCTCAACCAGTTGTAGAAATGAAACAATCGCTTAAATTCAATATTTATTCACATAAAAAATTGTAACAAGTTAATAAAAAGAATTAAAAACCAGCAGATTGTAGTTTTCTACGCATTATTTAATATGTACAAAGTATATAATTTATTATTTATAAAGGAACGTTTGTTTGTAATAAAATTGCTACGACATTTCCTTTTTGCGGATTATGAGTTGTGATTTTTTGCTGCGAATCCTCGAGGATGGCTTCGACAAACTCAAAAGTCACAATTAGGAAATAAGCTCTGAGATTCAACGTTGGCAGGAGACTGATGCATTGAGTCTTGACTTGTTGTGTATAGAAAGAACAGAGAGGGACTGCTGTATGTGATACGGCAGTTAGGTAGTCAGAGAGGAGCTTTGCGGAAAACATTTACGAAAAGGACAGCGAGTGTTGATAGGTCGGTGGCTATACACCGATGCGTTATGTTGTTGTGAGGGCGTAGGTTATGTGGTATGGACTGGGCGAGGGTTGGGGGCAGGTTAGGCTGGAGGGGCTGACCTCTCATCCGGAAACGCGCTATTTGTGATGCCTACTGGTTTATGCGAAGAACGGTACGGGCGGCGGGTGTTCGTGGGCCACGGGATATCGTGGCGCCATCGCGTACCTTCTCACGTGTAGCGCGGTGTATAGTGGGTCTGTGGTGAGTTTGTCGAGTTGTTTAGTGAGTCTGGTGTGAACGTAAGTGTTGAGAGTAGCTAGTTTGTTGTTGTTATGTAGTTCGTCCATTCTCGAGTACGGCGGCGAACGGCAAGCGCGCTTAAGAGCACAGTTCTGAATGCGCTGAGCCTTTCGCTTCCACGTGTCGCTCGCAGCTACGAGCGACAGCAGGGAGTACATGAGAATGGGACGCACGAGTGCTTTATATAGGGGTATTTTTAAATTTTTGCTCGCAGGGTAGAACCTACCCAGCGATGTGTTTGTGCGTGAAGCTCTTGCTTGTATTATGTTCTGGTGTAAATTGAACCTGAGGGATTTGTCGAAAGTTACCCCCAGGATTTTGGTGCGTTGAGTGTATGCGAGCCTTGTTGGGTTTTAAAGGATCATGTCTGGTGTGTGTGAGTAGATTTGTAGGTTGTGCATGAAGTGATTTCTAGCGCCGTAGAGTGTCATCTGTGTCTTCTGAGGATTCAGGGCAATCAGCCATTTATCCTCGTAATCTGTCTTCTCGTCTAGTATTCTTTGTGCGTGGAGCGCGATTTCTTCAGGGGCCCGGCCGCTGACAAGAATGGTCTCGTCATCTGCGTAGGCCACTATGTAGGTGTGAACGCAGTTTACTGGTGTGCGTGGGGTGTCGTTTGTGAACATGATGTAGAGTGTGGGTGCCAGTACGCTTCCTCGGGGAACGCCTGAGCTTAGTGTGAAAGGTCTTGATAGGGTGTTGTTGTATCTAATGTGGCAGCACCGTTCAGTGAGGTAGTGCGAGAGGAAGCTTCGTGTGCAGAGGGGTAACTCCGTGTTGTTGGCGAGTTTTCAACGGAGTCCCTCGTGCCACACATTGTCGAAGGCCTTCTCCACGTCCTTACTGACGGAGAGAGTCTTTTGGTGTATCTGTCGTTTCTTTTGTATTCTGTTGCGAACGATGGTCACGGCCGCCTTAGTGGACCTGCCTCTCCTGAACCCGTATTGATGGGGGAAGAACCAGTCCCTCTCTTCCAGGGACTCACGTAGGCAGCAGTTGACCATACGTTCAAGTATTTTGCCTAGGTGCTCTAATAGAGCAATAGGCCTGTAGTTGTTTGGGTGTTTCGGGTCTTTGTGCTGTTTATGTAAAAGTATGTTGTGCGAGACTTTGAATATTTTGGAAAAGTGGCCTAAGGCTAGTAAGGCGTTGAATAGATGTGTAAGTGTGGCAATATGTCTGCGGGGAGGTAGTGTATGAGTGTGGCTGGTAGACCGGAAGGGCCTGGGGCGCATTTTGGTGTCGTTTTTATGTAGTGTTTTGTTTCCTCGACGGTGATTGGAGTGCTTAGTGTGGACGTGTAATCGAGCACCTCAAATCGTATCAGGGGTGCAGGTCTTAGCTCGTGAGCGTGAGCCTGACAGCACTCCTGGATTTCCTGGAACTGCTCCTGTGCATGTGGTTTTGGTGGTGGTGTGCTTGTCTGTGAGTGTGTATTTTTTTTTTGGGGGGGGGTGATAGGTTCGCTTGGTTTAGTACCCCGCATCCTTTTTACCCTTCCACCAGAAGAAGGAAGGGTCCGTGCAACGGGTGCCGTCCGCAATGCGGACGACCTCACAATACTGCTGGTTCCTGTATAGCTGCACGCACTGAAGGATGTGGGCACTTAGTTGATTTATGTTGTGTTGTCGTGGACCTAGGGTGTAGTAGTCATTGTACTCTGTGATGAGTCTCTGTGTGTGTATTGAGAATGTAATGTGTTTTATTGAGGCGTAGTTTTTTGTGGTGAGTGTAGGTTTCGTGCGGTGGTGATGGTGTCTAGAAGTGAGCACCAGTGGTGGTCTATTAGTCCTGAATTGGTGTCCTCCAGGTCGAAGTTATGTGGTGTATTTGTGGATATGTGACTCCTGAATTCTATCCAGTTCGTGTTCTTGTAGTCGTATAGAGGTAATGTAGGGATAAGTATGGGAGATGTGGATATGAGAAGGCATATCGGTATGTGGTCAGATAGTACGTGGGGACCGGGTGATATGTGAGTGTAGAATCGTGAGGCATGGTCATTGCGGAAGACCACATCAGGGGATGTGGTACCTCCGTGCTGACCGTAGAACGTGGGGAAGGCAGGACCGATTTGCTCGCAGCGGTAGCACCGCAAGGCACCGGCCAAGTAACTTCCCGCTTTATTCGTGTTGTTGGAAAAGAGTGTCGGGTGGAAAGCGTTGAGGTACCCCGCGAAGAAGATATGCAGATTGTAGTTTGATAGGGCCTGGAGTGGGACTTCTGATGTTTAACTGTATTCGTGGTGGTCTGTAGTGTGTGTCTACTATTATGGGGCCGGAGCTTGTTTCGTTCTTGCAGGCTAGAAAGGAGGTGTTATGTGTGTTGACGAGGGAGTGGTGTATGTTGAGCTTTACTAGGATCGCAGATCCTAGGTGCCGCGCCTGTGGAGATAGGTACGTGTGATAGTCTTCAATGCAGAGTCTGTTGTTGGGAAGTTGTAGGATAGTGGAGTTCAGGAGTATTATGTCGGGTCTTTGTGTGTTGAGTACCCAGTTGGCGACCGTATGGCGAATACCGTGCCAGCTGCGTACGTTTAGTTGTATTAGGCTAAGTCGACCTATTGTCGTGGGCGGAGTGCGTGGGAGGCTGACTTGCCTGGTACCGTTCCCTTCTCCTTGGTAATTGCCCAGGAGGCATGAGGAGCGAGTACCTTAACGCGTGTAGACTGTTGTTTTGTGTGGGTCACGGTGGTGTTGTTGGGTGGGGAAGCCGTAGTGGATGGAGGAGTGTGTTCTGTGGACGTGGACGTCGAGGTGGTGGCTTTGAAGGGGGTAGAGTCTAATTGGGGGGAGTTTGTGGCGGAGGTGGGTGAGGTAGAGCTGAGAGATGAGGGACTAGAGATAGTTGGAGAGGTGCAGATTATGAGAGGAGGGGTGTTGTGGAAGAGAGGAAGTTGGTTCGGCGGAGGGGTGGAATGAGGGGGGTTTTAGGGGGAAGGAGTCAGAGGAGAAGGAGTGGAAGGAGGGGGGGTTGAGGGGGAAGGAGTTGGAGGAGAAAAAGTGGAAGGGGAGGAGTGAAAGGAGGAGGAGTGGAGTGAGAAGGAGTGGGAGGAGGAGGAGGAGTATAGGGCGAAGGAGGAGTGGAAACGACAGGAGAGGGGCGGGGGTTGTTTGTCCCGTGCCTGTGTGCGTGGGTGGGGCTTTCATGTTGTTTTTTTTGGATTGGCACGGGGTGTGGTGGACTGAGTGAGAGTGGGGGTTGGGGTGACAGTGGGAGCTGTGGGGGAGAGGGCCAGGAGATGGGTGGGAGAGGGGTGGTGGCAGTGGAAGGAAGGCGAAGTTTTGATAGAGAGGTGGAAGGGGTTGCGGGCAGGAGAGGTAGTTGGGAGAGAGGCGGGAGCAGTGGCTAAGGAAGGTCCAGAGACAGGACAGGTGGCGGGGAGAGCGTGATGTTGGTGGGGGCCAGTGGTTCCCGAAGGGGGGGTGTACCCATCGGGGTGGAGAGGAGTGCAGGTCTGCTTGTGTGTTCGTCTATTAGAGCGAACACCTTCTCTGGGAAGGTGATCTGCTCTATGCCATTGGAGGCGAATAGTGTGTTGAGTAGTTTTGCGTATAAGCGAGGGTCGCCCCTTGACATGTCTTTTGCCACCGCTGAGAGCAGGGTGGCCAGCTGTAGTTTTTTTTGTGTTGTTGCTTGTGTAATGTGACGTGGGGGTGGGCGCGTAGAGTGGGGTGGGGGTGGTTGTGTAATGTGTGGGTGTTGGTAGTAGTGGGCGTCTCTGAGTGTTGTGTGCTATGATGGGGGGAGATGGGATGTGTGGGTGAGGTGTGGTTGCTTCAGGGGGGGTTGGGTGCGTCTGGGGTAGGGCAGGGGGAGCAGGCAGCGTTGCACCGGCAGCTGCGGCGAATGTTCAGGTGAGAGGAGGGGGGGGGGGGTGGCTCTATGTGTTTGTTGTGGGCGCTGAATAGCCTCCACGGCGTCATGGCGGGCCTTACTTAGGTAAGGAAATTGGGGTTGATGGCGACGTAGTCGCCGCCACAGTTTACACAGAGGGCTGTGGTTGAGGTGGAGCACGTGTAGTGGTGCCCCATTACACTGCACTTTGAGCAGATTAAGTCTGCTGCACAGGTGCTGGTGTTGTGTCCGGTCTTGTAGCACCGGTGGCATTGTGTGGGTCTAATGTTGTGTTGTTCTTTAATGTTTTGTGAGTTTGTGAGGGTGCCGCAGACCTTGATGGCTTAGTCTAGCAGCATGTTTTTGGTGGTATTGCTGGACAGTGTGATCACTGCCCAGTTCTTCGAGTTGTTGAAATACTCCTGTTGTAGGTGAGGGCAAGGGGTCATCATTTGTGAACGCCAGCCACAAAGGGTTGGTCCTTGTCACCCGAATCTGGTATCTCATTAGGATACCGTCAGCGAGTTTTGTTGTGAGGTTGTGTGTGTTGAGTACGGCGGTTGTTTTTTCGTGGAAGATTATCGCGTCCTCCTGTGAGCGGAAGACGAGCTTGTGGCCTGTGCGTAGTTTAATTTTGTTGGAGATCGGGGTGTCGTGAGTTGATGCTTTGAGATGTTTAGGACTCTATTTATACCCAAGAGAGATTAATGTTATCATCCATGGAGACCAAAAATGCAGATAAGTAAGATTAACTCTGCTTGCCTTTGCTGACTGTCTGAGATACGTCACTGGGCGCCTCTTCTTCCTCGCATCGAAATCAAAACTACTCTACCCTTTGTAGCTAAACTTCAGACTAAAGTTTGTTCTTCAAATCACACAAAAAGAATTGAACTGAATTTAATTTAGCAACGGACCCTCAAAATTCTCTATCAGTAATACATCATATCTTCTACACATCTTTACTTCCTACATCGTCTTCACTTTGCAGATTTATCCTTCTATGCTTTGCCATACTTCTTATCGTGCTTTATGTTGAAGGGAAAACATTCTCACCCCAACGCACATTTTCATTCCTTCCGGTCTCCAACGCCCCGTGCTCAAAGGAGAAGATCAATTTACTTACTTGAAAAGGGAAAACGAACGATAGCATCTACCCCGCAAGGTTCATGAGAAGAAGTTTTTCTAAATGGAGAAGATGAGGGAAGTAAATATGTGCAGAAGACATATCTCGAGCAGTATAAAGAAGAAGCTATATGGGATACTCTGCACCGGGAAGGCGCGCAATTCTCCACTACCGTCAGAAAATCAGTAAATAAATCAGATCGATTTTCAGGGTTATGGGTGGAAAGGCACGCAAGACTATTTATATTAGCTGAAACATATACAAAAATGCTCCACCAAACAGCACAATACGGAGGTGCAGCAGAAGACCCATATTTAATCATATCTCTTTCACACATACATGGCAACGCTATTAAAATATTCACCCCCTCAAAAAGAGGAAATTCTGGAGAGTTACGAGCACTTCTGCTTCATGCACCTAGAGTAATCATTTTTGATTTTGCCATTCCACACATTTTCATATGTATCTAACTTCACTGCTCTCTGTACAAATCTCACTTCGCTATCTTTGTGGCAGTAATGCCCATGTTGGTCCTCGCCAAGCCAAAATTTGATGTTCTACGCATCTCACCGACTCTGGATAGAGCGATCAATTAGAAACTGACCAAAGTTTTGTCATATGTTGACCTCGAATCGAAATTCCGATGCCCAAATCCCATTCAAATGGTCGTACCTTCCTCCTTGATATCCTGATCGAATAAAATACACGGTACGAGAGCTGAAGTGGTGGACTACCGTATAGGTAATCAAAGGAAAGGCGTAAGAGTGCAAACGAATCTTAACTAGTACACACAGGAGTTTTGCTTATATGTGAGTGCTTGACCTTCTTCTACGATCTCTTCTTCATTTCCACTTCTCTATATTTCTTATTTATCCTACTTTTATCGTCCGCAGAGGAGGGCGAGTTAAAAATCATTCCTTTATAGGATTGAGACCTTTGTTCAAATCTGGTCATGTGCCTCGCGCTTTCTGTTGTTATCTACGCCTCATTACTTACCTGTCTTTGATAATTACACTCTTTTTCATTTGGTTCACACCAGTTAACAAAGAAATTCGCATAGTGAGTGGTACATAGTCATTTTTGTCTTTGTGTGAAAAGGCGACTTGTCTGATACCTCTATGTTTAGGGTGAGAAGGCTAGAGTTACATTAAATATTCAATCAATTAAACTATATATATTGTATAAAAGCGGCATGAAACTCTTGTCGCTGCAGTTCAAGGTTATTCAGCGGGTTAAATTTGGTTTTGTCTGTGGTATTCTGAAGGCGCCAATTGGCTTATCTACCCTATCTGATTTAGCCATCCGCCCTTATGGTTGAACGGCTAGGGATTAGTGAACAAAAAATGAACGGACCGATTACAGAAGAAATCATATACAGGAAAATATCCTAAAGGAAACCCACTTTTCTCCTAGGAAATATCAAGGATTGTGCAAGTATAGTTATGGTCGACTATGAACCGATTTCTATCTTCTGTCGCACACTCGGCAGAGACAGCAACACATTAGGCCTGAATTTAGTAGGAAAACACCATCCCCCTACTGGTACTTAAAAAAATAAAGGCATTTAGTTTTTTGGCTACTTTGATTGCGCCTACCATCATTGATTGAGGCGGGTTCCTACTACACTCCTTTTCAGTATCCTCATATGCAAATTCTCTATATCCTTCCATTCATTTTATCTCGTGGCCAAAATCACCTCTCTTCAATTACCTTCCTCTGGTCGATGGGCAATAATAGTCATAAGAGCACCAATCCTATTTGTTTTCCCCATTTATTCTGAGAGCACAACTGGTGTTCCCTATTTATTACAATACAAAGATACGATAGCGAAAGGGTGTGTGAGATAAGTATAATAATTGGTATAAAGAAGAAGAAAAAGGAAAAAATAAAGACAGGGTGGACACAAAGAAAATAAAAAGCCAAAAGATATGATATACGCTATTTTTACACACGGCCTTAAATACGCAGATCAGTAATAATGAAAGGGTGTCGCGTCCTGATCGTTCTCTCCTGATGGCACCCACTCTTTGGGGCAGTGGCTCCTAGAAGTAATGAATTGAGAGGAAATAAGCGGTATTAAAAGGGAAATCAGACATTCGAAAACTGTTGTTCATAGTGTCTCCATGAATTGTTGCACTGTGGTTGCCCGCTTTTCACAGTGGTTCTTCATCGCTCCTCGTCGCAAACAAGTTCCTAAATTTAAATAAGTTGGTTCCTTGTAAGAACTTGTTTATCCTCGCTCATCATACGTCCTCAACGGTCACTCGCATATGTTTTGTCTAGTTATCATTTTTCTTCACTTTCCCCTCCTTCGCCTAATCATTTCTGTCTATGCTTTCTTCGGTTACATTACTTTCTTATTTATTTTTGATAATTTTTCAAATTACTTCTGTTTTAGGATTCAATCTTGACTATGAAGAATGGAGATTGCAAACCAATTTGCCCTACTTAAGGACCCAAGAAGATGATCCTGAGAGAAAGGGGAGATCGAATATGAAAGGCAGTCAAAGAAGAGGAAACGTAGCTGAACTACTTCTTTTATTCAATATAATCTTTATATTTGTCATATTTCCATTAGTAATTATTAATAAAATCGGGTTTATAAATTTTGAAAGAGAGTTAACTGCATGTTTTACACCAAATATGCGCAAACGTATTATATATAAGTGTTTAGTTGGAATCAGTGTTCCTCTGTTTTGGAAGCCATATTAGTTTACAAATAAGGGGGATAAGTTCAACTAGGCTATTAAGCAACCATCTTTCATTATATTAAAATGTATAGTAAAAGGTAAATTTATTTTCTCGAATTTAATTATTGGTGATATGACAGTGATAGTATATCTCTAAATGCTTGAAGTCTGTATGCATTAACATAACATTAAAATAAAGGATGAAAAAGGCCACTAGTGCTTTTCAAAGCCATCTCAAAACTTATAATCCTAACAGTGTAAAATTCTAAAAAAAATTTAAACAGTTTTGGGAAAATCGAGAGAGTGGGACTTCATAAATGTTGCACAGAATGAGTTTAGAAAAGGTAGATTAACTATAAACAAGTTACTAGAATTTTGTCATTTAGTTGCAAAACAATTAGATAAAGGACAGAATGTAGATGTAATATATTTGGATTTTAGCAAAGCCTTTCATAAGCTTCAAAATAGAAGAATAGTTTACAAATTAAAAACGATTAGGCCATTTGCAAATATTAAAATAGGATAGAGGAATGGCTGAATGATTGAATGAAGAGGGTAGTATAATATAGTGCAAAGTTACAAAGTAGGGATGCTATTAGGGGAGTGACACAGGTATTAGCTATGAGCTTAGTCAGCGTTATTTTCAATTTATATTTATGTTGTTCGCGAGGCATTTAATAAAATGTATCTATTTTTGCTGATGGTACCAAATTGACAGATAGGGCGAAGGAAATTGAAGAGAACTTGGAAGTGCAGATTGATTTATATAAATTAGTATCCTAGAAGCATAATTGGCCCTAAATTTATATTCCAGGAATGTAAAGATATTAAAATGAATAGAGATAAAGGAGATAGATTAAGAGCCCTTCAAATAGATTGATAGAGAATGATAGAGATTGAGAGAGATTAGAAGAGAGGAGCAGATAAATAGATGGGAGGAGAGGGAGAAGGGTAGGGAGAAGGGGAGGGAGGGGATAGTGATGGAAGGCTAAAAGAGAATAAAGAGAGGGGAGAGATTTAGAGAGAGAGAGAAAGAGTGTTATGTTAAGAGAATTATACAGTTACAAGTAAAAGCAGTACCTCATAAGTTCTAGCAAACCATACCGAGAGAGATGGTAAGAGAAGAGTGAAAAAACAAGAGAGTGGGGTGGGGAGAAAGGAAGGGAAGCTTCAAGGAGCTACAAGGAAGAAGTGTACCCTAGGAGAACTTACGGTCCAAAACAAGGAGGGTACTTTTGGCGCAATCCTCGAAGGTGTCCGTTGGCAACTTCGAAGATCACTCGCGAGAATCTTAACGGTGATTTCGCAAGACTTTATCTAGTCTTGGTTTGAACTGGTCAACAGATTCACTATTGAAAACTTCCGTCGGAGGTACGTTGAAACTACCACAAATACTGTATGCGAAGAATTTCCCACATAGATTACCGTGTTATCGCTTCAGTTCAAGTTTGTAGCCGTGATTTTTTGTTCCTGTCTCGCTGAGCTGGAAAATAACCCCTTAGTCCAGTCTATCGAAGCCTCGAAGTATTTTAAACACTTAAAAGAAGCTGATTACGTAGTCTCAGGGTTACCAGCGAGAGCATATCTAATTGCCTTAGCCTATCATTATAACTCATATGCCTGATAGAGGGAATCAGTTTGGTTGCCCTGGTTTGGACGCGTTCCAATCTCGCGATGTCCTTTCGAAACGAAGGACTCCAAAATTGTGCGGCATACTCTAGCTGCGTTCGGACGAGGGACTTGTAAAGACACAGTACTATCTCCTTTTTCCGATATCCAAACTGCCGCTGTATATACCCTAACATCCTTTGGGCTTTTCTTTCTACCTCAATACACTGTTTCGAGAACTTGAGGTCACTGGTCATAGGTACACCCAAGTCCTTCTCAGTGTCGGTGGATTCAAGAGCAGTGCCCTTAAGGATATAGGGTGATAGTGGATTTTAGTGGCCGATATGCATTACTTTGCAATTGGTCAAGTTAAAGGGCATTTGCCACGTATCCGACCACTTCACAATCTTCCGAAGATCATCTTGCAGGAGGGCAGTATTTCCATCCTTTGTAACGTTCATAACAAGCTTGGTATCTTCGGCAAATTTAGAAATCTTTGGAACCATATCATCTTACATGTCGTTGATGTAGATGATGAATAGTAGTAGTCCCAGCCAGAAGCTTGAGGCACCCCCCTAGTAATTGGCACCCACTCAGAAGCTTGTCCATTCAGTTAGATTGAGAGAGAGTGCAAAGGAAAGAGATTGAGAAACAGAGGAAGAGAGATATATTGAGAAAAATGAGACAGATTTAGATAAATTGATAAAGATTAAGATAAAGATTGAGAGAAAAAAAGATTAAGTGGGTGAGATTAAGAGAGAGAGAAAGGAGAAGGAGACAGGAAGGGTGAAAGAAACGAAATAATAGAAAAAAGAGGGATCTAAAAGAGAGATAGATTAAGATTGAGAGATATTTGATAAGAGAGGGTGGGGAGAGGGAGTGGACAGTGAGATATATAGAAAAAGACAGAGCGTGATCGAGAATAATAGAGAGCAAAATGAATGCGAGATATTGAGAGATATGTGAGTAAAGAGAGTAGGATATTTTAGAGGACAAGGAGAGTGAGAGAGAGAAAGAAAGAAAGAAACTGAGAACTATTGATAGATATGAAAGTGAGAGATTGAGAGAGAATGAAAGAGAGAGAGATTGAAATGAAAGATATTGAAAGAAAGAGAAGTAGAGATATTAAAAAAAGGAAAATAAACATTTGAGTTCATTCATGGGGTCCGCCTCCTTCTACCAACATTTTATTATGAATTTCGCCTCCATTGCCGCGCTCCTTTGTGACCTCCTCAGGAATAAGGACCCGTTCGTTTAATAACTTTGACCAGCCCAAAAGGAAGTTAGCTTCAGCACTGATCTTCCGCTTACCCGACTCCCTTAAACTTTTGGCGTACGGACTGACGCGAGTAACGATGGCATAGGATGTGTTCTCGTTCAGTATTCTGACAATGGCGAAAGTGTCCCCATCGCGTTCTCGAACCGTATACTCCACCACCGCCACAAAAACTATGCGGTAATCGAGCCACATTCTCTTGGCCTCGTTTGGGGCATCCAAATTTAAAAATGTTTCTTTTAGGTAAAGAATTTGTTATCGAGACTGACCATAAACCACTCTCTTACCTACGGAACGCCAAGAACAATAATGGTCGCCTCATGAGTCGGAGCCTCTCTCTCCAAGAATTCTAATTCTAAATTGTATACATTAAGGGTTCGTAGAATTGCCTGGCACACAGCTTAAGCAGAAGTCCCCTGGATTTGTATTCAGAGTAATTTCCCATTAATTCATTGTAACGTTAAATGGATTACATTTGTAGATATTCCTGAATAATTCTTTTAGTTTTCTGTAATGCCTTATACGATATTCTCGGCGAGCCTGTTATGCTCGCCGAGAATATCCCCTCCCCCTCCCTGGCGCGCCAAGTCTAATGAGATTCCAGTCCCCATTTTGAGAACCGCTGGTGACCCACTTCCGCCGAAGCTTTATAAATACTTCGGAAAAAGATTGGCGAAATTAGTACCATACAGCACCATCTTGTATAGCAGATATCTGGCCTCGCTCGTACTTAAGGCCAAAGTTCCCGCCCGACAAAGACAACTGATAGACACGTACAGCCATCTACTACTAGTCATCGACCTTGTTCTCTTCTGCAGTACTTCCTCGTTCATTTCTCGGTGAATTTAAATAAGAACTAATTTTGCAAGTGGAAATTTGCAGCGCCCAGCTTCCTAGTCGTTTCCAAAGCCTCCAGTCAATTAGGCTTTACCCGACTCTTCTTGTTATTTGCACACTCCCTCTTTCCCTGGAAACAATCACTGTACATCCTCTCTCGTTCTCTCGTCCCCGTCGAGTCATTTGTATCCCCCTTCTCCTTGTTTGGTACCCCAGCTATCATCTTATTTATTGTCATTTCTTCACTTGTGCTAATAATGTTTCTTTGATTTAGTAAAATTATTTGTCTACAACCAGTTTCTCTAATCCCAGAACTTCTAAGAATTGATTATTTAGGCCAACCACACTTGAATTTAAATAAATTAACGCGTGTACTTCGATCTATATCAGCCTGCGAATAATCTTTAGCTTGCTGCCTTCCCGCGTCACCGCAAAGTCAATCCTCGGGTAGCAAAGACGTTCGACTCTAAGGCACAACCCAATTACGACAACATTTTTCTTAAATTTGCCTTACCTATATAATGGGTATTTTTTAGTCGCTATAAAGACTTGAATGCCAACCAGTTTGGACCAAAAAGAAAAATAAACACAAGATTACCACCGCCAGACTTATAATTTGACTAGGGATCTAAAAATCCCTGCCTCAACTCTGATATTGTAGTCTAATGTCTACTTTTTGCTAGGGAGATACCATTAAACCAGGTGACAAAAGCCTTTCAAACTCATACTAAACTTATCGTTATTAATAATAATAATAATATTAAATTAATTATAATGTGCTTTTCAAGGCTATAGGCCTTTACAAACCGCACGTTCGGCTGTGGGCTAAGATCAAAAGGGTGAGTAGGCAATCCTGAACAGATGCGGTTTCAGGAGTCACTTGGAAGTGGTAAGTGAGGCAGCAGATCTAATTTAGGCTGGGAGAGCGTTCCAAAGCTTAAGAAAACAGACTGAGAAGGAGCGGTCACCCATTGAGCAGAGGGACAAGCGAGCAGTACTAACGAGAGGAGCATGAGAAGACGAAGGGCCCGAGGTATTGAACAGGTGGAGGAGCATTGAGAGTAAGACAGGCAATATTTTGATTAGTCGTTTGGGGGGAAACAAGTCACAAGGGGAGCCAGATTTTTTAGAGCGCGAGAGTAAGGCAGACAACTCAGAAGCGGTCATGGCACAAAATACGTTGAGCGGACGGGAGTGGGGGAGATCAGGGAGAATGTGAAAGGCCTTGTCAGACCCTCATGGGAGAGAGGTACTAAGGTAGATGACCTTATCAGCCCAGAATTAACAGAGAATAGTGGGGCTAATAAGGGTGGGGCCTTGGTGTGAGGAGGTAAGAGAAGAGAGCAGGCGGAAAACGGCACGGAGGTCATTCTTATTGTCGGCTAGCAATTTACGCGAATGGTTTTCACGAGTAGATTTCAGTTTAGCTAAGTAGAGAGATGTCGCAAGACGGTAAGTGAGCGAAAGAGCAGTTGTATCTTGCCCATAGAAGCGAGCTTGGGGAGGTTGAAGTGGAGAGTGAGGAAGAGGGGGGTGAGATGGGAGGGTCGGGGTAGACGGTTCAATGAAAAATAACGTTTATAAGACCGAAGATAAACGGAATCCCCTTTTTATAGAACGAGATTGATTCCTAGTGCGTTAATTCTAGAGCCAAACGAGGGAGATATCTTAAACCCTCTATTAAGAGAAAGAAGTGTGGCTTTGTCCACCTTTGAGGGATGAGAAATATTAGTAGGATAAAATGGGTGAAAATTTGATGTGGAGAAAATAATAAAATAAAATTACATGAGCAACAGCTAAAATAAAATAAGCAGGGAAGATTATGATGTGGAGAAAAAAAGGGGATTACTAAAAAGCAACAAATTCAATAAAAAACAACTACTAAAAAAACAACAAAAAAATATATACCGAGACTGCAAAGCACAAATCACGTGTCAAGGCAAATATAAAGCGGCGCGAAAAATTAGGGGAGGGGGGATGTAATGAGGCCGAGGAATTAGTCGTGATGAAACAAATGACCGCGTCGGTCAGAAAGCAGAATAATCTAGAATAATTTAGGCTGTGGGGAAAAAGTGAGGCAGGAAGAGCAAGGGAAAGAAAAGGTAAATAAGAACGGTGAGGAGTCAATAATAAAGATAAAGAAGTAAAAAGAACACGGAAGAAAAAGACGGATCAAAAGAAAAATATAAATTAATAAAAACACTACTGAGAATAGCAAAGTACAAAGTAAGGGATAAGGCACATTAAAAAATAATGGAATTATAGACTGACACAAAAACACAGAGAGAGGCAGAAAAAAAATGAGTGAATAATAAGGAAAGTGATAAAAATGGTTACAAGGACCCCCTCCCCCTAAAAAAAAAATGATTACCCCAAAAAAGGTAGCTACAGCAAACCGTAAGACAGACACCAATAATTCAGCAACTAATATTACAATCACACAGACAAGGCTATGGCAGCACCAAAAACTGTTAACAAACTGAACAGTGAGACAAAGCAACAAACAAAAAGCGAAGCGCAGTGTAAAGTCGGCTAAACAACGGAGAGCAGAAAAAGCAAACGATACGCGCATTGATCTGCTTTCCATGAGAGCAGACACCTCTATACTCTCACTTTTGCTCTACTAATCTACATATACCTCCTATCTTGATTATATACACTGTCCAATGGGCAAAAAGTAAGGTAACTTTCGTGACCAAACCAACTTTCTACTACCTAAGTATCGCTAATAGCTTCTTAGGACAGGTAAGGTAAAGACCAATTGAAAACAAATAAAAAGAAAAAAGCAAATTAAAAATGAGATTAAGAATTAAGGAGAAAATGATTGTTTTTTCCCATGCTCATAGAAGCCTCCCCAAATAAATTCATATATACGAGTACAATGTGCGACGTCAAAGGAGAGAGCAATTTATTGAAAAAAGGAAATATAAATTGAATTTGGACGGCAAGGGTTTGTATACGTCTGCAGGGATCGAAAGGTATCGTAGGAGACTAAGATATAAGCTTGTTTTAATAACGGAGTGAAGAAATCATTAATATATTATAAGAAGTTAACCTACTAATAAAAATACGTGAATAAAATTAGGTAATACAAGGGTATGAGCATTTAGAGAACATGACCTTTGAAAACCAAAATTACCCGTAGAGGCTTAATGGGATCGTGGTCCTAAGGTAGGAAAACTTGTGGGAGATAAGAGACATTAGAAGAATTCTTATAAAGGAGAAAGGTGCAAAAAATGATGATGTTAGGAAATCTGCTAGAAAACTCCTTTCTCGATTGTTAACTAAGAGTTGGAGGATATATTTAACCATGAGTAATGCGGAAATTGTGCTAAATCAGAGAATAATGAGCCCCTCATAGAGCAGAATAAGTCTTTTCTTTCCGATCATAATTTCAAATGGAGGGCCATGATTGAGTTGCGCAGAGCCAAATTACTCTTTCCCGGAAATGAGATTCGAATTGAGTAAACCTATTTGATTATGATGATGATGATTTACTTTAAACGGTATTAAAAGCCTTTTTACCAATGTTCGCTAGTATTTCTAGCTTGAAAATAACTTATTTTTAGCTGACTCAAGGTTGGTTTCAACCAAATATTTTAGGACCTCTGTTTCATAACTTTTAGAGACAGAATTTAAAATAGTACATAAAAGTTCAATAATTCTTCTTTACACAACTCAGTGATGGTTTGCACAAACTTCAAGATCGATGATTTGGTTACTATGAATTTCTGGGAGCAATTTTCAGTCACTGTGTGGCGATACAAGCATGGATTCCTTCGAGAAACCGAGACTACAAAGGCAACCTCGTCGTTGATTGTCCTTGTGATCGCAATCTCGCTAAGATTAATGGCGAAAGTGTGAGAAATGAAGTTTTTCGTTGAAGAACATGTAGTAACGATAGGAAACTACGTGGTAATGGTGTGAAATCGGCATTTTGGTTGCTGAGAGGTGGATGACAGTACTGGTCCATTTTGTGTTGCTGAAGACTTGGAAGTTTTTTAGTGTGATCATTCGTACCATCGACATAGTTAAAGACAAGAGTCGGGCCAATGCTGTACGTTGAACAATGTCGTAGAAGTAAGCGGTAAAGAGAGGAACTGTGTTATAGTATTATGTAGTTTGAGTTGGAAACGAAAAAGAAGTTGAAAATTGACTGAGAGAAATAATCATTTAATCACGTCGCGTGTTAACAAAAGTGACTAGGCAAGAGACATATGGCGCTTAAGCATACTACTACTGCTTCTTCAAATTGCTATCAAAACCAATCATCGCAGTGTGGCAAAAATATAATCAAATCTTTCTTCCTCAATTGACAAGAGGAGAATCAAGCTGAATGTGATTTGGCAACAAGCAATGACGGGTTCAGGAAGGAAAGAATGAAGAGGATAACTGAGAGACGACCATAATGAATAAATGAGGAAATGCAATTATCATCGGAGAAGTTATAGGGGCCTACCATGAAAAACAATATATGCTACCTCCGCACAATAATAATAAGATCCTATATTGGGCTATTTATTATTAAATTTCATGTATCAAATATAGTTAAAAACAAAAGTGAAATATGAATGTGTTAGCACAAGTAGGAATTACACAATCGCATTCAATTACAATTTTAATTCATCTTTATCAGGAATTGATTATAAATTGAATTAAGAAATAATACTCATTGAAATATCAAAGGTATAATTTGGAGTAAAATGTGGCGTTAGTCACTTTCTCCATTCATCTCATAGAAAGAAAGGAAAGACTGACAATGGAAGAACAGCGGAAAGCATCCTGAGCGATTCCAAGGGAGTTTAGTGGTAAACAATCATTGCACCGTAGAACAGAAACCAGAATAAATGGCATTTGGGTCCTTAGCTGTTTTTTTAATCCTCATCCTCCATTATTTTCATTTCATTTCACTCCATCTCTTATATCTTCCCTAAGAGACATTATGTGAGTTACTCGAAGGTAACTCGCTGCACAAATTGGCTTCTGTTAATTCAACCTAGCTTTCAAACATTTTCACTTCTTCCAACTTTACTCCTTTCCTTACGACCGCTTGTCAGTTAATTCTATTCTTTTCTTTTAAATAAAATTACGTTAAAAAAGGGAAGAGCAAAATAGGAAACCAATATATGGAATCGAGGTAAGCAAAATACATTAAGTGATCTCTTCTGAGTGAAAGTTGGTCTAATAAAATTTAGCTTTTATTTTTGCATGATCAGATATTTTATCATTTACTTCGCTAAATAATATTATTGCATATTTTGTAACAATATTACATAAATTAATTGGTATTTTGCGTTATTGTTATTGCTGAAGGTCCTTGTATATAGTGAGCATTCAAGTTATTTCCATCCTGTCTCCCATTTCTCAAATGATATTTTCCCGTGCTTTTTTCATGTCGGAGAAAAAAGCACGTGGACAGGGTAGAGGTGCCATTGAGAAAAACAGCTTATGCGATACGAGGGAAAGAATCCTTTGCCAGAGTTTCTTCTTCGTCTCTTGAAAGTGCGTCGCTCTTCTCTGCGCCCTCTTCGTGCCCATAGGAGGCGCGAAATGGCCACGGGGTGGGTAAAGAAAAGGAGAACAATGAGGTAAACTTTATTGATAAACTGAACGACAATTGCATTTGGAAGGAAAATATGGCTTTATTCAATTCCTGTCCTTTGGCGCGATTCGAGAGGTATTTTTCCCTCATTTCGACGTTATTTAAGAACCCCTTAGATAAAAGTACTGACTCATCCCTGCCCTCGTTGGTGTGCGCCTACTTTTGATCAATGAAAAAAGTGTGGCAGTTGTTTGCCTTATCCACACTCATACATTTTAACCTTTGCCTTCGTTTAAGTGAAGTCGAGCCAGCCTTCCCCCCACCCCTTCCAATTTCGCAAAGATGGGTTCAGGCTTTGTCCTCCTTTCCAGTTCTTTTTCTCTTAATTCAAACTTGTTCCGGTTTTTTACTACTCTTGGTATTTATTCACCCTTTTGAGTGCCTTCCCCCTTCCCTCAACATGGGAGTCCATGCTGCAGCTGACATCTGTAGCTTACTATCCTTACCCAGAATCCAGGAATGGTACTGCCATGTGTGCCATACGCAGCCTAGCCTCAGCTGATATGTATTAGAGAATGGCGTGCCCTCCCGTCCCAAACATTAAAAATTTGTCGTCCCTGCCCCAATGCTTGCAGGTGGTGGCTCTGTTACTCTAGCGGTGTTTCTTGTGCACATCTTCACTTGCTACGAAGTTTGACCTTTCCAACATTGCCCTCATTGTTCCCGCGCTTTTTGATGGAAGCAAGAGAATCCTGGCCTCATTGCATGCCCTCCCTGCCCCATCGCACGCTTTTGCATGCCCTCCGGGCCCCAACGCACCTTTTAGAATTATTACAATTATAAAAATATTTATCTTAAAAAATAAAAACGTGTCTAACTGAATCAAAACAATCAATTTGTCCTTTGTTGAGAGCGTCATAACAAGTGTAACAGGACTTTTGCAATACCCGCTCATTGATATTTTGAATTTTAAAAAAAATATATATGTTTTTTGGCTGGGACTTTGTGTGTGTGTTTGGTGGGGGGTATGTTAGGCAAACCGTCAAATTAAAACCGGGCACCCTATAAAGTACTCTCACAAATTTTACCCATGACTTTAGATTAAAATTGAAGATGAAGCCGATTCCAAAATTTCCAAATCCATTTTACTGAATGCGTTATTGGGTGCTTTTAAACTCCGGTTAGCGAAGTGGCAAATCATTTTATTCATCTCTAATCAAGGTATTCATTAAAACAAGTCAAAAATGGAGAAATGGTATGGTAACTTTAGAGTCTGACTAAAATCATCTCTAAATATGCGTTTATAGTAACAATGAGTGGCCACCATAACACTGCCTCAGGCACGCATGGAGCACGATCTTCATCTACGCTAACCAAGCGAACACTATCCTATAGACCAGTGTAACAACAACAAAGAGGACTGCATCAAGTAGATAATTTAACCTACACTTTTCCCGTCGTAGCACAAGGGAGTGTTTTTACCCACCCGTTGGGTAAAAACTGAAATGTGTGTAGTGATGGCAAGCGGTTACCATAGAAATGAGTAGCCACCATCGCACTGTGAGATTGGTCTTTAGATACAATTACTTGGTTAGCGTGGATACAGAGCGTCCCTGGGGCGTGCCCGTTTCAGTGAGAAGGTGGCTTCTCATAGATATGGTAACCGAAAACTATCCCTCGGTAGATTAGTCATTCTACGATCTCTAGAGAGGACGCAATTTTGCGAAAGGCTTCATTGAATAAAAGGTAGGGAAAATGGGATTGTGAACTCAGAACATAATAGGCTCGGTTTTTCCATTGATAAATACGAGCACAAAAATAATTATATATATAGAAGTTTCAGTGATGAATTCAAAGAGGGAATTAATTAAGAGAGCGAAAGGCTAAATCGGATTATGCCGGGAACAGTTAGTATAGAGGAAAACCGGCAAAATATTCAGAGAGGTAAATTGGAGGACCAGAAGCACCTTGCAATCTTGGTAAGTAGTCTGACACGGTTGCAAGCTCAAACGCCGTAAATAAGCCCATTCGAAACCTAGTCCAGCGGAAAGACAGCCCACCTGGTTAGCTGTGAGGAAAAATCCCCTAGCTCATTGGAGCTTAAAAAATAGACTGGATGATTCCATACGGGATGATTGGCGAGACTGCAACGCAGATTCTCACACCATCAAACACATAATGGAAAACTGCATTGCACATAAACAACAACATAACTTAAATTTATGAGGCCTTGTGGGAAAGCCTAATCCAGGCCGCTGCCTCTTTCAGTGCTCGGGGGTGTTCAACCAGGCAACCTGACGAAAATTAAAGACCACCAACTCATTAAAATACCAAGAATAAACGGAGGTAGTACAATTCTATGGGTATTTAGAGAAAGTGATCTTTGAAAACAAGAAAAGCACTATGAGTCCCAACGGGATCAAGAGCCAAACGTTCGAAAAATTATGGGAAAGAACAGAAAAAAAGACTTCATATAAATGACATACATGCGAAAAATAAAGATGGATGAACTGCTTGAAAACACACTCCTTGTTTGTTAAGTGAGAGTGTGAGGATATTCCCAACCATGTTCCCCATTGATTGAAAGTACATTGACCCAAATGAAAGTACATATAATTAAAATTAATAAGCGAGTGAAGTTAAGTTTATGATAATTATATTGAATAGAGAACTTGGATTGAAGGTAATAGAATTTATTTGAATTCAGGATGAAATTCAACGGTTCATTTAGGCGAACCTTTTTCTTAGTATGTCAGATAATCATGACAATGCATAAATTGTACTAGGTCAGTGAACGAAGATAACCTCATAGGGCGGAATGACTCTGTTCTCTGAAGTCTTATTCACAATTGGAGGGCCATTATTCAGCTGCGGCATGGCCAAATTACTCTTTTCCCGAATTTACGTTGGCCTTGAGTAAAGACATTGGATTCTAATGATGTCAATTTCCTTTAAGGACTATTAAAACTTTTTTTGACAAATATTTGCTGGTACTACTATATTATTAAGGAATAAAATTTCTTATTTTAAATGACTCAACCATAGTTTCAACACAATATTTAAAGACATCTCATTGATAATTCTCAACCAGTTGTAGAAAGGAAACAATCACTTAAATTCAATATTTATTTCCATAAAAAATGGAGACAAGTTAACAAAAAGAGTTAAAAATAAGCAAATAGTAATCTCCCGCGCATTTTTAAGTATGGGTAAAGTATATAAAATTATTATTTATACCAGAATGTTTGTTTGTAATAAAATTGCTACGACATTAATGGAACCAAGACTTTTTAAATGACTGGAAGAATCCTTTCTTACACAACTTAGTGGTGGTTTGCACAAACTTCAAGGTGGATGATTTGGTTACCATGATTTTCCGGAATCGAGTTTCGGTCACGGTGTGGCGATACTGGTGTGGATTCCCTCGAGAAACCGTGACTGTGACTGGAATCTCGTCGTTAAACGTACTTGTGATCGTCATCTCGCTAGCAACATTGGCAGGAATAATGGCGAAAGTGTGAGAAGTGAAGTATTTCGTTGAGGTAGATGTGGTAACAATGGGAGATTCCGTGGTAATAGTGCGGAAATAAACTTCCGTGTCGATTTGGGTCGCTGAGAGGGGGAGGACTGTACTGACCCATTTTATGTTGGTGAAGATTTGTACGCGTGGTTGTGGAATAACTCGCATGATCGAAGTCGTTAAAGAAACGATTCGAGGCAATGCAGTACGTGTTACAATGTCATGGAAGTAGGCGGTGGAAGAGAGGAACAGGGTTGTAGTAACAGTTTGAGTGGTGGGTGAAAAAGAAGTTGAAGTTTCTGTGATAGGAATAGTCCTTTCTTCTCGTCTACTGTTTACAATAGTGACTTTGGAAGAGACAACCGGCTCTTGGCATACTCCTTCTCTAAGAAGAGGTTGTTCCTGAGTCGAGTGAGTTGTGTTGGTAGCAGTGTAGTTACCCATGGGTATGTTTGCGAAAGAGCCGAGACTTCCCAAGTCATCTTCGAAATCAGACGACACCAGGAGCTCATTAATTTCGCTTTCGAGTTCCGCTGCTTCATTCTCCTCTATATTACTTCCGATAAGCTGAGTCTTTAGAGCTTCCAATTCCCTCCGAGTTGCGCCACTTGAGGCACCGGCAATTAGGCCGCTTAGTCGGTGTTTTATCCATTCCAGAGAGACTGTTCCCGGTAGCAGATCGATCGCTTCGTTGCTGACCATCAGCATCTGGAAGACTACAGCGATGCCCAAAACGATTGTTGCTGGAATCTTCATTGTTTTCTGAGTTGCACTGAAAAAAAGAGAAAATGTACACATAAACACCCGTTTATAGTTTTTTCTTACAAATGGCTATTTATTAAACGCTACTCAAAAACATCAATTAAAATGTTTCGGTATATAATGTGATTTGAAGAATTAAATTTAAAAGCTATAAAAACTTTAGGTAAATTTTAATATCACATTCAGGAAAATAGTTAATGTGGAAGAGCAAGAGTCAATTAAAATTTCACAAAAATAATTGACCTGTTTATTCAAGTAACAGTTACCATCACACCAACACCCAATATATATACACTATAGTTAAATTTTAAAACCTTAATAAATACCTGAGTGTTATCTTTATTATTGTAGATATAATTTATCGTTTATAAGTATAAAATGGCAAAAGGCTTAATGACAAAATTTAGTCGAACTTACCTCTACGTTTTGCGGATTATGAGTAGGGATTTTCTGCTACGAATCCTCGAGGATGGCTTCGACAATCCCAAAAGTCACAAGGAGCAAATATGGTCTGAGATCCAACGTTGACAGGAGACTGATGTATTGAGAAGTTTACGACTCCATTTATAACCAGAAGAGATTAATGTTGTGATCCATGGGAACCAAAAAGGCAGATAAGTAGGATTAACTCTGCTTGACCTTGCTGATTATCTGAGATCATTCACTGGGCGCCTCGCCTCTCCAACCTCCCATCGAGATCAAACTAATCTACCCTTTGTGGCTAAAGTTAAGATTAAAGTTTATTCCTCAAATGAAACGAAAATAATTGAACTGAATTCAATTTAGTAACGGACGCTCAAAATTCGCCATCAGTTATACATCATATCTTCTACACATCTTTACTTCCTGCATCGTCTTCACTTTGCAGATTTATCCTTCCATGTTTTGCCAACTTCTCATCGCGCTTTATGTTGGAGGGAAAACATTCCCGCCTCAACGCACATTTTCATTCCTTCCGGGCTCCAATGCACCGTGCTCAAAGGGAAAGATCAATTAACTTACTTGAAAAGGAAAAACCAACGGTGGCATCTACCCCGCAAGGTTTATGAGAAGAAGTTTTTTAAATGGAGAAGATAGGGGGAAGTGAAAATGTGCGGAAGACATATCTCGAGCAGTATAAAGAAGAAGCTATATCGGGCACTCTGCACCGGGAAGGCGTGCAATTCTCCACCACCGGCACAAATTCAGTAAATACACAGATCGATATTTAGGGTTGGGGCCGGGAAGGCACACAAGACTACAGATATTATCTGCAACATATACTACAATACTCTCTCTACCGAACAGTAAGTTGGGTAGGTGCAGCAAAAGAGCCATATTTATTTATCTCTCTTTCATACATATATGGCAACGCTATTAAAATACTCACCCCCTAAAAGGGAAGAAATTCTGGAAAGTTACGAGCCCTTCTGCTTCATTCGCCCAAAGTAATCATTTTTGATTTTGCACTTCCACACATTTTCATATGTCCCTAACTTCACTACTTTCTGTAAAATCCCACTTCACTATCTTTGTGGCAGTAATGCCCTTGTTGCTCTTCGCCAAGCCAAAATTTGATGTTCTATGCATTTCACTGACTCTGGATAGAGCGTCAATTAGAAACTGACCATAGTTTTATTAAATTTTGAGATCGAATCGAAATTCCGATGCCCAAATCCTATTCAAATGGTCGTACCTTCATCCTTGATATCCTGATCGAATAAAATACACGGTACGAGAGCTGAAGAGGTGGATATGCGCGCATTGACTACCGTGTAAGTAAACAAAGGAAACGCGTAAGAGTGCAAAGGAATCTGAACAAGTATACACAGGGGTTTTGCTTATGTACATGTGAGTGCTTGTCCTTCTCTTACGAACTCCTTCCTATTCATTTCCACTTGTCTCTATTTCTTATTTCTCCTTCTTTTATCGTACCCAGGAGAAGGAGGGTTAAAATTTATTCCTTTATATGATTGAGACCTTTTTGCAAATCTGGTCATTTGCCTCGTATTTTTTGTTGTTGTCTACGCCTCAATACCGGCCTGCCTTTGATAATTACACTTTTTTTCTTTTGGTTCACACCACTAAGCAATAAAATTGGGATAGTGAGAGGTACTTAGCATTTTTTCTTGTTGTGTAAAGAGGCGCCTTGTCGGATCACTCTATGTTTAGGGTAAGATTGGTTGAGCTACTTTAAATATTAAATCAATTAAACTATATATATATATATATATATATATATTGTATAAATGGGCCATGAACCTTTGCTTCCTGGAGTTCAAGGTTGTCCAGACGGTTAAATTTGGTTTTGACTGTAGTCTTCTGAAGGCGCCACTTGGCTTATCTACTCTCTCGGCATACCAACTCGGATTGTGACATCCACTCCTTTGGTTCAGCAGGTAGGGATTAGTAACCCCCAAAAAGCAACCTACCGATTACAGAAGAAATCTTAGTAAAGTGAAATATACCAAAGTGACCCATGGAAATCTGAAGAGTCGTGCAAATCTTGTTGTGGTTGGCTGTAAACCGATTTCTTTCTTTTCTCGTAGAAAAACCTCTTCCCCCATGTGGTACTTAAAAAAATAAATCCATTTCTTTTGGGGGCTGATTTGATTGCGCCTACCATCATTCATTGATGCGGGTTCCTACTACACATGTTTTTAATATCCTCATATGCATATTCTCTATATCCTTCCATTCATTTTATCTCGTGACAAAAATCACCTCTCTTCAATTACCTTCCTCTGGTCGATGGGCAATAATAGTCATAAAAGCACCAATCCTATTTCTTTTCTCCATTTATTCTGAGAGCACAACTGGTGTTCCCTATTTATTACAAGACAAAGATACGATAACGATATAATCTGTAAGATCATCATAATTTTGGTACCGAAAAGAAGAATAACTGAGAAAAATAGAGGCACGGGGGAGTCAAAGAATAGAAAATAACAGAAAATAATACATGAATAATTTAATCCCGGTTCACTATGTCTGGGGCTCTGGGGGAAGACGGGGATTCATGTGGTTAAAATAAAAATAAAACCAACGAGGGCAACTCGGCCAGCTATATTTAATGGGAGATTTGCAAATAAAGTGGTGAAGTTGGGGACAGTGAAAATACTGAGAGCATTCGCAGATCCTCTTCCTGATGGCATCGTGGCTTTGTGGCCGGAGAGGGACGCTGTCTTTTAGATGTCAGCTACAATATGGTTTCTCATGTCACCTCCAACACCCCTATGCCGGCCGGGGAGATGGGTGGTCATTAAATAAGCAGATCAGTGATAAAGAAATGGTTTCACGTCCTGATCGTTCTCTCCTGATGGCCCCCACTCTTTTGGGCAGTGGCTCCTAGAAGAAAGGAATTGAGAGGATATAAGCGGTAATAAAAGGGAAATCAGACCTTCGACGACCGTTGTTCATAGTGTCCCCATGAATCGTTGCAATGTAGTTGCCCGATTTTCACTGTAGGTCTTCATCGCTCCGCGTCGGTAAAAAGTTCGTACATTTGAATGAGTTGGTTCCTTGTACGAACCTGTTTATCCTCGCTCATCATACCTCTTCAACGGTTACTTGAAAATGTTATGTCTAGTAATCATTTCTCTTCATTTTCCCATTCTTCTCCTCATCCTTTCTGTGGAGGTTTTCTTCGGCTACACTATTTTCTTCTTTATTCCTGATAATTTTTCAAATTACTTTTGTTTTAGGATTCAATCTCGTCTGTGAAGACCGGAAATTTCGAACCAATTTGCCCTACTTAAGGACACAAGAAGATGCTCCTGAGAAACGGGAGATCGAGTATGAAAGGCATTCAGAGACGAAGAAACATATCTGAGCTAGCTATATTATTCAACATATTCTTTATATTTGTCCTATTTCCTATAGTGATTATTAATAAAATATGATTCATAAGTTTTGAAGATACTTACCTGCATGTATTACACAAAATAAGCGCAAAATGTAATATATATAAATTGAACGACTCGGAATCAGTGTTCCTTTGTTTCGAAAGCAATATTGGTTTACTAGTAATCGGAAAAAGTACAACTTGGCTCCTCAGCAACCACTTTCTTTAAATGCGAAAGTATAGTAAAAGGTAAATTTATTTTCTCGAATTTAATTAATGTGCGAGTAGAGAATTGATGACTAGATTATACCTCTGAACGCTTGAATTCTGTATGCATAACAAATAACATTTAAATAAATTATCAAAAAAGTCACTAGGGATTATTAAAGACACCTGCAAATCTATAACCCCAACAGAGTGTAAAATTATAGAGAGAATAAATAATTTGGAAAATTTAGAGGGTGAGAGTTCCTCAATAATTGCACGGAGTGACCATAGAACAGGTAGATCAACTATAACAAAGTTACTCGAATTTTTAGATTTCGTAACAAAACAATTAGATTAGGGACAGAGTGTAGATGTAACTTGTTTGGATTTTAGCAAAGCCTCTGACAAGAATCAAAATAGAAGAATAGCTTACAAATTAAAAACGCTTATGCCATGTGAAAATATTAAAATAGTATAGCGGAATAGCTGAATGATTGGATGCAGAGGGTGATGCAATATAGGGTAAGGTTACAATGTAGGAACGCTATTAAGGTAGTAACACAGGTATCAGCTTAATCAGTATGATTTTCAATTTATATAAATGTTGTTCGCGAGGCAATTAATAAAAGGGTCTATTTTTGCTGATGATACCAAATTGACAGAGAAGGCGAAGGAAATTGAACTGAGCTTTAAAGTGCAGAATGATTTATATAAATTAGTATCCTAGAATCATAATTGGTACATGATTGGAATAGAAATACAGGAGATAGCTTAAGGGAACTTCAAATAGATTGAGAGAGAATGATAGAGATTGAGGGTGAGAGATTAATAGACTGGAGACGAGAGATAAATGGGAGGAGAGACAGAAGGGGAAGGAGGCGAGATTGAATAAGAGGGAGAAGAGAATAAATAGACGAAAGAGATTTAGAAAGAGAGAGACAGAGTGTTAGATTAAGAGAGTTATAAATTTGCAAGGAAAAACAGTATCTTATAAGTTCTAGCGAACCATACAGAGAGAGATAGGTAAGATAAAAGGGATAAAGATGATATAGGAGGGAGAAAAAGAGGAAGGGGACAGATATATTGAAAGCGAGTGCGATAGAAAAAGATTGAGAACGAGAAGAAGAGAGATTGAGATAGATTGAGAGAGAACAAGATTAAGTGAGCGACATTAAGAGAGAAGGATGGAAGAGAGAGAGGAAGGTAGCAAGAAAAGAAATTGGAGATGAGAGAGTGTCGTAGGGTGACCATGAAGAGGGCACGCCAGAAGATCGGGATACACATCCCATTGCGAGGGCTAAATAAACAAAATCGAGTGCAGTTAGCTTAGATATTCAATTCTTAGTGTTTCCCGGATTAGATAAACTAATGGTAGAAAAATATAAAATTTTTACTATATACAAAGGAAATATTAACAACAAAAGTAAATAACTGATAATAAATAAAATGAGACCCCAGGTACCAAACGTGGTGGGAGGGGGTATAAAAATGACTCGACGGGTACGAGAGTCCGAGAGATGATGCGCAGTGATCGTTTCCAGAGAAAAAGGATGAGTGCAATTATCGGCGAGACTCGGGTAAAGCCTAATTGACTGAAGGCTTGAATACGGCGAGTAAACGGGGCGCTGCAAAGTTGAACTCACAAGATTCCTTCTTCTTTTAACTCGCTAAGAAATAAGCCAGGAATTACTCCAGGAGGTGAACGAAGTTGATAACCGAGTGGTGGATGCTTGTCCGTGTCTATCGTCTGTCGGTGGGACCTCTGGCCTTAGATACGAGCAAGGCCTGGTAGAGATGACGCATCGCATTTGAAGGTGGAAGTGGTTGGGAGGCAAAACAGGGTGTACGACAATATACGTGGCTTCTAACCAAAACGGGTGTGTATGGTACAGCTTTCTCCGAACTTTTCTCGAAGTATTTATACTGATTCAGCGGAAGCGGGACGCCAGAGGCCAACAAAGGGGAACGGAGATCTTATTAGACTTGACGTGCCAGGGAAGATGGGGGGGGAGGAGGATAGTCTCGGCTGTCTCACAGCTTTGCGCACATGTCCTTGGCGACATGGTTATTGTCATCGTCAGACGATGAGACGGGAAGATAAAGAAAACCCAACCTCGGTCAGCCGAGCGCGCGAAGTATCGATGCTCCCTCGTGGCTCTCTGTCCATGCAGGTGCCTTTTTCAGGCAGCACAGGTAACATTGGGTTCTATGAGGGGGGTGACTCTATCTTTCTGACATCTCCTCCCCTCTCAATATGGAGCTTGCGAAGGAAGGGAGATCAGAAAAATATAGGATAATTACACGGGTAAATTTCTCATAGGGACACAATTACAAAAGGGATGGTACCAGATACTCTGCACAAAAATAAGTCAATAAATGAAACTCGGGAAATGCTCCATATTCCTATTACCGAACATATTAAGAAAAAAAATAAAAAACATTAATAATACAATAAGACAGATAGAATAGTTATCAATAGCCTGGGTCATCATAGTTCCGATAACCAGGGGCATACATACAAGATATTAAAAAAAAGAAACGTCCCACAATACAAAAAAAGGTACATACAAACAGGGTAACTCATCAAAAGTATATACATAATAATAACAAAATAATGGCACATATTTTTATAGGCCATTACACAAAACTAAAAGTTATTCAGGAATATATACAAAAGTGATCCATTAAACGTTACAATTAATGGGAAATTACTCTGGCAATTTCAGGAACCCTTTATATAAATAATTTATAATTGAAATTCTTGGGGAGAGAGAATCTACTTCATAAGGCGACCATTATTGTTCTTAATGTTCCGTAGGTAAGAGAGGGATTATTATCAGCCTCAATAATCAATTCTGTACCTAAGAGAAACACCTTGAACTTGTGGATGATTCAAACGATGGCAAGAGCCTCTCGCTCGATTACCGCATAGTCTTTCCTCGGAGAAGGAGTTTACGGCTCGTAAACGCGATGGGGAAACTTTCACCATAGTCACTATACTAGACAAGAGCACAACCTATGCCATTGTTACTCGCGTCATCCGTATGGCAAAAGATTTAAGGGGGTCGGCTAAGCGGAGGATCGGTGCTGAAGTTAACTTCCCTTGAAGATTGTCAAAGCTAGCGATCAAACGTGGTGTCCAGACACGGCACTCTGGGCCTTTTTTTTGAGGAGATCGCATAGGGGAGCTGCGATTGAGGCAAAGTTCATAATAAAACGTCGTTATAACGAGGAAAGAGCCCAGGAAACACCTCAACTGTTCTTTGTTGCAGGCAGTTGAATTTCGAAAATTGCCTTGATTTTGTCAGATTTTGGAGCCAATTAGTAGTTTCCTATGTGGAAACCCAAATAGTCAGTAGTGCCAAAGGCGAATTGGCATTTGTTATAGCCAATCGTGGGTGGTGTTTCCAGAGTCGGCACAGAAGGGCGCGAATGGCAACTAGATGGTGGTCCTTTTCCTGGGTCGCCACATAAATGTTGTCGAAGTAGAAGATGACGTGGGGCAACCCATCCAATATTCGTCTCATCATTCGATTAATATTGCTACATGCTGTGACCAAACAGAAAGACCGGCGCCGAAATTGCATAAAGCCCTGGTCCGTGGGGAAGGCCGTGTGTCTCTTTACCTCGTCCCTCAATGAAATCTGGTAATAGGCCTTACACAGATCAAATTCGGTAATGAATTTGGCATTCTCAAATATGTGCAAATTCTGATCGATGAAGGGAATCGATTCAGCGTCGAACACAGTGACTGTGTTTAACTTCCGGGAGTCGATGCGCATCTGGTAAGACTTGTCTGCCTTCTTCACCATGACGATCAGGGAATAATACTCCGACACCGAGTGCTCTATAATAATCATCTGTAATAGCTTGTCTACCTCCTCATGAACCCTTTTCTTAAGTGAGTGGGGAGGCGAAATGGCTTTGAACGGACAGGTTCCTGGGAGGTGAGCCAAATATTGTGTTCGAACTGAGTAGCACAACCAGCGATATCCGAGGTTATATCGGAGAATTGGGTCAGTAGCGCTTGTAACTGGTCTTCTGGGAGATCGGAAGTTGAGGGTTTATGCTCAACTCGGTCGATGGAGAATCGGTGGTATCTGGTAAGACCTGAAGAGGATATTCCGCGTCTTGTTCCAAGCAGGAGACCTGTACCATGACCAAGGTCTCGATCGGGTAGCTTGACTCCAAGGTTGATTCTTCGTGCAGGGCACAAGTTGATTTGCACAAGCGCGCCAATGGTAAGTTTTAATCATGTTCACGTGTAATAGCTTAGTGCTAGACGGAGGTGGATCAATTAGTCGACGGTGCCGCGTCTCTCGATCGCTGGGAAGGGGGATTTCCATTGGCTCAAAGGTTTGTTGTTCTTTTTGGTGAGTATTAAAAGGACTTCGTCACTAAGTTTAAATTTGCCCAAGTTTGTCTCGGCGTTCTGATGCGCGATCTCTGGGCAGGTCTAGAAAGTAAGCTTAGGGAGATTGAATCTCCTCGTCTAATTTCGAATTGGAGAAGCGCTCCTTTAGAATGCTGAAAGGCCCTCTAACATTATCTTCATACATAAGCTCAAATGGAGAAAAACCTAAGGGGCAATAGGGAATTTCTCGGTATGCGAAAAGGGCTACCGGCAAGAAATTGTGCCATTCTCAAGGTTGTTCGGCGCACAGTTACTTGCGGATGGATTTGAGGAAGCCGTTGAGCCGTCACATCCCATCACCAGCTGGGTGAAAATAGGTGGTATAAAGGGGGTTTATATTCAGGAGCTTGCCTACGTACTCAATCAGTTGCGACGTGAATTGGCAGCTACAATTGGAAAGAATTTATTCGGCTAATCCAACGCGGGAGAAGATGTATATTAGTGCTTCCGCACAGGAGATACTATATATATTCTTCAATGGCAGGCACGGCTCGGCAAACTGGGTGGCAAAATCCACTAAAGTTAGCACTTGACTGTGACCTTCAATCGAAGGGGGGTGTATCAGATCTATCAGATCAATTCCACGTCTGGAAAACGGTTCTGATATTAGAATTCCTCTCTGCAATGGTGCGCGCTTAACTCGTCCTTTGGCGGAAGTCTTATGGCAGATGTCGCAAGGCCTGCAGTTGCGAAGGATTTCTTCATGGGCGTCTGGCGAATAAAAATATTTGAAGATATTCTGGTTGGTATTTGTGTGGGAAAAATGGCCTGAAAATAGTCTGTCATGGGCAGTGATTAAAATGTGGCTAACGTGGGAATGCGGGACACACAATAATCGCGTCGGGGGTTTACCGTTTTCAGAACTCGAACGGTAAAGTAAGCCGTCCGTAACTTGGTAAGAGATCCCCTTGTCTCCTCGAGTGGTTTATTGCCCTTTTAACTGAGCCTTAGTCCACAGGAGTCAGAGCGAATGGCAATTAGTTTGGTTTGTTGCGAAATCTTCATTCATGAACTCGTTAAACTCTGAAGAATATGAGATTTCTAGGGGTGAGGGCATCTTCGAATCTTTTACCACTTGCGAAGTGGTAACCACCGGTTGGGCCACGGAGTAGGGGAGATCGGTAGGTACTGGTCAGTGAGGACGGAACAGAAGTTAATAGGTGCTGCTACTAATTCTGCCTAGTCAGGGAAGTACGCACAATCCATGTAGCACTTAACGATGGGGAATCGATAAGCGCGCCCCAAGTAGTCGTGTACGACGGCGAATTTTTTATGGTCCGGGGATAAAGGGGTAAGCATTTTTTCCGACACCACTATGCAGGTGCACCCGGTATCTCTCACAAGAGTGGAGACACAGCAGCTATTAACCTTTCCAGATTCGAACTTAAGGCCTCCAGGGATATTCTTATCAAACAAGAAGTTTACCTGCTGGTCGCTGGGACTTGGTCTGGGGAGGAGAAGATTCCGATGGTGCTCACGGAGGCGCAGACGAGGCACAGATTTGTTATACCTGGTGAGAAGAGTTATTCATACACTAAGAATTCTGGGGAAAGTTAGTTTTCACATGGCTCTCAACACCACAGGAAAAACAAATGATGGGTCTCCTGGGAAAAGATGACGCAGGTGGGCCTGACGAGAACAGTTTTACATCCCGGTGTTCGGATGAAAATAGTGGTTTCGGCTTCAACGTCTCAGTTACCTTAGAAAATTTGTTTCCATTCTGCGGGATGAATTTACCTTTATTTGGCATAGGTTTGGGGGGAAAGGACGGGGGGGCGTTTTCTTCCCTTCTTTCGGATAAATGTTGTGGCTTGCAAAATAAATATCGGCCTCTTCTGTGCATTCCTTGAATATGTGGCACCGCTGATCTTTTACGAAAGATCTAACTTCAGCCGGATGTTCAGCCAACAACTGGTCTCTCAGGAAGAAGTCAACGAGGGCATCATTTTTATGCTGGATTTTAGAAGCATCCCTGGAGGGTGACGCTGGATGGTTTACCCAAACTGACGCTATGTTTGGCCTGACTGAAAACGGGCATGTCTGAATTTAGATCGGTAAAAGTTTAGGGTAATTTTATATGTCTACAGTAACTCCGATTCTAAGGTCGAATAATCAATTAAATTTCAGAGTTGGGAATTTAGCAAGGACAACAATTGAGCCACTCCATCTGCCTTGATGTCTCAATGGTTGATTTCAAAGATTTTCTCGAAGTGGATTAAGAAGGCTCTAAAATCCTCGCCTTCTTTGAAAACCTGAAGCTTAACAGATACGATAGGTGGAGCTTCGGACTTCGAGCTGATGGGCAGCGTTCCGTTCCTCGTCCTACTAATTTCAAGTTCATGAAGGAGGATTCTTTCCCTCTCTTCTCGTTCCTTTTCTTTTTCTCTTTTTTCTTCTCATTCTTCTCTTTCTTCTCTTTCTCTTCTTTCTTTTCGTTCCTTTTCTTCTCTTTCGTTTGGTCTTCTCTTTGCTCTTCCACTCCTTCCACCTGTTGGATATAAGTTAAGAGGTCCTTGCCGTTGAGCCCAAGCGACTCTCCTTCCAATTTAAACGTGTTAAATAATGATGACATTTTATAGCGTTCGACCAGCTTAGAAGAAATGCACTACACAAAAGAGGGAATTATTTGACGCATACAGGAAGTGCTGGTAGGCTTTAGCGGACCTACGATTCTTCACTTAAAAACAACAAAAAGACAATGCGATAATTATATCGCACGGTGGGAATTCTTAATTATATTTGAACTATTCACTCCTGAATTTCAGCGAGATCCTGTGTTGTCCACTACGCACGAAGAAAACGACAACACAATGCAAAAAAAAAGAAATAAGATTAACTCCTTTACAATACGGCAGACGTTTATGAGGCCTGGAAAGGGTTAAATTTTTACACGGTCACAAAATTCAATAGAAAATATGCACACAAAAGGGAAAAATGGGAAATGGGTAAAGTCTTTTATATAGTTTCAAAAACTAGAAAAGAAATGAGATCAGATACCCCGGATGACAACACACCTAACCCCAGAAAATAATATAGATGTCGTATGGTGACCGTGAAGAGAACAAGCCAGAAGATCAAGGAAACAATTTAGAAAGTTGCTAATATCCGAGAATGATTGCTTCCGGAATCAATGGTTCTCGGAGATTAGCAACTTTCCAGATTGTTTCCTGTTTCATTTCATTTTGTTGAGCTTGTTGTTTGCCACAGATTCACTTGAGTTTTTTCCAGATTGTTTCATGTAGTTTCATTTTGTTTAGGATTTGGCTTACCTTATATATACTGTGTTCCTTGCCTAGTTTCTTCATTATTAGTTGAAAATGGCATTTTGTAACTTGCCGAAACTAGTCAGATAGTTATAAATAAAATCTTGATTCAAATATTGTGGTTTACCTTTTATCTTTTACTGATATATATGTATATATATATATATATATATATTATGAAAATTAATGCAATATCGCAAGAAAAGATGAGGAATTAAACCACATTCTCCGAAGAGAATTTAATTCAGAACAGTTTCGGTGTATCTCACACCCGTTTTCAACTGACACTGGGCAGAAATTATATATAAGAGAAAAGCATAACACAAGATCCCTCTTTTTCCCCCCAATCCCCCACTTGTGGCTAATCTGGGGGGGGGGTTAGGCCCAAACATATTGAAGGGCTGACATTTTACTATTTTATTTATTTGCGATTGTATTACAGGATTAAAAGAAAATTGACCCTCAGATAGATTTAAATTAGGAACTGACGATATCAAGCTCGATTCTACGATTCTTTTCTTGACATAGTTGGCCGATTTAAATAACATTTTACTTCCATTGAAATCGATCGTATGATTCTTGTCTCTAACATGGCAAAAAATTCCACTACTTTCGCTGCCCACTCTAATATCTCTTTTGTGTTCGTACAATCTCTTGTCTAGATTTCTCCCCGTTTCCCTTGTATAAACTTCATGGCAATCGTTACATGGTACTGCATATACTCCTATGTTATGATGTTCTTTGGGTTTCCTGGCCATCATCAATTGGTTTAAGCAATTATTATATTTAAAGGCTAGATTAATACCCGCTTTTCCAAATATGTCCTTTAAACTATTTAATTTATTATTAAATGGCAATGTTATACATTTGTTGAAGTAGTTAGTGCGGGAAGGCTTATTACCATAGAATGTTTTCCTAGCTGCAAAATGGGCAGACGATATGAACCAATCGGGTTAATACAAATTATCAGGACCATTTTTTCTAATTTGGCTTTACGAAAATAGAGGAAAAAGGACAAATGAAACCTCAATGTTTCGTTTGTATGAAAGTACTGAATGCCGAGTCTTTCAAACAGAATCAACGCAAGAAACATTTGGACAAGGTTCATTCACATCTGTCTTGCAAACCACGAGAATACTTTGACAATCTAGAAAAAACAGTTAAAAGACAGATATTGGAAAATAACAATAGTGCAACGTTTGACAAACGTTCAGCAGCAATAGCTAGTTTTAAAGTGGAATGGTTGGTTGCTCAAAACAACAAACCACATACTATTGGTGAAGACTTAATCAAACCAGCGGCTGTGAAAATGGCAGAAATAATGTGTGAGCCGAAAGTAGCTAAACAACTGAATACAGTCCCTTTGTCTGCAAGAGTAATTAAATAAAGAATTTCCATCTTGGCAGAAAATATGAGAGAACAAGTGATTTATTCAGTAAAAAAAGAGTAAAGAGTTTGCCATTCAACTTGATGAGACTACAGATGCCAGTAGCAATTCGCAGCTGATGGCATACGTTCGATACAGGGGTTCTGATGAAATTGAAGAAGAAATGTTGCTATGTTCTCTTCTTGAGTTAAGAACTCGTGGTATTGATGTCTTCAATAAGGTTGATGTATACTTCCAAAAACAAAATGTTTATTTAAAGTGGGAAGATTGTATCGCAGTATCAGTTGATGGAGCTCCTGCCATGCTTGGTCGCGTCACTGGTTTTGTGGCTTTGGCAAAACAACAGAATCAAAATATTCAGGTCATCCATTGTATCATACATCGCCTTTGGAAGCTGTGTTGATGTAATTAAGATTGTCAATGTTGTAAAAGGGCATGCACTAAACACGAGGATGTTTCGTGATTTATATGAGGATGGAGATGCTGAATGTTCAACCTTTCTTTTCCATACGGAAATGAAGTGGCTTTCACGTGGAATTGTCCTGAATATAGTGTGGGCTCTTAAAACCGAACTTGAAATATTTCTGACTGATCAAAAAGACACACTTGCAGAGAAGTTCAGAAAATCAACCTGGCTAGCTCTTCTTGCATACTTAGCTGACATTTTTGGGTATGTAAATGCGCTGAACAAGGAATTGCAAGGAAAGAAAACCAATCTTATCTTAGCAAGGGAAAAAAATTCAGCATTTGTATCAAAGCTTGGGTATTGGAACCAAAAAGTAAATGTCAATAAGATTGCTTTCTTTCCAAACCTAGCAGAGGTTTTGAAAGAATGTGAAGACTGCAGTTTTAGTGACATGAAGGAATCAGTCACAAGGCACCTGACCAAATTTAGAAATAGGTTCTGTGACTACTTTCCAGAGCTTGATTCACATACTGTCAGCTGGGTTGTAAATCCCTTGAAATGTGAACTGGCTCATTTGCCTGAAGAGCTTGAAGGATTGGCAGAAGAGCTTATTGAACTGCGTCCTAACAGTAAAACAAGCATGGAATTTGAGATCAAGGATGACCTCTCAAGTGTTTGGATGTCAAAAGCTGCGAAGGCTTATAAAACTGCACATTTGGAAGCAACTAAAATGCTGCTACCTTTAGCAACAACCTACCTTTACAAACAAGGTTTTTCTACACTTGTAAATCTAAAAAAAAAAAATACAAAACCGGTTGTATCCTGAAGACAGTATCAAAGTAGCAGTGACATCAAAAAATCCCTGATATTCAAATTGTTCTATCAAAGATGAAACAGTATCATTTTTCCAACTTTTCAATAATATTTTCATTAGTTTTATTTGTGTACCATTCTCATGCCAGAAAAGGTAAACATTTTACCTTATTATATGGGCTTCAAAACATTTTCCTATTTTGTTTATGTACGAATTTTAAATACATGATAGTGACATAGTCACTAATTTTGCTTGTGTGCCATGTAATGCTAAAAAGTGACTGTTTTATTTCTATTCATAAATATATAATTTCCTACAATTTTTTCTTGGTATTTCATGCCAAAAAGACGGAATTTATTTCCTAATGATAGATGAAATAAAAATTAAACATTATCCCAATATAAATTTTTTTGTGTCTTTATTTTCTATGATTTTTATAGTCAGGGGTAAATTCACTTTACTACAAATTCTTTTGGGGTAACACCCAAAGAAGTTACCCGATCCCTGATTTAAGGTCATTCTCAAGTCGTCTAGCTACGAGTATATAGTGGTTCGATTTCATTCGGTATATTTCTTCGACTACTTTTAAACCTTTGCCTAAAGTGTAGTCTCCTATGCTCTCTTTCAGTGGGTCGAATTTTATTTACTGTTTCATTTGGGAGTTTCTCCTCTAATTGGTGCCATATTTTTTTGGCACGCTCGTGTAGGAATTGATTAATTGGTTTTGACCTTGATCTTCGATGTAGTTCTATTGATGGTATTCCTTCCAGTCTTGAGGTGTTAGTTATAAATCTGGTCGCGAAATTTTGGATTACTTGTAATTTTAACATTCGCGTTTTGGACAAAGTGTTAATCGGTATGACGGGGTACGTAAAAATGGGGCGAACTAGGGCTAGGTATAGTTTTCTTTTCTTATCTTAAAAAATGTTTTTGAATCTTTGTAGAGAGGAAAGGGTCTTTTTAGCTTGTGTAGTGTTTTGGTTCACATACGTATTGTACCCGTTTTGGGTGAATTTGAGGCCTTCTACCTTACTCCATTGGCCTTAATGGAGTAATAGTATATGTTGTTGGCTGTGACTCGGTACTTCTTCCTTATGTTCATTCGTATGGTTTGGAATTTTATATTGTTTGATTTTATTTTATGTGTTCTCTCGAATTCATTTATATTTATGTTCTCTCTGGCAGTGCGCTGTGCGATATTACTTGGGTTTTGTCTTTCACTGACGATGGTGATTTTCGCCTTCCTGTCTTCCACATAGCTATACAAGATTCTGCTTAGGTTTGTCTCGAGATCGAGCTGGATTATTTATGCTTTAAGGCTTGGCACTTATACCTTGTCGAAGGCTTGGCGACGTCGCGGAGTGTCAAGTCCACTTTGGCGCCTCTTGCTATATCGACTGCGATTTTCTCGGTAATAAGTCGTAGTACTGTCTCCGTACCTCGTTTTTTCCTGAATCCATGCTGTTATTTGTTTTGCATATCGTTTTCTTCCAGGCAGGTATTTAGTCTCTCATTGAGTAAAATCTCTATTAGTTTGCCGATGAATTTTAACAGTGAGATCGGTCTATATCTCTCGATGTCGCCCTTGGGTTTTCCGGGTTTGGGAAAGAATATCATCCTCGCCGTCTTCAAGGCGGGTGGAAAATGCCCATTGTTCAGGTATGAATTGAAGATTTTGAGGAGTGCTTGATGAATATTGGTGGGCGCGTTTATAATGTGTTCTTTGGTGATTCCACTAATGCCTGGGGTTTTCTGTTTAAACGTCGCTAGGACTGCTTTAAATTCTACTAGTGTGAAGGGCCTTCCCTCTTTCCTTTGGTCTAAGGATTCGTTCACCCGTGTGAAAGATGTGTGTTCGTGCTCCCTATCTTGTAATTCATCTATTATGCGCTGTTCATGGGCCACATCGGAGTTTCTATTTACCTTGTGGTAATATAAAATATTCTAGACCAATTCTCTCTAAATCTCTCTTCGATTTTCCTGTTTTCATACATTGTGTTTGCGCCTTCTTTCAGGTACATTTTTTCTTTAGGTATGGGACCTTTAAAGTTTTTTTACTGGTCTTACAACCTTCTTGGATCTCTTTCAATATTCATGTTCCTAATGATATTGTACCATGCTATGTTAACATTTCTTCTGATCAGATCATTCACTTGATTTCTGAGGTCTCTTATTTGTTCATATCTTTCTCTACTGCTACCATGTTGCCGGATTTCTTCAAACGTCTTGTAAATTTCCTCTAATTTAGTTTTGATTTCATCGGTTCATTAAGGAGCAGAGATTGTTCTGTAATTATTTTGTAGGAAATATAGCCTGTCGGCTTCTAAGATAAATTTGGAATGATGTTTAGGTGCGTGTTGATTTCTTCTCGTGGACTTTTTGCAAGGGAAGTTATACTGTAATTTTCTAAATGTTTCTTATACTCAGTCCAGTTGGTCTTTGATAATGCCTTTTTGAGGAAAATTTTAATTTGGATAGGCGAAACTGAAATCTGTGTAATGAGTCGGATGTGATCAGAAGGTTTTGCGTGGTTGGGAGTGGTGTGAATGTTGAAAGCGAAGTTGGGTTTAGTCAACAATATGTCTGGAGTGGCTGAAGACCAGTTTGTTACAAATATGGGAAAATTAGTACCCTTCTTTGCATCATCTGCCACTTTATAAGTAGTTCTAGAGTTTTTCCATTTCCATTGAAAGCGTTCGTGTATATAGCAGAGTTGCATCTTGCATTGAGGTCTCCTAGGAGGATCGCTGAAGATGGTCGGCGGAAGATCCAGATAAAGTTTGGGTTCGGGAGGTACGAGCGCCAGGGGTTTGGTATGTGCCGGCTACCACCAGTTTCCCTGATATCATTCTTAGCTTAATAACTATATATGACTGTTCCAGATCTCTAATTTCGGTGTATGATATTCTCTTTTTTATTCCCATGGCTGTTTCATCAGAGCGTGTGTGGGTATAGCTTGGGATTTTGATGTCTTCCATTTGTAAGTTCATTTATGATGAATAAATCATGATCAATTTGCCTAATTGTGTTGCAATATATAGGTTTTTTCACTCCATCTGTTGACATTTAGAGTAAAGAGTTTTAGATTTTGGGGGTATTGTACATTCGGATGCATTTTATCGTTGGGTGAATCTTCCGTTTTTTACCTTCTCAGAGTTCGCGGGTGATCTAATGTGTTCTGGACGTTTTTTCTTGAACTGGTCAGAATGGAGATTAAAGCATGAATTCTCCAAAATTTCTATGAGTCCTTGTTTGAGGGCATTATTAATCTCAGTTTAATCATATTCAGAGTCGTAATCCCATTTAAACTTCCCTTTGATCAGGTCTTCAACACTTTCTTTTTGTTTATTAACTAACGGGAGTGGTGAGAAGTGTGTTTCATAAACTTTAATGTTATATTTTTAGGTATTGTTTGTCTTTGATTTTTATTTTTTTTTTCAAGTTTTTGTCTGATCGGTTTAATTTGTTCTATGAGCTCCAAGTCTTCTTTGTTGGTTTCAGTTTGGGTGTCTATTTGTTCTTCTTCTGTTGTCTCTTTTGTTTCCTGTTCATTTGACATTGAGATTTTGTACAGGTCGCTGGAAGGTGGGTTCTCAGAGAACCACGTCCGTTTTAGGCCATTTATTGTGACCATTTTATTTAGCTCTTCCGAGTATGAAACCGGATTTGCCATGTTTACAAAATGTGGTGGAAAATGCACAGTATGAGATCTATCCCTATATTTTTCTCTATATTCACGACTGTCTTTTGTTCCTGTGCCGGCCATGCCGTTGCCGCTGCGTAAGTCGTAGTCTTTTTCCTCTCCTTCTCTTCTATCATTGCAGTCTTTTTGTTCTTTAGTTTTTCTTTTTTCAAGGAGCATCCCATTGAGACGGTGCGGGGTGGATTTCCACAATTGGCGCACTTGTTTTCTTAGCTTTTGCATTGTTCCTACCTATGCTCTGTACTTAAGCATTCCGAGCATTTCCTGCCCAGGAAGGTGCAGTCTCGGTTATGTGGTCATCGAGGGTGTAGCACTCAAAGCAGACCAAGAAAGCGACGAATGTTTCTCTTTCTATCTGGCCAGGGGTTATATTGGTGCAAAACGTGAACACTCCTTTTTCGGCAGCTTTTAACGCCATTCCAGTGTCCTTGAATGTCACCTTAAATTACGTGACCTTGTAATTGCGACAGCAGGTGGCACCCTAGCGAAATCACGGTCATTAGGGACCGCCGCTTTATATATGCCCTTTCTGTATCTCGGAAGCCAGAAATGGAAGTTAGGTTCTGCAGTGTTCGTTGTATTTTGTTCTTTTTTTAAAGTTTCTCTTTGTTCGAATGCTTTGAAATGTTCAAAAAGGGAGGAAAACAGGACGCCGTAAATATGAAGACCTAATCTTCTCCTTTTCCTCATTAAAAGTCGAAATTTCCCTTTACGAAATTACGTGGATTGCATGTAAAGGGAAATAGGTAGTATCCTCATATTTCAATGGATTTTTTGATAAATTTACCCTGGTATTCTTTTTCTGTTCTCCAATGATCATGATTAACATTCATCAGGGTTTTTAAGCCACAAGGCTTGATAAGGCCTTCTTAAGTAACTTCTGATAACTTTGATACATTTTCATTCCCCATGTTTTCGAAGTAACATACATATGTGCATAGTTTTTTCTCATAGGACGGAAAAAATCATATGTTAAGGTGAAATACTCCTTCCCATGATTACCAACAACATTAGATTCAATAAACAAAGTACTCCTTGAGTGGTTTTAATGCTGTATGGTCGCAAGAGTAGAACAGGTCTCTTGTTATGCCAATACAAAGTTTGAATAATGGTACAGAGGAGAAGCTGAGGAATAAATTATTTTTCCTTTGATCTAGCCTAAAAGTCCTTATCATGCTACTGTGAGATAACCGAAGGAACACATTATTTTGCCTCTATTATAAATTAAGGCACAAGCACTCAATAGATAAAAATGCAAGGTAGGGCTGGGGAAAAATGAAAGAAGATAAAGCTAAAGGACAAAAAACTAGTAAACAAGGAAGAAAGCGATAATGACTGCTGCTGAGACTCTTTCCAGTTCGTGGAAGAGAGTGATTTAAACCGAAAGAAACAATTTTCATACAAAATAATTTGAAGGATGAGAAAAAAGGCTAGAGTATATTAAAGGCAATCCAAGTGGATGAGTGTACAAACACTCAATTGTCCGAACCGGAATCCGTTTGGTGGGTTTCGGTCTCTATTCGTTCAATGTACTTGCCACAAAGAAGGAACTCATTTAAGGTTACGTTACGTTACGCTGCAAAACGAATTCAAGCAAACACTAATGCTTGAAATATTTTTGATCATCAAAAAAACTGAAATTTGGGTTTCCTGGTATTATTAAGAAGGAAATAATGGATTTGTTTTTCTTTATGGAGAACAATCTATATCGATCAATATTTTAAGCCCCTGGAAGAACTGGTTCAGAGGATATTAATAAAAGTCGAATCCTCTCAGTCGATTTGCTAAAAAATTACACCCTCTTTCGATCATTGAAGTTGCATCATCCTCTAATTTAGGTAAATATGGTGCACTGGAATGAAATAAGTGATAAAAATGGCTTATTAGTTGCTTACAAGTTTAATAATTCTATTTGATTTATGATAACGAAATCAATGGGGTCATCTCCGGCAAATAGTTTTACCCGAGGTGTGTTATGAACTATTTCAGGTGCCCGGCGTTGCCCGAGACAAAAAGCCCTGTCGCAAATATATACTGATGCATATTGTTTGAAATTCTTATATTACGTTAAAAAATACCTTTTCTTACTGATTATTATTATTGTGTTGAAGGGAGATTCCGCAGAGTTGCGAACTCTTATTATAGAATAAACAATATCTCTGTTTATTGAGTGTGGGGGAATGCCAGGTGGAATTCCTTTTTCAGCACGGAAGTGACGTCCATGCATTAAAGAAAATTCTAGAGTTTGGTTAGGCTTAAATTGGTAAGCCCGCCCCCCCGTTCATCCACAAGCGGTAGCCTCAAACCGCGTCCACCCCGGACCACCTTTTCGCGGGTTAGAATCACTTAGGCGTGAAGGTTCGAGGCCATTCGAGAGTAGTGCTAGCCAAACACCCCATGTTTCCCCCACTCCTGGGGGAGCGCCTCGGCTATATAGAGCTCGCATTCCAGGTGGGAGATACAGAGTCGAGGAGTCCCGCAAAGATCCAAGAAGCATTCCCCCTAGTTTCAAGTCAGGTGCTCAACAACGAAGCAAAGTGACGGCTGAACTTTTCGTATCGTTGGAATTAGACCAGCCAGTGAGGTACTTCCATTTGACGATCGCCACTGAACGATTTTTCCGACCCCACTCATCAACTCCTGTAAAAGCCCTCCTCCTTCACTCCTCGTCTTCGGGTGGCCGAAATACTACCGGCTGGACCGGACGTTACCGTCCCCTCCCCCTTGGAGGACCGTCATCACGTCAACTTCCCGCTCAGAAGCTCCGAGTGCCCTCGCCCTCACGTTTATTGACTGCAGAAGACATCCATGAAACCTTACCCTGACGTCTCACTGAGAATCCTCCGTAAGCCAACCACTCTTCCCCTTAAGCATCCCATTTGAGTTAATCCTCCCCATTGGAATAGTCTCCTTCTGTAACGCATTAATTTCTAACTTCATTCTGATACATAACTCTGAAATTCCTCCCCTCATTTAACAATATAATTTTGCCTATTGATTCTCTTATTTTATGTAAATAAAATTGTATGTTTTTTTACCTGCCTCTTTAAATAACCTTGAGCTGTGCCATTTCCCAAATTTCACCTGACCTTGTTTTGCACTCTATTCTCGCTGCTGCGTGCGTCGAAACTCGTGGTGTTCCGCCCATTTGTCGGTTCACCTTTAAGTTATTAGTCCCTTCCCCATAGATATAATATGCTATTGATATAATATAATGTCACACCACGACATTGAGTAATTAATAGTTTGCGTAACTCAAAAGCTAAATAGGAATTGTTTAGCCCAATTATGGCTTTTCTTGGCGTTAATTAAATTTCACTTCAAGTGGCATGCTAAACCCCTGAAGAAACTGCAGATCCTAGAAAATATTAGTTTGTATTTTGACCACCAGGTGACACCACTTTTGCCAAATCTGAGTAGACTATGTTATTCTTCAGGTAAAGTTTCCCAAATTCTAGCATTTGTTGCCCATAAAGATCAACAGAAAGTGGCATTTTAAAGCACTGAAGCATCTGCAGCTGTTATTAAGTATTAGTTAGCATTTTGACAACCAGATGGTGCCACTTTTGCCAAGTATAAGTAGCCTCTGTTACTCACCGGGTTAAGTATCCAAATTAGTGACCTTTTGTGCCCTTGAAGGTCGCTCTAAGTGTTCTTCAATAGCGGTTATATATATATATATATATATATATATATATATATATATATATATATATATATATATATATATATATATATATATATATATATATATATATATATATATATATATATATATATATACAGTGGACTGATAGAAGTATTCGTACATCTTCAAAATTTAGTTGTGATGGTTCAAAGAAGTTCTAGAGGGTTCCAATAATAGGCACAGCAGTCAACAAGAGCTCAGGAAAGATTGTAATGCCATTCATCAGTCAACGTTTCCTCAGTAAAGACGTTATTGCGGTGAAGAATTAAGAACTCTCCAATGACCAGAAAAAGCGACCCTGAAGCTCCATACTAATGGGCTGAGCTACCGGAAGATATCCGAGCAGCTGATAATACCTTTCGCACCATTGGCTCTGTCATTCTAAGGTGGAAAAACGTGGGAACCATTGACAACCTTCAACGTTCAGGTACTCTAAGGAATATTTACCCCAAAGCTTCTCGTGTAATACTCAGCAAGGTTAGAGTTACCCTTATGACGACCCGTAAGGAAATTCAAGATGACCTACTGGCGCCAGGAACGGCAGGTACAAAGCGAGCATCAGTAATGAACTGAACCATCATGATTTTAATTCCTGCAGGCCGAGAAGACACCTCTGCTGCTGAAGAAGCACAGAACTGCAAGGTTGAAGTTTTTAGGGCATACTTCCCTAAGGACACTATCGCTACCATGAAGTTTAGAGGAGGCATCATCATGGTGTGGAGGTGCTTCTCATCTATGCGTACCGGCAATATCCAGATCATAGATGGGACCATGAATTCGACAATCTTCAGATAAACCTTAGAAAAACAGATGTTCGTTTCTGTAGTGAAGCTTGGACTTGAAGATGAATGGATCTTTCAACAAGATAATGATCCGAAGCATACTGCAAAAGCTCCGCGAGAATGGATCCGTAAAATCAATATAAACGTTCTAGAGTGGCCTAGTCAGTCCTCGGATTTGAACCAAATAGAGAACTTGCAGCGAATATCGAACAGCAAGATTAATTTGAAAGGTTCTAAGAACATCGAAAATCGGAGGTAATTTGCAAAGAAGAATGGGCCGATATAACAAAGGAATGTTATAGCTAACAAAGGTTACGCAACTAATTATTAATCAGCAAATATCGATTTGTACGAATGCTTTTTTCATCCTTGTTTTCATTAATTTCAAGTTTACTGAATACCAATTCTGTTTTCTGCCTTTTTGTGCACATAACTTTTAACTCTAAGATAAAATACATCTATTGTGTAAATTTAATGAAGTCCGATGAGAGGGAAGTATATTAAAATTGAATTTTTGAAGGTGTAGGAATACTTATTTCACACAAGTGTATATATATATATATATATATATATATATATATATATATATATATATATATATATATATATATATATATATATATATATATATATATAAGCAGACATTCGGAAATGGGATTGTATGAGGGAGCGGTGGTTCCCACTGCTCTTTATGGATATGAAAAATGGGCGTTGAGTGCGAACAAAAGTAGGTAGGTTGAAGTTATGGAAATTAAATGTCTGAGAAATATATGTGGTGTGAGGTTGATTGATATGGTGAGAAACGAAAGTAATGTGGAAGTAAAGTGAGTTTATTTAAAATAGCTGATTGAAGTGTGATGAGATGGAATAGTTACCACGAGAGAATGGAGGATGAAGGCTGGTAAAGAGAGCGTATATATCTCAAGTGATAGGAAGGAGACAGCGTGGCCGTCCAAGAAGGAGGTGGATGAAGTGAAAGATAGATGTCATTGCTGTACGCGGCCTGAGAATCAGGGAGACAGAAAGGAAAGCGAGGAAGGGGAATGAATCGAGACGAATGATTACGAGAGGATGAGCTGTGTAGGGTGACACCCAAAGGCAGATAATGACGTTTTCTGGGGAAACCGGATAGCCGGACTCTGATGATGTATAAACATGTAGGAAGTAGGGGACTTTAGTTAAGCAGTAGATAATGTGTGCGAATGATAGAGTGGAAGTGTCTCTGGCCATGCGCCACCCCATCCGGGGGAGATATGCGTGGAGTATAAAAATATATATATATATATATATATATATATATATATTTAAAATGAATGGAGGAAAGAAATTAACCATAGAAAACAAGAAAAAGTTGAGGAAATTTGAAGATTCTTGCAAAAGAATTATTGATGCCACCTAATCAATAAACTTCAACCAAAATTGCGAATATCTATCTATCTATCTATCTATCTATATATATATATATATATATATATATAGCATGAACTCGAGATAATAATGGAAATAAATCATATCGTAAAGGAGAAAATTAATGGAATAAATTTTCTCAGAAAAATGTATTTTTTTAATTGCATGGAAAAAGAAAAGAAAATTATAAATCATGCATTTAGAATTTTCAAATTACCCTTTTAAATTGTGAGGAACATTGTTATTAAGTATTAAATTAATGGCATCACATTAAATGGTCTACAGGAAGGTCGAACAAAGGCGTAGATGTACACACTTTAGAGTAAAAACCGTTAACGCTACAAGAGATCAGTTATTAATGCCTTAGTTACCAGGGCAATTTCCTATTCATTCTCGTGGACAACTGCTGATCTCGAACTTAAAAGGGTTTCCCACGTCTCGTTAACAATGGCTACCCACAAGAATCCATCAACGCCACCATAAAAGAGAAAATTTACTTGACTGCTGGTCCTGGCGTCCGGTATACTCAGAAGAAGAATAATATCGACCTTTATTACAAAGTCAATATAAACAACGCCTATCGAGAAGAGGAAAAGCCACTCAAAGACATTCTCTATCGTATGGAGACTAAAACCGCCCCTAATACGGATACAAATCTTATTATATACTAATATACCAAGAAAACAAGTAGTTGCATCATGTCGAACAGCTGTCTCCCTCCGACCAGCGAACTCAGGAGACTAACGTCGTGTACGAATATTCGTGCGAAGTCTGTGACTGCGAACACCGCAATTCAAAGTGCATCCGCGTTACCTCCACAAGCCTGTCAAGGCGACTAACACCTCAACTTCAAGATTGCGCGATTAAAAAACACGCCCACTCTCATTGTCCTATCTTAGCCCATGAAAAGCTGAATAAGGACACCTCCATCATTCTGAGACTCCAAAAACGCAGAAGATTGCAGATGGCCGAAGCCGTCATTATTCAGATGAAGAAGCCAGAAACCCTACTCCCAAAATCGGCGTCTCTGAGTTGACCGCAGTTAAAAGAAGCACGTTTTTAAACTTACATTTTTTTTCGCCTCTTTTTCTAGATCACTAGATCGGAGCGACAAATAGTCAGACTCTGAACTATGAAAGATGTAAGTGTGTAGGTGTGGGTAGGGGATAAATAAAGGGTGTGGGGACAGATAGCTGAAAATGTCTAAGTGGTGAAAAGAGAAAAAAGTGTTGTAGGGTGCAAAGAGATGCTAAGTGCCTGGGCGACCAGGCCTATCTCTTTTAAATATTTTCTTGGTTCCTTTGTTGTCTTTGGGATAGTTTATATTATTATGGCGTTCAAGCCATTTGTCTTTAAAAAATTAATGTTCTTGGATATGTTGTGAGCATTTGGTGATAAGGTTTTCAATATCTACTGCTGTCATACGAGCTTGCCAAGGAGGAAATCATCGGCGAATTGAATGTTGAGGTAACTCTTGCTTACATAGGCTGTGACATCAGTGGTGTAAATCAAGTGGTGAACTGATGCATTCCTGATGTTGATCTAATACCTTATTGAATCTTCTTGAAAGAGAAAGATAGAATAAGACGGGAAATAGTTTGTAAGAGAGGGTGGAGGGTAAGAGTGAGAAAAGGAAAGAAGTGGTAGTCAGATATGTAATTGTGTGGGTGCCCAGTGAACGAGACATCACCATTTGTTATTTTGTGTATTTTTTCGTATTAGTTAATGTTGTTCCATTGCGGGATCTTTGTATTATTTTGTATTTGTTATTGACATACTAATTTGTCTCATTTTGGTGGTTTTCTTATTATTTCGCATTTTTTCTTTCCTTTTAGTTGTAATTTGGTATAGGGATCGTTGTTCTGATTCTGTGCAGGTATCTTTTGTATACACATCCCTTTGCCTCTGGGTCTATCCAAACTTTGACGAAGGCCTTCTTTACGTCTCTCCAAACGACGTCAATCCAGCACCCCTCATCTCGCCCTGCTGTTGCGTGTTGAAGCATGTGGGTTATGGCTGTTTCCCTGCTTCGGCATCTTCTGAATACGTGCTGTTCCTCGTTCAACAAAGTGCTCTGACAGGTGTTTTGATAATCAGCTGTTAATAATATTCTCAAAAACCTTCTCAATGGTATCCAGCAATGAGAGAGATCAGAAATTCATGACCTGGTTCGCTCGCTTCCCAGGCTTAGGGATGAAAATCATTTTCGAGGCTTTCAGGCAATCTAGAGAAATATCCCATTGCTAGGGACGACTTGAACAGGTTCAACAGCCTAGTCCGAAATCTGTCGGGTGCCTCCTTCAGGTGCCTGGTAGTGATTTGGCTGAGTCCTGGTGCCTTAGGCTTAAATGAAGCGATTAATTCCCACAATTCCGCATTGGTGATGGGGTTCCCCTCTTGAGAATTGCAATGTAGACAGTGGAGGTACGAGGTTCCATATGTCTCGAAACTGCCCTCACTCATCTCCATGTACTCGAGAACTTAATACTAGAAGCCTAGGTCAAAGTTTTCCTCCACTTCATCGGAGATTTTGAAAACGTTTTTCTAGACTCCACGGAAAAGCCTCTCCTTCACTCTGTGAGTGGCCGCCTTGGTACCTTTGTGCAAAATTGCAGTTGGGCCATGGGAACGGGAAGTTTCCTTTAGTCTGTTGACTGTTACTCAGAATGATTTCGGATCCCTGTCAGTGTCTAGATTTCCAATTAGAAAGCTCCACTTCTCCCTCACTTCGTGCGCCAGCGTGGTGTTCTGCTGTCCCCTGAGGTGTTGAATGAGTAGGAAATCCTTGGGCCTGGTGTACCCCATGTCTAGGATGCAGTTGTAGACATAAGCGAAGCGCTATTGGAGCACTACTCTCTCTTGTGTAAGGGTTGTTGATAGTGTGATTTTGTGAGGGGTTGTCGGTATAGCTATCGCGTCTGCGTTTGAAATGCAGGCATTAATAGCAGTTAACTCATCGTCGAGGTATACCTCGGAGGCACCGTTCAGATCACGGAAGTCCAGTGGCAACGCCCTCCTGTATGCTTTCCAGTTGGTCTTTGAGTAGTCTTTCCTTGGAGCAACAGGACCTGGAATAGGAGCAGCTGCTATGGTGATTAACATTGAAATGTGATCGCTACGTTTCATCGGTCCTGGGCTGATGAGCTGGTGGAAGGAGAAGCCGGGATTCGTGAGAACTACCTTGGTCATGGTGGCTGACCTTGGATACAAGAATGTATGTAAGTCCGGCCCAATGTGCTCAGCAATAAACCTTCCTAGCAAAAGGTCAAGATTCCTGCCTCTTGTATTTTTCCTAGCATAGCGCGTAACTCTGTTCCTGGTGTTCAGATCACGGCGAACACCACTTGGTGTTCTTTCCTGAAAAAGGTAAACATGTCGTGGTAGGGCAAGTATGAACAACGGGAAGGTTGGTAGCCCACGCCGAATTCGTTGTCACCCAGAGTGCACCTCAGTATGATCAATAGAATCGATTTGTTCATTGTATTCCCTGGTCTGTACTGCAGATCGTTCTTAACCGCTATTATAGTTCAATCGAACCTCTCTCCTGTGACGTTCCTTTGGAGAACGTTGGAGCCGAAGATCTTCTGCTTGTCGTCCTCCCTGATTCCAGTTTCTGACAACAGAAGAATGGCCGGGATGTTGTACAACTGGTGTTTATGCACGTTGTTTGCTAAAATAGATAGCCTATTTCAAGTTGCCATCGTGTGTCTCTGAGCTGCTTGAGGGCTTTTGGTTGTTGGGTCTGCTGCATCGTAGATTTTTGAAGCAGGATGGCTTGTAGAGTTTGAAATTGTCTTATTTTGTATTTCATTTGGGCTGTCTTGACCGATTCTTCTTCTTCGGTTGAATCATAGACGACTTGATGTGACCTCTTTTGACTCCTGAGGCCAACTTCTCGATGGATATCTCTTTTTGTTGAGTGATGTTTTTGTTAAGGGCAATGGTGAGACAGATATCCCTTCCGTTGAGCTCGTGTTCATCCTGCTGTGGTAGTCGTTCTGTTTCCTCCTCTTTTTGCTGGGTTCTTCTTTGTTTCTCTTTTTGTTCCTATTTGTGTCTAGGCGAGGCAGGAGGCTGTGTTTGGTTGGCTTCGAGCTCATGTCCAGTCGCTGTATATACATCCTCGTGTATTCTTTCTTCTTTTGTTGGCTTGATTATTTCTGTTTATGCTCCCTTGTTGCATGTCGCCCAGAAAACTTTGTCTGACTGTGGGTTGTTCGGAAAGGTGATAGATTCCAAGTCATTTGAAGCCAGCATCTTGTACATCTCGGCATTAAATGACCCCGAGAAGGCTAGATTCATCAGATGCGCGTGAAGAATGCATGCTCTTATTTTAGGAAGGGTCGCATCTCTGAGCTGTAGGACTATTTGGGGTTGTGCGCACTCGGAGCAGATCTTAGCGTTCTCCTTGTCTGGGCTGTCACTAGTATGGTGTTCTTTGCCCTATTAGCAGGAGAAGCAAGTTAGCAGCTCCAAGAATATCTCCATTTCAATCTGCTCTGGGAAGTTTATTATGGAGAATAGCTTCAGTCCTACTTCCTTCTCCTTAGCCGCGATTTCCATTTCTCTGAACACGATTTTAAACACGTGTTTGAGGTTCCGTAATTTAACCACTTCGGTCATCTCGGTCCATTTTTTGATTTCTCTCTATTTCTTGTTTGGTGTCTTCGGCTGATCTTTCGCCTACCCACCGGTCGACTCGCCTGCATACGATAGCCTTCCTTGCCGCTAGGGCTGGGGAATGATTGAGCTCTAGTCCTATGGTTGTTGAGGTCAGCTTCACCATGTGCGTCTGTTTGTGGCAAATCGCGGTTTATCATCTGGTGATCTAGATTAGTCTTTTGAGACCAATCCCTAGTTTCCCGAAGATCGTTTCAAATAACTTGAATTTCTCAAGTTTTCATTCCCAATGAGCCTCAGTGGGACTCGAAAGTCCATAGAGTACCCCGCTCAGTTAATGGCTGAGACTCCGTATCATTGGAAGAGGCAGGATGCCACACTTCGTCTCCTTCGAATAGCTCTCTTCTTCCCCACAGGCGAGATAGAAAGAGGAGAAATCTCTAATCAGTCTATCTCATCCTGTTTGATGCCTGTCAGGATCGTCAAAAACAGGAGGTATCTCCAATCAGACCCACAACCTTTTGATCAGGTCCCGAGGAGTAGGGCTAACTGAGTCCTCGGTGCCGGGGGCAATCTCCTTCTCCCGAGGAAAGGTGGAAACAGGAGGTATCTCCAATCAGTCCACTACTCCGTAGAAGGGTTGGTGGCAGAGGCAGCCCCAAAGCCTTTCCAGACTCCTTCAGCAGCTATCGGCAAAAGGTAGAATTGAGTCACGGTGATTCTTCTCTAGGCAGTCTTGGTTCATCCAAGCGGGGTAAGGGGTAGGGGGCTTCGTTTAGAAGGTTTCTGGTGACGTGGATGTGCTGTCTAAGTGTTAGGGCACTTTTTTTTCTCTGGTTTGAAAATACCTTATTTCACGGTTTTGGAAGCCTCCTTTGCCTTGTTGATGTAGTTCTTCCAAGCGATCCTAAACGATGATAATCTTCTTCTTAATCGGTTATCGATCTCAGACTTGGACTTGGACTTGGACATAAAAAGTGTTAAAATTTAGGGAGAGTAAGAGAGATAGTGAGAGAGGAGAGTGGTGAAATAGGGTGAGTTTAAAGAATAGAGGTGGTGTACGAGAAAGAAAAAATAGGTGCTTAGTGAAAAGGTATCTGTCTTTGTTTAAGTTCTGTTTGTTTTTTGTTTTTCGGATGTATTTTTTTTGTCCTTTAATAAACTATAAAAATCTGTAGTTTATTGTAATTAAATTGGGCTTGGGCTTGAACTTCGACTTGGACATAAAAAGTGGTGACATTTAGGGAGAGTAAGAGAGAGGTAGTGAGAGAGGAAAGTGTTGAAATAGTGTAAGTTTAAAGACTAGAGGTGGTGTGGGAGAGAGAATAAATAGGTCCCTGGTGAAAGGGTAGCTCTGTTTGTTTAAGTTTTGTTTGTTTTTTGTTTTGTTTTTTGGATGTATTTATTATTTTTTAATAAACTAGAAAAATCTATAGTTTATTCTAATTAAATTAAACATGTTAATTTAATTTTTATTTTTTATATATAATCTTAATGATCTTAATGGTCTTAAATGGCATTTAAGCCTTTATTTGAGCCTGGGTTTATTTTTCCCGCTGTAGGTTTTTTAAAAAGCTTTCCTAGTTAAATTTTGTTTTTTATATTTTTTGCACTTTTTGAAAAATGGGTAATCTTAGTGGTGGTATATGAATTTATAAATTTATACTAAAGAAACCTGAGTATTACACTAGTCGTTTTTTGTGATTTGTCGATTTTGTCATATGCATTTTGGAGTCACGTCGCCGTCAGACTGTATCTTACTGCTTTGAAATCGTCTTATTTGTCGGTCGACCTCGATGTCTAGGTGTGTAATAGAGAACTCCGGGGAGAGGCGAGTGCCAATGGCTTGCCAGATCCTCTTAGCCATCTCGTGGAACGCCACGTTAATCGGAGATAATTTAACCGAGTCGTGGAGCTCATTCTGTCGTTTGTATTCTCTTCTTCGGGTGTTTGTGATGATAAGCACCGCTTTTTTTCTAGGTCGTTTGTAGTTTCGCAATGTGGGTCTTGGCGCTCTCGTTTAGCGGCACCGGTGGCTATAGGAGTCTTAAACGAATGCACGCATTGAATATCTTGAGTTTATTTGAGAGATTTAGCTCAAGGAACCTATAAAATTCCATCAAATCTCTCTTGCCATTCACGACTCTTCGCTCAATATGACTCGTGTATCCCCTAGTGGTGATTTTGAGCCCCAGAACCGTCTCTTTCAGGCTTTAAGGAGTTTGTGCCCCTCTAAACCTATATCGTTGAAGGTCTTGCGAAACATGGGAATTAATTTGAATTTGGGAGCATTGGTTGATATATTCCATCTTCTCTGGAAACGGTTTATGTTAGATATCTCCCTAGCCGTATTTCTCGCCATAAACTCCCTATGAAAATAAGCGGCGGTACAAATTTTCGATATATCGTCAGCGAACTGTACGTATATCATACCCTCGGAGAGAGGTTGTGGTAGGTCATGTGTATATATGTTGTATAAAAGAAGACTGAGACACTCTTCTTGAGGGACCCCTGCTTCGAGTTTGAATTTGGGGCCTTTATGTCCTCTGAATTGTATATATGCTCTCCTTTCCATTACGTAGTCCCATAGAATCCTATCAAGAATGGGGTTGAGGCCCACTTGAAGGATCCTAAATTGTAGTTCTCTCTTCCAAACCTTGTTAAAAGCTTATTTGACATCCTGGAGCACCAGATCGGCCTGCCTTTTGTCTGCCTCGATTTTTGCAAGTTTTCGTTGACGACGGCTAGTGCCGTGTCAGTCCCTCTTTTCATTCTGAAGCCGTGTTGCTGCTCGATACGCAAGTTGGCTTCATCGAGCAAGAGTTGACACTTTTAGCCAATATCTTCTCGAAGACTTTGCCAGCAAATTCTAGGAGAGATATCGGTCGGAATTTGGCAGGGCATTCTGGGGCCTTCCCAGATTTTGGGATGAAAATCATCTTGGCCACTTTCCACTGGTCGGTGAAATAACCCATGCTCAGAGCGTAGTTCATGAAGTTGAGAAGGCCACTCCAAACGTTAAGCGGGGCCTGGATGAAATGTTTGCGGGTCAGCCCCGTAGTACCTGGGGCTCTTTGACAAAAGGACTTTAGATTAACGGGGAGTTCTAAGGTAATTATTTTACTACCATAGCCCTCCATCAATCTTTCCTGTGACACACAGTGGTGAAGAGAGGTTTTATGTATTAGTGTGTTTAGCTGTTGTATTACGTCAGTTTCGAAATCAAGGTCGTAATTTTCATTTTCTTCAGGGGTAAACTTGAAGATTGAATACCAGAAAATCCTAAACATTTCTTCAATCTCTTCAGTCTCGTAGTACCCAGGGCTTTTTGACCAAAGGATTTGAGATTAACGGGGAGTTCTAGGACAATTATTTTACTGCGATAGCCCTCCATCAATCTTTCCTGCGAAACACAGTGGTGAGGAGATGTTTTATGCATATGTGTGTTTAGCTGTTAGATTACGTCAGTTTCAAATTCGAAATCGTAATTTTCATTTTCTTCTGGGGAAATTTTGAAGATTGAACACCAGAAAATCCTAAACATTTCTTCAATCTCTTCAGTCTCAGTAATTTTTTGGCCGTTGTAAGTAATTGTCATTTTCGTTTGTAGAAGTTTTCTTTTAGGATGTTTAACCGTATGCCAGAACGTGTGTCTCTTTTCATGTCGAGTCTCTCTATTAGTCTGTACCATAGTAGCATTTGCTGGTCCATAATTAGTGTCTGGAGTTCGTCTTTAATTTTTCTTAGTCTTCTGTGGGCATTGTGGTTGGTGCCTATCAACGCTACTACATTAGATAGGTCCCTCTATTCTTGGGTGAGAGCTCTCATGAGAAGGGTCCAGGGGGAAGAGGGAATGTTTTTTTACTTAATACGGGTAATACTAGTGTGATCGGCTTTCATTAGAGAGTCAGTAATTTTATCCAGCTTCTCATCTATTTCTTCTAAATTAGCATCAAATAAAGGGTCGGGGATATAACATAAGAAGTAATTTCTATAATTTTCCAAGTTCGCTTGCTAGTAGCTTTTGCGTTCTGGGATTTCAATTTCAATGGGATTTACTCCTACTGGAATTTTTATAGCCCGATGGTCGCTATGAATGATGAGGCTGGTTCAATGTAGTAATTGTAAAGAAACCTGATACTAGATCGGAATATATCAGGTTTCATGGCTGCTCTTTCCGATATGTACGTCGGGAATTCTGGTCTGATCCTTGTAATGTATTGTTTGTCGATGTTTCTACCTGCATTGTTTTAGGAGGTACATCCTGCCACAGCGCACCTTGCATTTAAATCTCCGGCGAAGATTACATTTTTCCTGTTGCTACATACACGCAGGAGGTTGTGCATGGGCACATAGCCGCGTCATGCGGGTTGATACCCCGTAGGCACGACCAGTTCCCCTACGGTAAACACTACTTCAATACCAGGGTAGGATTCATAAAAGTCCTCCAGGGTCCTGTATTTTAGTCCTTTTTTGACGGCTATTGTGCAGCCGTCATACAGTTTCTGACTATGAGTTTTGTAAATAACGTCGTATCGAAATAATTTTAAGTGTTTTTGTGTGCTCAGTCTGTGTTTAGAGATAAGTACAATACCATGGTCACTTTGTCGCAAAATATTGCCATAAATGGAACCTTTACAGTCCCACCCATTGATATTCATATGTATAATTGTAAGTCTGTCTGTCATTTTGGGTAGTGTTGGTTCTCTAGTGTGTGAGATTAAAGTGATGTTTATTCGTGTTCTACCTTACCCCTACGAGGTGGACTGGGCGGGGTGCGCTCCCTGTTGCTTCATTTTTTCTGTATTCTGTATCCATGATCATGAGGAAGTAGTCCGGGGTCAATTTTATTATGTTTTGAGCGAGGGGATCTTCAATCTGCCGCTCGAGAACCTCATCTAAGCATTCCCACTTGTACCTTCCGTTCCTAAAAACTTCAGCTACTTCGCAAGAATCGAGCTCGTTTGGGAAGGGTGCTGATTCAGGGGCAAATATTTTGAGATTGAATCCCGTTGCGTGGCATTTGAGTTGATGCTCTCTCTCCCTCGCGATGAGGAGGAGGTTGACCTTGGGTGGCGGGTTTTGGAGGTTTATCTTGATCGTGGAGACCTGGACTCCTTGGGTCGCACTGCCTCCTCGTCGGGTGACTATGTTTTCGTGTTGATTGTAGTGATGGTGGTTTTCCTGTATGAAGCTAACGCCTGTTTTGTTCTTTGTGTGGCTGCAGGTTTTTTTAGACGCGGATCGCATGTATTGGTTGTGTTTGGGGGCGTGGGAACCTTCTATCATACTTCTTGGCAATGAAGGGCTACGCTAATTCTCATAACATACTCTGAGGGTAGGTTGTCCGAAAACCACATCTCTTGCAACCCGTTCTTTACGAGCATGTGGCTGACTTCCGTGGCAAAGGTACCAGGGCGAGTAATGTTTGCAATGTGCGCATAGTAGATGCAGCACATTATTTGGGTTGAGTGTTCATTTTCAATGTGGAGGTATGTCTTCTGGTTTTTGGTCTCGGCAATGGTGGCTTTGGCTACTTTAGCATAAGTTGGGTTGGCCTTTTTCTCTTCGAAATCTCGTTTAAGAATTTGCGGGGAGTTACTCTTGCAATCGCGCCAAAAATGGTCGCTTAGTTTGCCCTTAAAATATTGCCGCGCCATGATTGGCCAATAAGACTGCTGCTACAGATGCTACGCCAAATACACGCACCCGACGCGTGGATGCAAAGAAAGAGAAGTCACATGTTTTAACTCTGCCCAGTCTGGTCACGCGGGGAGACAATGCGTGGCTGAAAAGTTAAAATGTATCAACTGCGAAGGGAACCACAGGTCGCTAGCCATGAAGTGTCCCTTCCCCAAGGAAGCGATTTGAGGAAAGAAGGAACAGTCGAAAATGGAAAAGGAGGCAAAGGAAAAGTCGTTCGCGGAAACAAAGACTACGCAACATAATCATGAATCACAGCGTCGAAGCTGGTGATGCCAAGCGAGAGCAGGGACATAAGGCCATGGTCATGTTTTCCCACTTGGCAAACCTGCTAACTCCCAGCGATCTTGTGGAGGAATTGCACCGTTTCCTGAAAAAGAACGTGACTACCAAGAAGCGGTGGTTCCCGCCTAATCCTGACTCACAAGACGTCCTTAAAATCCAGCTCACCGACAGTCCCCACGTAGAAGAAAAAACTCAAAAAGAAGAAAAAGCCTAAACGGAAAAAGAAAAGTCCGTAGACGAAGAAGCCACCACAGACAAAAACCCTAAGTTAAACTCGAAGAAGAAAGAGGAACAAAGAGGAAAGAAAAAAAATAATAACATACAAGTAGTAGAGTTAGATGCTCCAACGACGGAGGAATAGGTGTAAAAAGAAAATAGCGTATAAAAAGCGCAAACTAAGAAGCAAGAAGATAAAACTATATTCACATTGATCCAAGGAGTCCCACTTACCGAAGAAAAGGAAAGTCTCTGGCCATTAAGGAAGCCTCGCTAATTAGAGATCATACTATAAAGTGTAAGGTTGATGCAAACATCAATAATTTTGAGATTCTGGGCTCTAATCCTAACATCGCCAAGCTCAGAATTCTGGAATCTCTCTTCATAAAAACACATTCGCCCACGTTAAATTCAGACTTGACTTGCCCCCTCATTATTGGTAATAGCCACAACCAACCAGCTTCAGAGCTGTTAATATTCTACCGATAACAAACAATCCATAATTGGGTGCGGTTTTAGTAAATTCCTTAATCATTCCCCTGACTCACTGATAGCAGATATGAATTTGTTCTTCTCCTTTGCTTTGAGCTAATCTGTATATGTACTTGTAATGATTAATACTTTTAATTTTATAGGTATACTATCTTAATTATTTGCTTTTGATTTGTATTTAGTTTAAGTTAACATTTGTTCACCTCTGAAATTGTGTTTATCCCTTTAGTCTGATGATGGATTAAGTAATCCGAAACGTTGCTTGGAATAAATAAGAATGTCACTGATTGTCGTATCTTTCCTAATGCAATTATCTCAAAGTAGCGCAAGAGATTGATGAAAATGAATTCATAAACCACATTGAAAGAGAAAAAGGAATAATTTTTCCTTGCAGTAATATTTTTATTACCTTTTTTTTCGAAAAAATCCGTGCAGGGAAGCGATTTGAACCAGGCACACTGAGGCAGCAAGCACCGCTTTGATCACAGTTAAGAGTATGCCGTTACTACATATATATATATATATATATATATATATATATATATATATATATATATATATATATATATATATATATATATATATATATATATACACATATATATCCATATATATATATATATATATATATATACATATATATATATATATATATATATATATATATATATATATATATATATATATATATATATATATATATATATATATATATAGGATGTTCCATTAAGACTGATCAAAGTTAGCAGTAAATAAAAAAGTGTTACTGGTGAAAATTTATTGATATCTCTATTGGATCATGTTATGTGAGTCATGGCAATTATGTGTGAAAAATAATATCGCTTAAATGTCCGCCAAGGCTTCGGCAGCACATCTCCATTCGATGGTCAAAATTTTTGATGACGTCTCTGCATAGTTGCTCCTCGATCTCACCAATACGCCTATTATCTCATCCTTCAGCTGTTGAATCGTTTTTGGCTTCTTGGCATAGACTTTACGATTGAGATGACTCCAAAGGAAGAAATCTAAAGGCGTCAAGTGACACGATCGTGGTGGTCAATTGACCTCGCTGTTTCAAGAGATGATGCGACCTGGGAACTTCTCATTCAATAAAGCCATTGTTGCATTGCCTGTGTGTCATGTGGCGCCGTCCTATTGAAACCACAAATCTTTGACATCCATAGAATTCAATTTAGGCCATAAAAAGCTGGTTATCATGGCAGGGTATTGCTTGCCTCTCACCATACCAGAATTCCCGGCATTATTTCGAAGAAATACGGCCCAACGATTTCGCTAGCAAAAAAATGCACACCAAACAGTGACCTTTTTTGGATGCAGTGTTTTTTCAATAGTCTTCCTGGGATTTTCTTTAGCCCAAATGCAAAATTCTGCTTATTAACGAATCCACAAGGATGAAAATAGGCTTCGTCACTAAAGCTGATTTTTGGCGAAAAATTATCATCGGCTTGTCTTTGCTTGTGAATCCAATGGCGAATGTACGGCACTTCAAATGGTCAGCAGTCTTCAGTTCTTGGATCATTATAATTTTGTAAGTGTGTTAAGACAAATCTTCTGTCAAAATTCGATGTAACGTTGTTGTGGAGAGGTCCAATTCGTGCGCGCGATGACGAATAGAGGTGTTTGGATCTTCGACCACAGTCTCGAGCACTGCAGCAATGTTTTCAGCTCAACGGAGTAAACGAGTACGCAATGGCGTTTTCATATCTGCTTCTGAGCCCGTTTGTTTGAATTTACGAACAATTTTCCCAATTGCACTCTCGGTTGTTCGATTATGTTGACTAAAAAAATCGCGAAGTGCCCGAAATGCATTTCTGTTTGAAGGTCCATTTTCGTAATAGGCTTCCATAACTTTAGCCCGTTGTTCGATTGTTAATCTTTCAATGGGTGAAATTGGCAAAGACTGAAGTTGTTAAATCTGTGAAGAAAAAGAAAAAAATCATTAGACGCTTAATCTTAACTCACATTTAAAATCGGTCCAAGATATTGGAACTCCTTTTATATATATATATATAGTAATCTGTATTTGGAACTTTTGAGGTCCTAGCCTCTCTTTGGAATAAAAACATGATGGTTAGGGTAAAAATTTCTAATTTAATATCATAATAAAAGTCAACATTGAAATTTGGGGTAATTACTTAATCTAAAATCACTAAATTTTTTCAGTTAGGATAAAATAGGGAGATTAGATGCTGTTTGATTTATATTTAAATTATGCTACAATATTTATAATCTACTTGGGAGCGGTAAGAGAAAGTGGTTTGTTCCTTATAGCTGAATTACGATCCAATATTATGTCAATGTGAGGGTATGGAACGTACATACTCGCATGCCACCAGACAATCGTGTGAACGAAAGAAATTTGTCGTTTGAGTTGACCTTCATCTCCCAAAACCCCCACCCTTCCCCCAACTGGCGACAGGAAGTCTGACGAAAAAAGGCCTATCTCACAGAGAAGCCTAAATTTTATTTGGCTTCTTTATGATACCATGGAGATTGCCCAGAAGGCGCTGCGATAAACGAATTGTCGTTAATAGAATCTCTCTCTTGATTTTCCACAATCCTCGGTATAACTAATGACGCCGTTCATCCCTCTACAGCAGTGTCCCAAACCTACTCGCGTAATCCTCACGTTGAACGAGAGTCGTTGCTGTAACGTATCGACTGTCAACGCACCGCCGAGATAACTTGGTCGCGTTCTCAAAGTGTTTCTGAAGTAAATCCCGCCCCGCAGAGTCTGTGACTAGAAGAATACGCTCTGTTTCTCAACGTAACCTGAGAAAGAAAAGGAACATCCAAATAGTTACTGGAAGTTACTATTTGTTAGTGTCACATCCAGTTAGGAGTGACCTAACTGGAACTGCAGTCAGCAGCCCCGAACCCTTCGTCTTATCCCCCCCTCTCCCCGAGAACTCGTGTTAACGCCACCCGAACCACCTCGTCTCGACTTGAGTAGTCGTCTCTCCAATCCATCACAATTAATGGTAATCTGTAAACCCAGTGCCCCTCTATTCTTAAATTACCTATTTAATTAACAGTGATTGATACTCCCATTGAGTCATTATAAGCCTAGACGCTTAACGTCAGTGTTTAATATTTAATCCTTAATTTTGCCCGTTTAACTATTCCTAGTTAGTATATTTGTGTAAAGTAAAGTTTATTTTTTGTACGTGTGTTTATTTGTTGCTCCTCCCTTTTGACGTACTCTTGGCAAGACTTTAATTAAGAATCCCTTTGGCTAATTTATTCACCCTCTATTATGCACTTTTAGAATTCAATAACCCCCCCCCCCTCCAGTAACAAGTGGGACTTTTATAGTGAGAATCCTGGCTACGGCACAATCCGCCTCTAACCAGCTTTCGCCCGTTCAGTAGGAATTAAAGCCTACCTATATACATATATATATATATATATATATATATATATATATATATATATATATATATATATATATATATATATATATATATATATGATCGTAGATTGACTCATAGGGTAAATACCATCGACTTAAACAAAAGCGGTGTGTCCAGATCAAGGACTAGAATAATTATTGGACCAGAATATGAGCAATTCTACGCCAGTCAATTTTTTAATACGAATTTGAGGTCGAGATATGGAGTCAGTGAAATCGTTATTAAAGTCGCTCGATTTTCGAACCAAACATGCAAGACTAATGGAAATGGCTAATTTTTCTATTATATTTTCTGTTAGATTTTCACGAATGAAAGAATTAAGAAACTTATTAATGTGTTTCTCTACTACTAAATTGGATAGCGATTCTTTGTAAAAATTTAAGAAAAGTGAATTTTTCTTATAGTGTGTTTCAGAACGCTCTATATTATATGGAAAAATGGGAGCCTACCATTTTTGACTATAAGGTAGTTCTAGAAAGATAATGGTTAGCTAACTTATTGGATGTTATTTTACTTGTAATGCATTAATCGGAATCAACACTTACCTTCCCGGAAAGAAGGATTCAACCAACTATAGAAGAAGAAGAAGAAGGAAAGAGAGGTAGATGGTAATCACGTGGCTTTCTCCATTTATTTTCCCCCCTTTTTTAAATCCTTTTAGAGATGGGTAGAAAATGCAGAAACCATCTCATACAGACCCGGATTGTATATTCATGGAGTACAAAAAGAGAACTTTATAGGAGAATGAGACTAGAAAATGGAGTACGGGTGATAGAAGGAGACAGAGGAAGAATTAGATTTGTAAATGGAATTAAAGGCAACGGAAGGAGACATCTGAAGAAAGAGACTAGAAACTGGGGTTAAGGAAACAGAAGGAGACACTTGACGCTTTCCCGTGTTCGGCAAAGGCGTCTTAAAGAAGTTGGCACCGATCCAGTACCAGGCACGAGTCTGTAATGTTATTCACGCCAATGAGCATTTTAACCTCTCCCTTCGGCAAGAGGTTGTCTTCTGACCATCTTTATCTATAGATGCGTCCAGTTTATTTCGTTTCTCCATCTTGTGTCGTTGCCTCGTACAGCTCATCTCTCTTAGGCGCGTCCACGCGACTCTATATGTTCGGCCGTAGGTCGGCGGGCAGATGGTAACCATTTTAATTTTCGATGAGTTTTTCGGCAATAACCTCGTACCTATTCGGCTAATTCTAATAAAATTTAAATCCCTTTTGTTGTTATACATTCTCCTTTTAATGATATAATTGTCAAGGTCCTCACAAGGTCAGTCTGGGAATTAATGTAAGTTTTGAAGGTGGTAAGGTCTTAAGCTAGAATAAATGAGAGCACGCGACTTAGGTCTGTTGACCTTGCCGCTATTTGTTTTCCGTGTTTGTGTTCTTATCGATGTATTTCTTTACCGTTACTCTGCCTTGTCCTCTGTTTCTGTGACCTTTTGGTGTTCAGTGCCCCCAAGTTTTACTTCTAAACATTTATTGAAAGTGGTGGATCACTCGTGATGTAGCGGAGCATTCTTCTTAGCGGTCTCGAGCCACACTTGGTTCGACCACTGATCTCCTTCTTCTTCCTCCCAGAAGGATTCACGAGCTGCCCTTTGTGATCCTATCCTCACATCGGGTCTAAAATTGGATCCTAATTGTTTATTGATCCTGATTTTCTTCTTTGTAAATTTATTTTCAGTCCAACTGTGAGAGTCGATTGTGCTTATTAATAACTCTTATCATTGACTCTAATTATTCTATATATATATGCAAAAGATACCTTGTTATCTATATATTAATATACATATATATTCTTACAAAGGATTGGAAAAAAATATTTTTAAAATTAGTTAAGAAATATATTTTCAAATATGGAATTTTATTTCACATTTTTACCGTTGATTTTTTGCTTGATTCCTTAAATAGAAAACACAATCCATTTATCGGAATTGAGTCTGGAAAGTATTGCGGTGGGAGCGCCAGAGGAAATGGGGTCAAAATTGATACGATTCATCCAAGAACGAATATGGAAAATGCGATTTAATATCGAAAGTCTCATAGAAATGACATTAATTAACGGTAATATAATAAAGATAGTGGTCAGGGGGAAGAAGAAGAAAGAGAACCAAAAGGAGATTGCCGGCATAATGTTTTTAAGAACTTCCAATCGATAGGTAAAGTTAAGAGCAGTAAAATTGTGTTTAAGGTACATGTCAGACGAGCTAAATGAAATTAGCTATGAGTGAATCAAAGTGAAGATATAATTGGCTCCAAATGGGTAATTCAGTCGTATGATTTACTCTGTCTGAACGCTTGATCGCACACTGCAAAATGACAAAGGCTCTGTCAAGTAAAGGCGTAAATAATTTGGATCAAAGATGAAAAAATTCACTTTCTCAGGAAATTTCAAAGCAGAAATATCTGCGCTCTTGCGTTTGATCGAATACTTTTCCTCTCCCTCTTGAATAACGTAGACCCGTCCTAGGGGCTACTCCATTTTCATTTTAATTCTAGATTCTTTTTCGCAACTTTTTAACTCTAACGTATTTCTCAAGAGCACTCCTAGGGATACTTTAAAAAAATATATTTTTTTGCAATTACCTAATTTAAATCGTATTTTCATATTTTTTTTCTTTTTAGTACTCATGATTAATAGGGAAAAAAGCATTGGTTCCCTAACCATCTACAGCAGCTATAAATAAATTTGAAATCAGGAATCTTGAACTAAATACCTTTATTATGGAAGAAGTTCAATAGTGGAATACTATTAACCTAAGAAAATGACATGAATGACGGTAAATACTAAAACAAAAACTAGTGAGGTAAATACAGCAGAAAATATTCGCAGAAGAAATTGTATCAATCAAACGAAACAAAATAAGCGCAACATTAAAAAATGTAACAATTGAAATGAAAAAAAAAAGATGAGTGGATACATATACAATAGAGTAAATCTAAAAAATTCACTGAAGATGACCTTTCATGATCGGATCACAATGACAAGGGAAATAAAGAAGGAATTTTAAGATTAAATACAGCTTGGTTGGTTGTTAGGTTATTAACAATGGTAATGATAACGTATATTTAAATTTGAATAGTTGTAGTTAATACAAAGATAACTTAAATGCGGAGAGTGGATATAGATTTTGCAGATTTTAAGACAGATAAATTATTTAACGACACGTCTGTTTTACAATCAATTGTATCTTTCCTGATGGAAGAATCCTCTTTATTGCTCAATGTTTTACTGGTTCTATAGCTAATGCCCATATAAAAACAGAATCTCAACTGAACTGAAGGTACTGTGCTTCATATATAGGTACCATTCTTACAGCTGAGGCAAGTAAATTGATATACAATGCAAGAATTCAACGGCGTGGGAATAGTATCTTTCATAAAAAATTCCAATATTTTTGTTATTGACAATCTACTCGTAAGTTTAAAATTGATTTGACAATAAAACTTTCTTAAAATAGCAATTAAATGTTTCCTAATCTCGTGGAAAAAGGGCTGATGTATGGCAACACGATGAAGCTTATTTCTTTGGAAACATTAAATGAATAAAAACGGTTATACCGCCCGAAGTGAGATTTCCTAAAAGAGCTTTCGGGCAGGGATTTCACCATATTTTCACAAATTTCTGAAGCTATGTTGCCCTTCTTAGCTAGAATTTTGTTATCCAGATCTGAATAGATTAGCAATTGTATTACTTCATATAGCTTTTTAAGCATTCAGCACTAGTGTTCTATTTTATTTAGGTCTGTACTTTGTGTGACAACTCTAGAAGGTCGATCCCCATTTCTCCAGCCTAATTATTGGCATGGTTGGATATATATTCAGAGTGAGGCACCGTTCTGCTAAAATAAAACTTCACTTCTTGTCGGTGATATAACTTATGGGGTTTATATATCATATCATAAAGATATCTCTCCTGGCCCTGATGACGTATAGAGCTCCATACAATGAGAGAACCAAGTACTGCTTAAACTTTGGTACCACACAAGCATGATGAAATGCCTCTGCAACAGTTTGTCTCACAAAAAAGCCCCCAAATTGCTTAAAATCGGAAAAATTGTTACAAAAATAAATTAGGAAATAATAAATTCAAATGAAATTACATAAATTATATACATGAAAATTAATTTCATCTGACCAATTCCTATGATCTTTGGCACACTGAAAACGTTTTTTTCTGTTGACCGGACATATGCGTCTTCTTTCTGAAGTTACAACATTTTAGCTTTTGATCTACGTCTCCTTCAAATTGTTCTGGTTGATATTTTAAAACTAGTAGCTTCATTAGACTTCCTATCAGGTTTAGAAGATGTTTTTATTACAATCGGTATGGAAGCACGAATGTCATCTATCTTCAATCAGTGTTGTAAGACGCCAACTTTCTCACTTTTCTTCCTTAATGTGGTATATATATATATATATATATATATATATATATATATATATATATATATATATATGCAAATTTTGTTGAAGACAATGGTGCATTTTGCCTTAGTTAATTTCCTTTGGCAACTTTCTATTCTTCTAACTGTATTTTTATTCCATCTTGTAGATGGTAGATCACTTGTCTTGTATTCATCTCTCTTTTAAATGAATGGGTTTGGTACAAACCAAACTAAATAGCTGAGCTTTCGATCATCTTCGGAGCGTTTTGATATATTCTTTCCTCCATTACCAATGAATGTGGAGACGGAATCAGAGCGAATGAAAGAATGATGATGATGAATAATAGTTAGGAAGAGATTAGCGTAGAAAATGAGATAATAGGTTATAGGTGAAGAGAGTTGTAGGGTTTGCCCTGGTAGTGAGGGCTACGCGTTTCATTTGTTGAATTTTCTTATTCCCTTTTTTATGACCTTCAATCCTGTATTTTGTATTTTTGTGTGTATTTCAATTTATGTTTTAACGCATTCAAGCTTTTCTTTTGTACATAATTTGTAACTTTTTTTTCTCCTTAATATTATGCTTATTTTTAAGAGAGATAAACTTAAATATATTTATATATATATGTATATGTATATATATATATATATATATATATATATATATATATATATATATATATATATATATATATATATATATATATATATATATATATATATATATATATATTTTTTTTTATTTTTTTTTTTTTTATTCCAGAGTAATACTAAAAGAAGTTGTTCGAGAGTCTAATATATACATTTACTTACCTTGCATTCTACACATTCATACATGTTTGTGAGTGTATTTGTTAATGTATCGTGTATGTAATTGTTTGTTTGGTGTGGTTTATTATGTGAACTAAGGTGCCACCGGCTCCTCAGAGCATTCTCTCGAGCTAGGAAATCGCCTTTTTCTGCTTACTTGATCCCTTCTGTTCGCTGGGATTTTTAGTTCCTTCGCTAGTTTATGCGCCGTTTCATTCAAGATCCCTTCCCAAGTTCCTTTGGCCAAACTTTGGCTCACCAGATTGCTAGGTGTCAGAGCGGCTCTTTGGTGGAGTTGTCTTTGGGGAATTCGGTCACGCTTTCTATTTTTATTTATGTAGAGAGTCGCCTTATTTTAAACTATTTGTAGGCGCTTTAAGCGCTTCCTACTTAGGGTTTGGGCCATCACTACGGGGTATATGAGTGTGGATCGTACGTGGATGAGATATATCTTTCGGTTTTTTCAGATCCAATATTCCTGAATCAGTGAAGTTCAGATAGTTCCAACCTAGCGAGATTTTCCAGCGTTTTGAAGTGATGTCCGTACCCGGTGGGGGTGGTTTAAGCTTCAAAACGGTCCCTTCTTGGTGATAGGGAAATATCAGTTCCCCTATTGTCATGTCCGCTGTTTGTCTGAGAAAGAAGGCGAGTAACTAAAACTTTCTGCAATTCGTGCGGATTTTCCACTTCCTCTCGTACTCATTTATGTTCCTGATTTCATCAGCAGTCCCTGGGATTCCTGTATGTAACAGGGATCACCTGGTTTATATCGTCCGCGAACTGGAGATATAATGATCCCTCTTTTACCGGGGTTGGTAAATCTATTGTGTAGATTAGGTAAAAGAGGGGGCTAAGACAACTGCCTTACGGAACTCTGGCCTCGAGGAGGAACTCAGGTCCTTGATGACCCTCAATCATGATTCTGGCGCGCCGCTCCATGACGAAGTAACAGATAATGCGCTCCAGAATCGGGTCTAGCTGAAGGATCAGTATCTTATATTAAAGGCCCCTCAGCCAGACCTTGCTGAAGGACTTTTTTACGTCCCTGAGCACGATGTCAGTGTACTTTCCTTCCGCTTAGCACTTGGTGATTTTCTCGGTTAGGAGCGCGAGTGCGGTATCTGTAGCACGTTTCTTACCGGAAACCATGCTGTTGTGGGTTGTGGGCCCCTTTCTCATTGAATTGTTTCTGAAGCCTGTTAGCTAGAATCTTTTCGAGAATCTTACCAATGATTTCCAAGAGGAAGATGGGCCTGTAGTCCATCGGCTGTTCAGGCACCTTTTTCATTTTTAGAATAAAGATGACTTTTGACACCTTATATCCATCGGGGCGGTAGCCAGTGTTCACAGCCACGTTCAATACGTTCGTAATGCCTTGTAGCAGGCGCGGGGAAGCGTTTACAATATTGTTTGAAAGTTTTCAGCGAGCTCAGTAATTCCTCAGTGGTGATTTTTCGTCCGTGGCCCATCATTCTCCTCTCTTCGGAAACGTGCGGGTGGGGATGAGTTCGGTGGATTCTGGTATTGAGTTCGTCTACAATCTGGTTCTCGAACTCTAGGTCGAAATGCTCGTTCTCTTCAGCCGGAATGGATTATACTTTTCTCGAGTACCTCCTGAACTTTCTTTCGAGTCTTTCCGGTTCTTCGATGAGTAAGCCATTTTTTTTCAGCCTCATTTTCTCCTTCTGGAGCAAGCCTATGAGCTCTTTTATCTCCCTCCAGAATTTTTGTGGGTTCTGCTTGGAGTCGAGTTTTTCTATTATTTCGTCCCATATGGCCCGTTGTTGTGTGTTGATCAAGTTTTTGAGCTCCTCTCTAAGTTCTCAGAGTCTTCTAGTGTTGTACCTGTTTGGGCTAAATTGCCTTACTTCTTCATAGAACTCTCTATGCAGTGAGGCAATTTCTCGCATCTCCTCGGTCCACCTGGGTTCGCAGGACTTTTGTGCGTGATGGACGGTTTGCACTTTTCGTTCGCTTCCATGATCAAGAGTGTGATGCGGTTAATCTCCTCGTCAATCTCTTCCAGGATAGCTTCGCTTAGGTCTTTTGGTTCATTGCTGTTGAGCATTCGCTTTGTCAGCTTCCAGTTTGCTTTTGCAAAGCACTTCCTGGATGGGATAGGAATCATGATAGATGCGACGGAGATTGTGGTCATGATAGAGATATGGTCGCTTAGAACTGTGGATCCACGCATACTGACCAGATTGAAAGGGAAGTTGGTACTTATTAATATTTTTTCCTGGGCTGTTGCACTTCTTTCAGTGATGTAGGTCGGAAATTCCGGCCCGGCTCTCTCGAGCCTGTCCCGGTTGATTACCAGTTGAAGATTTCTTCCTCTTTCGTTAGTTCTGGTGTAGTCCGACGTCCCGAGACAGGCGTTGAGGTCGCCCCAAATGAAGACATTACTGCGGTGGGCTGTTAGGATAAGGAGGTTGTTGATGGGAAAATATCGACAGCAAGGAGGCTGGTATGCAGCTGCAATTGTGAGTCCTCCAACAAGTGTAGGGAGTTCGACCGCCACGAAGGACTCATCAAGCTCTGGGAGCCTTTTGAATGTGATGTTTCTTATAATGGCGATAGCAGCACCTTCAAATCTATCTTGAGTGGCGTTATTTACCAGGACGTGGTAATTTGGGATTTTTATCCGTATGCTATTAGTGTTGACACCGTGTTCTGATATTAGGATAATGTCGTGGTCCGCCCTTCTGAATATGTTGCCATATTCATTCGCTTTCCCCAACCATCCGTTTATGTTTAGTGTTAAGATTTTTAGGGTGTTGTTTGTGTTCTCCATGTTTTGTGTCTACTTATAGAGTGTGCTACTTATTTCCTGTGCTTGCGTACCTTTCCGCTTTTGAGCTTCTTAAATTCAATGGCCGGGATTGTATGAAAGGAGGTGTTGTCGAGTACCATTTTTCCAGAGAAGACTGCTGCCGCGACTTCTGTTTGGTCATATGTCTCTTCAAACTTCCATTTGAGCTTTTGGTTTTTTATTCCATTTATGATATCCGTGAGGTCTAGACTTTCTGGGAAAGGGTACTTGTGCGAATTGTAAACCTTTAAACCCAGTTCCCTGCCGTCATACTTGTGTCTGTTTTTCTTGCATTTTTTCTTTTCTGTTTTGACCTCTCTTGTGGGTATGCTTATGATGCCGTCACTGTCCGAGTCTGTGTCAGTCGTCGTATGACTTTTTCTTCTTTTTGGTACCTTTGTGGCCCGTTTCCTTGCTTTTTTTTCCCTTGCCTTTCTTGCTTCAATTCCGGGGTCGGCTCTTCTGTGGAGCTCCTGATTTTCTTGCTCTTGGACCTTTCCTGTGGGGCTCATGATTTTCTTGTTCCTGAACCTTTTGTGTGGGGACCATTGATTCGGCTTGGTGATTAGATGTTGCTGCAATAACTTCTTCGTTTAGCTTTGGGGAGAATTGAAGTTGTAAGACATCTTCTGATTTAAGGTTCTCTGGAAACCACATCTTATTCAGGTTGTTGTTCTTTAGCATCAAATTCAGCTCACTAGAGAACATGCCCGGATTCGTAAGATTTCTTACGTGTGCATAAAGAAAGCAGGTGAAAATCATCGTCGATTCCTCGTTCTCCAGTTTAATCTACGTCTTAGTCGGAGTTTGTGTAGGGTAAGATGTCTTCGTTGCTTGCGCATACGAAGTATTCCTCCTCCTTTGTTCTTCTTCTCTCTTTGAATCCTGTTTTCTCTTAATAATGTTTCTTTTTATAGGGCACGCCATGGCTAGTGCTCTATGGCTCTGCCCGCAATTCACGCACTTCTCATTCTTCATACAGTTTTTCCAGCCATGGCCTATTTCACTACACCTGGAGAATGTCTCTTTTAATTCCTGACAGTCCTTTGTGGCAAAGGAAACAGAACTGCACAGGTGTGAACTCCTAACGCTCAATCTGGTCCCTGCTGATTTTCAGATGGAAGAGTAGACCCCCCCTCTCTTTGGCCTTCTGGGCCATCTCCGTTTCCGTAAAGCTCACTTTGAATATATGGGTGTATTATTTGTTTTCTCTTTGGTTTCGGAACTTGATGATCTCTGAAACTTTCGCCCAGCTTTGGTTGGCCTCAATTTCTTTCGCTAGTTCGTCCTTCTTGTAGAACACGAATGCCATCTTCCTTGCTGATTATTTCAATGTCTTTTTCTATTGCGCGAATCGCCAAGTAACCGGTTGGGGTGTCAATAAGGGTCTCAAAGACTGTACCTCTCTCCGGTTTGGCCTCGCCGTTGATTACTTGAGCGGTATTCGTGTGGCCAGATCCATTGCCATGATGTTGAGGGGAGGTCCTCGTGGTCCTCGTTAGGCTAGCACGACGGATAGGCTTTTGTGTGTGTAGTTTGGTGAGTATAATGTGAGTTTTATTATTTCACTTTAGGGTGTCCTCTTCCCCCTCCACCCCCTCCACCACCCACGCTTTTTCAGCAGGCTTTGTAACGGGAGGAAGCGCCTTGGTGAATGTTGCGATAAGTCTGGTAATGACGCATTATGATGAGATCATAGATGATTGGGTATGTGTGAGACTGCGTGAGATCCTCCCGGGAGATGACTAATGACGGACTCATTTACAACTCCGCTCCCCAGGAGTTTTGAATTGCGACTGCTCTTACCTTGCACAGAGACGGTTGATTTTACCTCTCTGGAGTTGGGATGGGTCTCCGCAGTGGTTAGCAATGGACGTTGCAGTCCGTCCCTTGTCTAGTCGAGCTTCAAGACATTGTTCTCTGCTAGTACTCAAATCAGCGTCCTCCAATGCCCCCAATTATTACTTTTCTAGTGAGCGACATAGTTAGGTGAGCCTATGTACGGCAAATTCCTCCGTGGGGCCCTTTTGAAGAGGGGGAGGGGGAAAGGTTTTACCCGGTCATCTTCTTAAAAACGTAGCCTGAAAAAAAGATGATGGAAATGCGGGTGAAATAGTGTAGAAGCAATAGAGTAATATCTCTCTTTTTGCTTCTATTTCTTCTTCTTCTCTTTGTTGGTAGCTTTCAAGAGACGTTTTGGCAAAAACCTGCTCAAAAACCTTTCCTCCTTGGCCAGTTGCTGACTTCCAGGACGATATGAGGAAGCAAAAATGGAGGAAAATGGAGACATTCCGGCAAATCTTGCCTATAACTTTTCCCCCTTTGCCAGTTGCTGACTTGGTGGTTGCTGACTTTTATCCAATAAATCTGACTAGTAAATTCTGAATGAAAGAAAACTTCTTCTTTCTGTTATTTATAGAAAGGACAAAGAGAGATCACCGTGTACAACACAGGCGATCAGGTAGTCATAAAAGAAGGTTGCGGAAATCACGTAGAAAAGATAGGAAGAGTTAATAGGTCGGTGGGTATACACCGATGCGTGGTGTTAGTGTGGATCCGTTGGTCTCCTGGTTTTATGTGACCGGACGACGGTTGGAGGCAGGTCAGGAGGGTGAGGCTGTCTGCTCAGTCGGAAACGCGTTATTCATGATGCCTTTTGATTATGCGAAGAACGGTATGGGTAGCAGGTGGTCATAGGCTGTGGGGTATCGCGGTGGAATCGCATACATTATTACATGTAGTGCGGTGTATAATGGGTCTCTGGTGAGTTTTCCGAGTAGTTTTGTGAATCTGGAGTAAGCGTATGTGTTGAGGGGTAATAATTTATTGTTGTGTAGTGCGGCCATTTTCGAGTACAAAGGAGAGCGGCAAGCGCGCTTCAGAGCAGAGTCTTCCTCGTAGACGTGTCACTCGCGGCTACGAGTGGAAATGGGGCGTACGTGAGGATAGGTCGCACGAGTTCTTTGTAGAAGAGTAGCTTTAGTTTTTTGCTTGCAGAGTAGAACCTGCATAGTAATGTGTTTGTTCGTGAGGCTCTTGCTTGTGTCATGTTATGTTGTATATTGAACCTAAAGGTCTTGTCGAAATTTACCCAAAGGATTTTTGTACATTGAGTGTATTCTATTGTTTGTGCGTGGAGTGCGATTTCTTTTGGACCTCGGCCGCTGACGAAAATGGTCTCGTCCTCGGCGTAGGCTACTGTGTATGTGTGACAGCAGTTTTCGGTTGGGCGTGGGGTGTCGTTTGTGAACATAATATAGAGTGTGTGTGCATGTACACTTCCTTAGAGAACGCCTGAGCATGGTGTAAAGGGACGTGAGAGGATATTGTTGTATTTTATGTGGCAACTTCGTTCGGTGAGGTAGTGCGAGAGGAGCCTTCTGGTGCAGAGAGGTAACTCCGTTCAGTGAAGTAGTGCGAGAGGAGCCTTCTGGTGCAGAGAGGTAACTCCGTATTGTTGGTGACTCTCCAACGGAGTCGCTCGTGCCACACTTTATCGAAGGCCTTCTCAACATTCTTGCTGATGGAGAGAGTCTTCTGATGTACCTGGCATTTTTTTATATTCTGTCGTGAACAATACTCACGGCCGCCTGAGTGGACCAGCCTCTCCCTATCCCATATTGGTGGGGAGAGAACCAGTCCCTTTGGTCCAGGTACTCCAGTAGGCGGCAGTTGACCATTCGTTAAAGTTTCTTGTTCGAGTATTTTGCCTAGGTACTCAAAAAGAGCAATAGGCATGTAGTTGTTAGGGTGTTTGGGGTCTTTGTTCGGTTTGTGTAGGAGTATGTTGTGAAAGACTTTGAATATTTTAGGGAAGTGGCCTGAGGCTAGTGAGGCGTTAAATAGATGTGTAAGTTTGGTGTATATGTTTGCGGGGAGGTTGTGTATAAGAGTGGCTGGTAGATCGGAGGGACCGGGGGCGCGTTTTGGTCTTGTTTTAATGTAGTTTTTTGTTTCCTGGACGGTGATTTGAGTGGTTAATGTGGATGTGTAGTCGAGCAGCTCCATTCATATCAAGGGGGCAGGCCTTAGCTTGCCAGCATGGGCCCGTCACCACGCCTGGACTTCCTGGAAGTGCTCCCGCGCGTGTGGTGTCAGTGGGTTGTGTGTGTGTACTGTGTCCCAGTTGGACCTAAATGCGTCGAGAATGACGTTAGTGTCTGTTAGTGTTTAGTTCTTTACTTGGAGGGTGATGGATTTGTATGTATCAATGCCTAACCTCATTTTTACGTGCCATCAGAAGAAGGAAGGCTCTGTGCAACGAGTATCGTCAGCCATGCGGACGACCTATCGCCCCTGTCGGTTCCTGTCTAGCTGCACGCACTGTAGGATGCGGGCACGTAATTCATTTATGTTGTGTTGTCGTGGGCCTCTATTGTAGTGATTATTGTACTGTGTGATGAGTCTCTGAGTGTGTATGGAGAATGTGTAATGTTTTATGCAAGTATAGTTTTCTTTTGGTGTGTATAGGTTTCGTGCTACGGTTATAGTGTTCAAGATTCAGCCCCATTGGTCATCTAACAGGTCTTAACTGGTGTATTCCAGGTTGAGGTTTTGTGGCGTGTTTTTTGTTAAGTGTCTGCTGAACTCTTCCCAGTTTGTGTTTTTGTAATCTTAGGAAGGATGTGTAGTTATGGGTATGGGAGATGTGGATATGATGGGGCATATCGGTAGGTGGTAAGAGAGTACGTTGGGCCCCAGTGATATGTGTGTGTGGAAGCGTGTGGCCTGGTTGCTGCGGAAGACAACTTCCGGGGACGTGGTACCCCTGCGAGGACCGAAGAATGTGGGGAAGGTAGTGCCGATGTGCTCCAGCGATAGCGCCGCAGGGCAGCGGCCAGGTATCTTCCCACCTTATTCCTGTTGTTGGAAAGGAATGTCGGATGAAAAGCGTTGAGGTCCCCCGCGAAGAAAGAAAACTTTACTTACTTACTATTGTTTATAGAAAGAACAGAGAGGGATCACTGTGTGTAACACAGGCGATCGGTAGTCATAAAAGAAGGTTGCTGAAATCATTTAAAAAAAAGATAGGAAGAGTTGATAGGTCGGTGGCTATACACCAATGCGTGGTGTTCGTGTGGATCCGTTAGTCTCCTGGTTTTATGACTGGACGACGGTTGGAGGCAGGTCAGGAGGGTGAGGCTGTCTGCTCAGTTGGAAACGCGTTATTAATGATGCCTTTTGGTTATGCGAAGAACGCAATGGGTAGAGGGTGGTCATGGTACGTGGGGTATCGCGGTGTCATCACATACCTTTTTGCATGCAGTGCAGTGTATAATAGGTCTCTGGCGAGTTTCCCCGAGTTGTTTTGTAAGTCTGGTATGAGCGTATGTGTTAAGGGGTACTAATTTGTTGTTGTCGTGTAGTGCGGCCATTCTTAAGTAAAAGGGGAGCGGCTAGTACGCTTCAGAGCAGAGCTCTGAATGCGCTGAGGCTTTCGGTTCCACGTGTCGTTCGCGGCTACAAGTGACAGTGGGGCGTACGTGATAATAGGTCGCACGCGTGCTTTGTAGAGGTGGAGCTTTAGTCTTTTTCTCGCAGAGTAGAACCTACACAGCGATGTGTTTGTTCGTTAGGCTCTTACTTTTGTTAAGTTTTGGTGTATATTGAACCTGAAGGTCTTGTCATAAGTTCCCTAAAGGATTTTCTACATTAAGTGTATTCTAGCCTTGTTGGGTTTAGGTGGTTCACCTCTAATGTGTGTGAGAAGATTTGAAGGTTGTGCATGAAGTGATCTCTAGCGCCGTAGAGTGTCATCTCTGTATTCCTAGGATTCGTGGCAATCAGCCATTTATCCTCGTAATCTCTCCTTTTGTCTAGTATTGTTTGTGCGGGGAGCGCGACTTCTTCTGGACCTCGGCCGCTAACAATTTTGGTCTCGTCATCGACGTAGGCCACTGAGTCTGTGTGACAGTAGTTTTCGGGTGGGTGTGGGGTGTCGTTTGTGAACATAATATATAGTGTGTGTGCCTGTACGCATCTTTGGGAAACGACTGATCGTGGCGTAAAGGGTCATGAGAGGGTATTGTTGTATTTTATGTGGTAACTCCGTTTAATGAGGTGTTGCGAGAGGAGCCTTCTGGTGCAAAGTGGTAACTCCGTGATTTTGGCGAGTTTCCAATGGAGTCCCTCGTGCAACACTTTATCAAAGGACTTCTCCACATTCTTGCTAATGGAGAGAGTCTTCTGATGTACCTGACGTTTTTTTATATTCTGTCGTGAACGATAGTCACGGCCGCCTATGTGGACAGGCCTATCCTAAACCCATATTAGTGAGGGGAGAACCAGTCCCTCTGGTCCAGGTACTACAATAGGTGGCAGTTGACCATTCGTTCAAGTTTCTTGCCTAGATGCTCTAATAGAGCAATAGGCCTGTAGTTGTTAGGGATTTGGGAGTCTTTGTTCGGTTTGTGTAAGAGTATGTTGTGAGAGACTTTGAATATTTTAGGAAAGTGGCCTGAGGCTAGTGGGGCGTTGAATAGGTGTGTAAGTGTGGGCTATACGTTTGCGGGGAGGTTGTGTATAAGTGTGGCTGGGTGCTCGGAGAGACGGGGGGCCCGTTTTGGTGTTGTTTTAATAAAGCGTTTTGTTTCCTCGACGGTGATTTGAGTGGTTAATGTGAATGTGTAGTCAAGCAGCTCCATTCGTATCAGGGGGGCAGGCCTTAGCTCGTGAGCGTGGGCCCGGCACCACTCCTGGACTTCCTGGAAGTGCTCCCGCGTATGTGGTTTGGGTGGGTTGTGTGTATGTACTGTGTCCCAGTGTGACCAAAGACCAAAATGCGTCGAGGAAGACGTTAGTGTCTGTGAGTGTTTAGTTGTTTACTTGGAGAGTGATGGGTTTGCATGGATCAGTGCCTAACATGATTTTTATGTGCCGCCAGAAGAAGGAAGAGTCCGTGCAACGGGTGTCGTCCTCGATGCAGACGACCTCACGCCACTGCACTGCCGGTTCCTGTCTAGCTGCACGCACTGTAGGATGCGGGCACGTAGATGATTTATGTTGTGTTGTTGTGGGCCTCTAGTGTAGTGATTATTTTAATGCCTGTTGAGTTTCTGAGTGTGTATGGAGAAGGTGTAATGTTTTATGCTAGTGTATTTTTTGGTGGTGAGTTTAGGTTTCGTACTGTGGTTATAGTGTTTAAGATTCAGCACCATTGGTCATCTAACAGGTCTTGATTGGTGTACTCCAATTCGAGGTTTGTGGCGTGTTTTCTTTTATGTGTCTCCGGAAGTCTTCCCACTTGTATTTTTGTATTCGTAGAGAGGTGGTGTAGGTATGAGTATGGGAGATGTGGATATGATGAGGCATATCGGTATGTGGTCAGAGAGTACGTTGGGATCCGCTGATATTTGTGTGTGGAAGGGTGTGGCGTGGTCGTTGCAGAAGACAATGTTCGGGGACGTGGTACCTCCGCGAGGACTGAAGAATGTGGGGAAGGTAGGGCCGATGTGCTCGCAGCGATAACGCCGCAGGGCACCGGCCAGTTACATTCCCGTGTCATTCTTGTTTTTGGAAAGGAGTGTCGAGCGAAAAGTGTTGAGGTCCCCCGCGAAGAAGATAAGGAGGTACTGGTTAGATAGTGCCTGGATTGGGACTTCTATGTTTAATTGTAGGCGCGGTGGTCTGTAGTGTTTGACCATAGAATTGGGCCGGAGCTGGTCTTTATCTTGCAGACTATAAAGAAGTCGTCTTGTGTTTGGATGAAGGAGTGGTGTATGGAGCGCTTTACTAGAATCGCTGATCCTAGGTGCTGCACCTGTGGAGATAGGTAATTGTGGTACCCTACAATGCGGAGTCTGTTGTTGGAAGGAAGTAAGCTGGTTGAGTTCAGGAGTACTATTTCCAGTCTTTGTGTGTTTAACACCCAGTTTGCAACCGTATGACGAATACCGTGCCATTGCGTACATGTAATTGTGTCACGTTGACGCGACTTATTGTCGTAGGCAGATTGCGTTGGAGGCTGATTTTCCCGGTGCCGTTTCTCTCTCCTTGGTTATTGCCCAGTAGGCGTGAGGAGCCAGTACCTTTACCCGTGTCGGCTGTTGTTTATGGGGGCTGTACGGTGTTGTTAGCTGGGCAGGCCGTGGTGGAGGGAGGAGTGTGTTCTGTGGAAGGTGTGAAGATAGTAGGCTTGGAAGCAGGGTTGGAAAGGTTGCAGTCTAGGGGAAGGGGTTAGTAGCAGAGGTGGATGGAGTAGAGCTAGGAGATGAGAGCTAGAGATAGTAGGAGAGGTACAAATTATGAGAGGTGGGGTGTCGGGTTAGAGAGGAGGTTGGGACATTGTTATACTCTACCACAAAAAGAGAAGAACCACTGCAACATGGAGTTGTATTCATGATAAATAAAACACTCAAAAAAGGCAATAGAATTTCAACGCATATTGGAAAGAATAGCTTACGTGAACCTGAATCTCTAAGATGTCCTGATCATAAAGATACAGCAGCAAAGATATAGTTGAGGAAACACAAACTATGAGACATACATTGACATTTATCACATTCTCATCGATAAAACAAATCACTGTCAATGATTTCCAAATTTCAGTAAAATAGAAATCAGTGAGCACAGGATGATTAGATTTAGGATAAAATTTAACTTTCACTAAAAGATAAAAAATTCATTCATTCAAAAAAATATTGCCATTAAGATCCAGTAAATCTGCTGTTAAGAATTCTTTTTAGAACAGTCCATGGAAAACTCCTTAACCCACAAAACACGAACAACATACAAGTGATGAACAATATCATGATGAAACGCCTGGAGAGACTGCGCAAAAATACAAGTAAACAAAATAAAAAAACAACAAAAAACTCTTAGAAGAAAGTTTAGACCTATTTAAGAAGCGCAAAGATCTTAGAGCAACAAACACGAAACAACAAATTGAATTATCAGAATCAAACAGTCTTATTAAAAGGAATCAGATAGCCGACATCAGATATACTACAGCTACTATTGAGAACACCCTCAAAAAAGAAAAGGGGTAGAAAATGACTAAAGGCTATAAGGAGCTTTCTAAACAAAAACTCTCACAATGTTGATATAAAATAGAAAAAAGGTACAATCTTCAAGAATCGAGAAAAGATAGTGAAAAAACAAAGGAGCACTATGAAAACTTGTATTTAATTAGCCTCACTATTTAGAACTAAAACCACACAACACCCAATAATGTTCGAAGCGGTCTCAAAATAGAAATTGGAAATGGAATCAAACAAATATAGAGCTACCACGCACCAAATCTGGACAACTTCAATTCGAATTTGCTGAAAAATTCTGGACAAACTAGCTCCCTCTTCACAGAATTTCTTAAACAAAACAAAATTTCGGAATATTGCGCCGCAATGCCATAATAATCCTTCTGCAACTACAGTTCAATTACATTTTTCTTGCGTCTCTATAAATTTTTCACATGAATTAATACCTTCAAAATGAAAAAAGGACCAACAACCACGAGAACAACGTGGCTTCAGAAAAGTATTCTCAAAGAATTACCACCTACAAACTCTCAACTAGCTTAATGAGAAAACTCCAGAGTGCTATATGATTCTATACTTGGAATATATAGCTACCAGAAAGCATTTGATCTAATAAAAATATTAGCGATCATAACGGTTGTGAAGAGTTAAATTTCATAGAAGAAATAGGTATACAAATATTGCAGATTATTTATCAAATTTCATCAAGATTCATACATTTTTAAGCTACACAAAAGTGTAAGATAACGAGATACTATGTCCCTCAAATGATTACCGTCCTCTATAGAAGAAATCTTCAGAGAGCTTAACCATCAAAACAAAGGTTTTAAGATCGAGGGTTTTTACCTCATTTACTTGAGATTCGCAGATGGTATTGTACTCATAGGTGATAACCTAGAAGGGATTCAAACAAACCTTCAAGAACTTAACCTTGAAAGTTATAGAATCTTCCTAAAATGAATATTTTGAGAAAAAATTATCATCAATAACCAACCAGAAGTCGACATTTAGATATTACAATTTACAACGAACAAAATGAATGCTACACAGATATATCTATCTGAGTCAAAGATCACAAGGTAAACTGGAAATGATCAATAAATCCAACGCTGAATCACTTTGGATTAGAAGGAAAAGCAAGCATTATCTTTAAAAGAAAAGTATTTATGTGCATGAAAATAAAAGTATTTAACTAATGCATAATCCCAACTCTGACCTATGGAGCAGAAACTTGTTTTTAGGCCACAAAACTTATATTATAACTTTGAACAACACAAAGACACATGAACACATTTTTTGGTGGTGATAACTTGACATTACAGAAAACCACATACTTGAATACGTGAACAAACCAAACTACAGGATTTGGAGAAAGCTACTGTATATAAAAGATGCAGTTGAACTTAACATGGCATGTAGCAAAATTCGAAATAATAGATAAACCAGAAAAAATAACAAACGGAATACAGATTAAGTTGACGAAAGAATTACCATAAAACAGCCAAACAACACGTTCGACACAACATCCTCGATAAACACACGCGCTAACAAATACCCACATCCCATCACAGAATCAACAAAGCAGTGTTCCAATGTACGTTCGCCTCTCCACCTCACCTTGTCTCCTACCGCTCCAGTCGAACCCATACCACTAACAAACACTTCACATCGCTCTATAGCCACCGACATATTTACTCCTTCTATCTACTCTTAATTCTTTTCCCGAACCGATTGTGTCTGAATAAAAATCTCCTGTAGTCCCGCAGTGATCCCTCCCTTGTAATTTCTATACACAATTGACTTGGCTTGACAAAAAACAAAATGAAGAGATGATCTTCAAAAATATGGCAAAATTGGAAACTAATTGTACAAACTCGACAAAAAATCAGAAAGATGAGCATGATTTCTCTCAAGAGTGGCATAAAAATGCCTGAAATCATTAGATCAAAATTATATATTATTGCAACATATACAGGGTGACCCCCCAAAAAAATGGGCTTGCGCACACTTTTTGTGATATATCCTTCATTTAGTCACAATCACCCTTACTTTGCAGGACATAACAGAAGAAACGCCTGTCAACACAACTAAATCTCATTGGGACCTCTAGCAAAGAATATACGCGTCAAACTTTACTACAAGACAGGCTTGTTCAAGAAAGTGCAGGACACTTTCGTGCCTCAGTTCGAATGTGAAAAAGCCTCCTCCAAGAGAAGATTCAAGAGACCCTAACTCTCCTTAACCTCCTTTGGACCTCAGATGAAGCTCACTTCCATCTTGATGAAAAGGTAAACTCGCAGAAAAATGTCTTCTAGGGGACCTCCAGGCAAACTGATGTAGCTACCAAGCCCCTTACACTCCCCTAAGTGCACGGTATGGACTGAAATCTCAGCCAAAGGCATCATCGGACCATTCTTTTTCGAGGAATCTGGCGCGACAGTGACAGTCACGAAGGAGCCGTATGTTATGATCCTTAAAACATTCAAGAGGGAGCTGCACACCCTGTTCCCGACGCTAATAGGCAGGTCTTGGTTCCAGCAAGATGAAGAATGCTCTCACACCTCAAATCTGTCCCGAGAATCGCTGAAAGAGAACATTGGTGGCCATGTGATCAATCTCAAGACTGATTTTGAGGGCTAAGGGCGGGGCGCCCTTAGCCCTCACGTTTATTTCTCAGGGTCTATCTTGAAGACTGAGTGTCGGAGAGAGACCCAGGACCATCACAGAACTCAAGGAAGCCATGAAGGAAGCGATCAGAGCCATTAGTCGGTCAGTTTGTAAGGACGTCATGGAAAACTTTGTGCTGCGCCTCAATAAATGCACTGAGCTAAATCGAGGTCATCTCGAACACGTGATCTAGAATAAAGAATAAAAGCCCAAAGACTCTCATGTTTTGATATGATGTTTTTAAACACAATGAACTACTTATCACGAAAGTTTCGTTCAATCCTTGCATAAAATTAAGAAATGAGACCTATCTAAAGTTCGGGCCCGTTTTAGGGAGATAACCCTGTACTTGCTGTCAAACAGAACCCCCCCCCAATTTTAAAAGATAGACAAGTGTTCAATACAACATTGTTCATGATAAGATCAGGATTATTGAGGTACAGAGTTCTAGATCCACTAACAATCATACTTTGGGTTTTATCTGCATTCAGCTTCATACCCCATAAATTGTTTCATATATGATACCTTCGATTGCAACGATTAGAAAAAAACTATTTTATATATATTCTATATCATTACATAACTCTTTATGAATAGCAGAATAGAAGTATGGCTTCAAAGAGAAATATAAACATAAACGGGTCTGAAATTTGGTACCACATTCAACCCCCCACCCCCTTCTGGATCCCTACACGACTGATGATAAATGTTTAGCATAGCGATGAAGAGCCACATTCACACTCTATCAGACACTCATGGAGGACGTTCTTCATCGATGCCAAGCAAGCGAGCCCCTACTGGTGTTTGTGTGTGGGGGGAGGGGGTTAAGAGCCCGTGTACTGCGATGGCAAAAGTGAAGCTTAAAAGACCCGAATGATACAACTTTTTTTTTGAGGAGAGAAAGCTGTTCAATTGGTCTATTGGACACTTGTTTGCGTGGTAAGAGCGTCCCCCAGGCGTGCCCAATGCAGTGTGAAGGTGTCTACTCGTTGCTATAGTAACCCCAAATAAGTTAACTTTTATAACTAAAATTTCAAAATGTAGCTTAAATATGTTTCAGATTTAATATTTGTTATAATTTTATATTTTTATTATTATTATCATGCCCTTGGAGTTTTAATTATACATATATACAGTATATATATATATATATATATATATATATATATATATATATATATATATATATATATATATATATATATATATATTCCAAAAATCATGCAGGAAAATGAAAGGCGCATTCGAAGTACTTGGAATCCGCCTTTCATTTTCGTGTAGGTTTTTTGTATTTATTGCTCTACTCACGTGCTGCTTTGTGAGTTTCTCATATATATATATATATATATATATATATATATATATATATATATATATATATATATATATATATATATATATATATATATATATATATACATATTTATATATATAAATATATAAGTAAAAGAACTCAATGGTGAGTTATGGTATATGATAGTGGAGCCACTGTATATGAGACAAAAGTTTAATTTACGAGACTAGTTTCAGTATGTAGTTTATAATAAATACCCTCTTCAGTCGTATACTGAGATTGCAATTGTTGCAAAAGTCTATAAATACCGTACATATCAGAAAAAAACAAAAAGAAACACAAAACGGGGTAAAAAGGTCAATTTCAACCACCAACTTGACTATTCAAAGGCACAAATCTTTTAAAATTGTAAAGAGTTCCGTAAAGGAAAAATTCCTAATTTGTCGGATGGGCAATTGAATGCAGCCCCTTTTCTCATATCCTCATCGTAAACAGCTGAGTCAAGGATCTTAGACTCGCACCAGCTAATTAATGACCTTTTCCTCGTTTTGTCTTACTTTCTGTTTTTCTCTTTTTGTTCTGAACTGTATGCTATTTATAGATTTTTTTAACAATTGCATTCTCAGTATACGACTAAAGAGGGTATTATAAACTACATACTGAAACTAGTCTCGTAAATTAAACTTTTGGCTCCTATACAGTGGTTTCACTATCATATATATATATATATATATATATATATATATATATATATATATATATATATATATATGATGAAAATTAATGCAATATCGCAAGAAAAGATGAGGAATTAAACCACATTCCCCGAAGACAATTTAATTCAGAACAGTTTCGGCGTATCTCACACCCTTTTTCAACTGACACTGGATACAAAGTATAAGAAAAGTGCATACAAACATAACACAAGGTCAGGTCGTGAAAGATCCCCTCTTTTGTCCTCCAATCCCCTACTTGTGGCTAATCTGGAGGGAGGGGGGTTAGGCCTACACATATTAAAGGGCTGACATTTTACTATTTTGTTTATATGCTTTTTTATTACAGGATTAAAAGAAAATTGACCCTGAGATAGATTTAAATTAGGAACTGACTATATCAAGCTCGATTTTACTATTCTTCTCTTAACATAGTTAGCCGATTTAAATACCATTTTACTTCCATTGAAATCTATCGTATGATTCAAGTCTCTAACATGGCAAAATATTCCACTGCTTTCGCTGCCTACTCTAATATCTCTTTTGTGTTCATACAATCTCTTGTCTAGATTTCTCCCCGTTTCCCCTATATAAACTTTATGGCAATCGTTGCATGGTATTGCATATACTCATATGTTATGATGTTCTTTGGGTTACCTGGCAATCATCAATTGGTTTAAGCAATTATTATATTTAAAGGCTAGATTAATACTCGCTTTTCCAAATATGTCCTTTAAACTATTTAATTTATTATTAAATGGCAATGTTATACATTTATTGAAGTCATTAGTGCGGGAAGGCTTATTACCATACAATGTTTTCCTAGCTGCAAAACGGGCAGACGATATGAACCAATCGGGGTAATACAAATTAGAAAAAATGGTCCTGATAATGACAATTTCTTCATCTAAATAGGAAGGATGACATATTTTGTATGCCCTGAATTCAAATTGTCTTCGGAGAATGTGGTTTAATTCCTCATATATATATATATATATATATATATATATATATATATATATATATATATATATATATATATATATATATATATATATATATATATATATATATATATATATATATATATATATATATATATATATATATATATATATATATATATATATATATATATATATATATATATATATATATATATATGTATATATATATATATATATATATATATATATATATATATTTATATATATATATATATATATATATATATATATATATATATATGTATATATATACATATATATATATATATATATTAACTTATAGTAAGTATGGTTACGATAAAGTTCGTGAAGTTAAGTTTAGGAAGAAAACGAGGTGGAAGTTGTAATTCTTCTACCTTAACTTCTTGGTAATACGGTGAATTTGTATAACAGAGCATCCATATAACTTTCTTTCCCAACCCACTATTGCACACATTAGGTCCATTAATTACAGTAAGATTATTTATTACATTTATTTATTTATTTACTTCATTTAATTAAACTAATATTTTGATCAAATCATAAATAAAATGATCGAGGTACAGAGAAAACGAATAATTTTTTAGCAATATCCCGTTCGTAATTGTGTTTAAGATTTGATTATTTTTATATATTTAATTTATCCACTTTGCTTCTTTTATCGTTATAAATGTAAAATAGATGTATCTTAAAGGCCCAAAGAAGTGAAAAATGGTAACATAATCCGGAATAACGCTAAGGAAATTAATTAAGTGTACCATTAAAGCTTAAGAAAGAAAATACATCTATTATATGTTACGCGTCATGTTATTATCAATTATTTTACACAATAAAGCCCGTGCTCCCTCCTACTAGAAAACCCTTGTATTTTCTCTCACTGGATAAAAACCTACATTTTGTTATTCAAAAGGCTTCTTGAATCAAGCTTTCCAGAGGTTGAGGATGGTAGCTCTAGCGAAGAGCGCTTAATGACACTGGTTCAAATCCACTCCTTTATTCATTTTCTTATAACAGTTAAAATAGCTTGCCCTATTTTCTGTTTCTCTATCTCCCATCTTCTGTCTTAAGATTTAATGGTACTCGTAATTAATTTCCTTAGTAAGTTACAAAACCAATAGCTTTTAAGGTCAGGTTCAAAGCCCCTGAAATTTCTTTCTTGTACAGAATCTGGCTAGAGTTCCGGCCAAGCTGAGTTCAAAGTCTGGTAACTGGTTTAATTCCAGGCTTTATCAATCAGGTTAATGCAGTGGTGTATATTCAAATGATTTCTACAGTAGCCTCTCGGGGTCACATCACTGGCATTGATGCCTTCAAAATACCTGTCCCTCCTCCACTTCGTCACTACCTCTCCATCCACGCCTCCGCCACCCCTTTCATCCCGCCCTTCCTATCGCTCTGCTGTCCCCCCCTCTCTCTTCCTCCCTCTCTCCCTCCCTCCTTCTCCCCCTACCTCTTCCTCCCTCTATACTTCCCTTTCTTTCCGCCAATCCTCCCTGCCTCCTTCTCCCTCCCTCCAACTCCGCCCTTCTTCCGTCCCTCTCCCTCTTCCTGCCTCCTCTTTCCATACCTTCCTCTCCCTCCCCTCTCTGCCCTCCCTCCCCTCCCTCCCTTCCTCCGTTCCTCTTATCTGGTAGAAAACATTCAAGGAATCTCTCTAATGCATCTTAAAACGATACATTTACTGTCGCAACAAACTGAAAAGTCGGTAAACATTTCAGCGTTGTCTCTGCTTACTAGGATCATGTACCATCGAATATCTGGCCTCTAAACTCCCTAGATTTGAATTTTATGGAGTACTTCGTGTGGAGAGCTGTTGAAAGGGAGACTCTTTGACATCCTCCTAATAACATTGCTTCATCAAAGGCCGCCATTGTTCAGGTGATGTCAGAAATTCAATCTGTACCATATAGTGCCAGCATGTCAGCTCTTTTGGTCCAGCATCGAAGGAGTCATCAAACATTATTATCAAACCCTATTGCATAATTGTTCATTCAAGTATTTTTACTTTTGCTGAAATATTGCCGTTTTATTAACATACCAAAAATGTCCTAAAATACCCTGCAAAAAAAACAAAAAAAGTGATCAGCAAGTGCGAACGTACGAACCAATTTGTGAGCATGTTTAAACAAGGTCGAAAGGGGTAGGCTTTGGAACGAAGGTCAAATTTGCCGTCAAGTCAAAAGAGGTGAAGGACTTTCATAGGGCGAGATTAAGTATCCCTCGTATTTCGGCTCCTAATTCTACCACTTGGCAGTACTCCGTTCGAATTGAATGTTAAGCTTAGGTGTTTTCTTTTATATAGGATGGCTTCTACGAAAATTAGTTGTCGGTGATCTAGGACAAAGTACCTATTTTGGTGTTTCTTCCAATATTATTATGTTGGGAATAGTTCCATGGTTTAGACTTGTGTGTGTTTAGGGGTCGGGAGGGCGATGACTCCGATGCTTAGGTGGTATGCCATTCTTCTTGGTAATTTAGTTTTCCTCCTTTTCCAATATAGGAGTGGGGGATGAGCTAAGAGTTTCCTAGGTTGCATCTATACTCATAAATCAGATGAATCCTTTGTTTAGGTTTCAGAATGGGCTTCTGATGGTTTTATACGATAAAGGTGTCAGTGCGCCGCCTAGTTTGAAAATATATAGTTAACGATATTTTTGGTTCATTTTTTGTAGGATTTATAGATCGGTTAATAATTTCCTTAAATACTCTTTCGTCTGTTCAATCCACCAGAGGTAGGACCTGCAGGCCCACCGGTGTATGACATCCCTGACGCCTACCAGCGACTGCCTTATGGGTTCTGTATTTTTAGGCGAAGGCTAGAGGGAGGATACCTCCATCACAAACGAGTATCTGGAGTGCCTATAGGCGAGAACCAACCGACTGGTTTATCGGCAGCTCCCTGCAGCAGAGGATGAAGCCTGGTCGTCTCGAGCCTTTCCTGCCACCATGCTCCTTCTCCCTCGGTCAAGAGACAGGTCCGAAGACTCCACACATTCCCACCCGTTCAAATCTAGTGCAAGTCGATGCCTTTAAGAGGACATCCGTCATCATTGACCTTGATGGAGTTCCCAAAGCACGCAAGCTATGCTGATCTTAGAAGTAAAATTCGTCAGTTTCTTCAGGATGGCACCTGTTTATCAAAGTTACTGAATCCATTGGTAACGAGTAAATATTTGTGCGGCTCTCTTACTCTCATTGTGTTTATATTTTCAAGTTTGGCAATGGATGAAGGAACGGTTGATTGAGGAAGTTTAGTGCATTAATGCAGTCTTTAGTTATTTGTGGTACAAAGCTGATTTAATAATGGAGGTTTTATTTTAGGATAGCAATGTTAATGAGGGTAGAAACAGTGGAGATAAATCCCAGCCTAAATTCTTCCAATTCGGTGTTAATATATCGGATACTTCTATAAAATATATAATAAATGGAAAAGAACTAGTTAATTCTTTTTCCATTAATGTCTCAGTTTCCTTCGGCAAAAAAACTAAAGCGAGATCCAATAAATTTTGTGTATAGGAAATAATCTCTGCTGACTGACCCCACAAATTTCTCGCTGCAATTACTGATTTAGTAGAAGAATTAAATAATATAAAGGAGATTGCCATTTGGGAAACTTTAATAGCGCCCTATTGAAACATGAGAAAAGGAAGATCATCCAATAATCTTAAAAATTACAAATCCGTAGTTATAAATATCATTAATATTAAAACAGCAAAGTATTCAAGTAGTTCATGTCCTGCGGATGTGTATTTGCTCTTTGTAAACTTTATTGTTTTACTAGAATTGCCTTCTTTGGCAAATTGAGCATCGATTCAGAATCTGCATTCATATCGAACTTGTAAGTTGTTAACTTCCAACAATTTTTGTAATTACATATTTCAGTGACTAATACTCAATATTTGATATATATATATATATATATATATATATATTAGAGCACCGTCTCTGAACACAAATATGAGAGCAGAGCTCTTTGATAATCAATTGTCAGTAAAGTTTACAAAGAACCTTCTGATATTGGAAAATGGCAAAGTACCTTTGATGCTGATGGTGGAATAAAAATATCTTCTTTCTGTATAGTTATTAATACTATTGATAATCTGAAGGGAAAGGCATTATCGAATCTTCAGCAAAACTAAAAATACTACAACTGGCTGTGTGAAAGAGATATATTGGCTCCTACCAACGAAACTGTCTGCAGAATCAATGAACATCTACTTTATACCCTCTCAGGAAGTCAACAATTTTACAACTCAATTGATACAATTTCGATTCATGCTCACTGAGTTCCTAAACTCTATAGAATCTCTTAAATTATCTCCTCACAAACTTCAATTGAACGTAGGAAATCTAAGTAAAAGTGTGGCACAATTTGGATCCAAAAAATCTCTGTAATGGCACTCGGCTGGTGGTAAACACTTTGATGCCACATATCATAGATGTAACCATTCTTACTAGAAGTGGAAAAAGAGAGGACGTCTCTATTCCCAGAGTACCTATGAATCAATCAAAATCAGAATTTACATTTATTTTTTAGAAGACTACATTTCCCAATTTGTGTAAGTTTTCCAATTTGAATTAAAAAATTCGTAAGGTGAGACTCTATTAGGGGCATAGTTGAAATTAGAGGAACCCTGTTTTTCCTATCGTCAACTCTAATCTGCTTTTGAAATGCTCCACAACGAAAAACTAAGAATATTGTGGACCAATCAGTTCTGTAGCGTTGTTGAACAAGAGAAAGTTTAGTTTATAGAATGAGATTATTGTTTCTGAAGAATAAAAAAAGAAAAATCAAATCCGTCTTTCTTTATTTCCCGACGTACATTTTAACTTCCCTAATGTTGTGATACCAATTTTTATTTCTTTGGGACTATAAATGCATCTATTATATCACGTGTCATGTGATTTCAGTTACTTACAAAATAAGCCGGTGCCCCACTCATACTAGAAAACACTTGTCTTGTCTTTCACTGGATTAAAAAATACCTACACTTCGTTATTCAAAAGGCTTCTTGAATCAAGCATTTTGAAGGTTAAAGATGGTGGCTCAGTCGATGAGTGTCGTGATCATAATAGTGATGAGAGCTTGAATACACAGGTTCGAATCCAACTTTTTTATTCATTTTTCATATAACGGTTAAAATTAGTTTTCACTATTTTCTCCGTCTCTATATCTCAATTTTTCGTACTTAAGCTTTCATTGGTTACCTTACTTAGTCTTGTGATGCTAGTTTTCATTTCTTTGGAACTATAAATGCATATATATATATTATATATATATATATATATATATATATATATATATATATATATATATAAATATATATATATATATATATATATATATATATATATATATATATATATATATATATATATATGCAATTAGGTAAAGTCCACAGCTGTGGCAGCGTTATTAATTTGGACTTGTATTTACTTAATATTTCTTACAAGTTTTTTAACGGTGTCTTCGAGGCCAGAAAAACTTCCGCGAATGACATTCTTTATTCCTAGACGTCTTTCGACCATGTTAGGTCACCTTCAGGGAATGAACTGAAATGGAATTATTATAAAGGTATATTTGGAGACAGAAATACAATAAGTTTTAACAACTATTCAAAATTTAAAATATTTAAAATTTTAATACATATATGTAAAAATAAATGGTAATAGTGGTGAAATATTTTGTTAATTTAGCGGAGAAGAGCAAGATATGAGTATGAGTAAGAGAAAAATAAAGGAGCTTCCCTCGGAATTGTCAGGGGATCATATATTTATAATCGAGACGTTATTTATTTTAACTTTGATATTACACATTAATAAGGATCGTTTTTGTATAAAATCATATTATTAAATTTTTAGAATAGGTTATTCATATTATTATTAACATTGTTAAACCTTAATAAAAAATATTTTATACATATTTTAATCACTTTATTTATTCACTCTTCGTTAATATTATTTTCTTCTCTCACTTTAGATTATTTATCAATAATTTATTTGAGTCACTTGTTTTAATCACTTTATTATTCGTATTTATTCGTTTTTCTACTTTATTTTTTCACTTTTCGTCATTATAGTTACTTTATTATCGCTATTTATTCTACTTGTGATTTATTACACTGGTCTGCGTCAAAAATGTTCCTGAGGGTTCCATAGGTGATTCTTAATGAAATTTGTCTCGTAAATCCAAATCAAGCATTCATATTGCTCAATCAGGTTTAGTTTTTAAGATACAAACCAAGCTCCCTAAATGGCGTTAGAGAGCTCAGTCTCTAGGTGACCGCGAGCGCGAGTGGTTGTGTGTTGCTTGCTCACTCTCCAACTAAGTGTTGGTTTTTTAATCCATGACTTTTCTTATCTATAAACAGTGTTTAAAGTGTATTTCTAAAACTTTATTTATCTTTGTGAATTTTTTTGCAGGCAAATACATTAGCAAAACTCCTTATATTTCATAAAAATGAATAGAAAGTGTAAAAACAGTCCTGATAGATTTTGTTTTGTTTGTGAAAAGGTAACTTTTAGTAACCAGCAATGCACTATAACGCCTTTAGTAAAGTTCCTTTACAATGCATATTTTGGAATAAAGCTAGGTGATCAAGACTAAAACTTTGCTTCACATATGCGCTGCAAAGCCTGTGTCATAGCCTTAAGACGCTGAAGTGAGGGCTAAACGAACTGTTTGTCATTTGGTGTACCTATGGTGTGAAGAGAAGGCAAGGACCACATTACAGACTGCTATTTTTGCATGACAAATCTTAAAGGTGAAATAATTACTTTAACAATATAGTCCTTGACAAATCTAGAAATGTTTATACAAATCTTTTGGTAGCCTATTAAAATTGTAATTATGTATAAAAATAGTGTATTATGCTGGTACAAAAATTGTGGTTAAATTGTATATAAAAATTGATTGTATTTAAAAATTGTAAATTTACCTGGTATGAAAAATGTGTATAAAAATGTGGAAACGAGGGTCGAGTGAATTAAAAGTATGTAAATTAAGTATGCGAAACTTTTTTTCAGGTGTCAATAAGAAGAACAAACACACTTTAGTCTATCCTGATGTTCCTTCTGCCATTAAACCACAACCACATGGTCCAGGAGTCCCAGTTCCTTCTCCACCTAAAAATACTGAGCTTCAAGACAATATAGAAGATATAGAAGTGGATGACACTGATACTTCAGTGACATATCAGCCTACGTCTACAATGACTTTGCCAAGACCACTCACTCAAGGTCAATTAAATGACTTGACTAGAGATCTTGGTTTTTCTAAAGAGAACGGACAAATTCTTGCATCCCGTCTTAGTGAGAGCAACCTCCTCTCTCAAGAAGCTACATACTTTTGGTTCAGAAATAGAGACGAAGAGTTTCGAAAGTTCTTCGCAGTTGATTCTTGCAGCTCTTTGGTGTATTGCAATGATGTAAAAGGTTTAATTGAGGCACTTGGCGTTCCTTACCAACCAAGTAAATGGAGGCTCTTTATTGATTCTTCTAGCAGAAGTTTGAAGGCAGTACTCTTAAATATTGGCAATAAAATGGCATCTGTACCTATTGCCTATTCAGTTCAGTTAACAGAAAGCTACGAAAATATAAAAGTATTGATTAATACAATCGAGTACTCTAACCAGAACTGGTTAATATGTGGTGATCTCAAGGTAAGATATATGTTACTCTATTGAACTTGTTAAATATTTCAAGGAATGTTTGTTTCTAAATACCAATGATAGAAGGTTATTATACACATATTAGTTTTTCCCTACCCCTAATAAACTTAGTGAAAATTGCCTATGCAAAAAATAGAAGTTCTTAGAAACCATGTACATCAATGTCGTAGAATGGACTCCCGACGATATACCATATATAACTATTCGCTGAGGGGACTCCTTTAATTATTTTTAGAGTGCGTTAATGTCTGGCGGGCCGATATTATGTATCTTCGATATGCTTAAGAAGTGGAACTGAGCTCAAGGATAATAATATTGCTATCATTAATAAAATAGAGTTTTATTTATAATAACTATCAACAAACACAAAACGGAAAATATTGACATAAACAGAGAATGGAAAGGGTCGTGGGGCTCGGGCTAATCCAAGGATTAAAGGATTTATAAAAGGTAAAACAAATATAGAGTTAAAGAGATGGGATGGTTTGCTAAACCATTTAAAGAACAGGATAGAATTGACAAAGGGGTTAAGTACTCAAAGGTGACGTTTGGCTTACGTTACTTTATACGAGTGGTGCAGTGGAAGGCGACGTCAAGGAATTTTCGGTCCGCTGGCGAGTTCCAGCCGAAGGGGGGGAATAAAATGATCCTGACGTGGCGTCTTGAGAATGAGAACCGTTTCTCGACCAACGGCTTGAAGAACAATGGCTGTTCTACGTTGTTCTCTTCAGAACAACAGGGGGGGGGGAACCGTCTCTTGTCTACAGGCTCAAAAACAATGGCTGTTCTAATGTTGTTCTCTTCTTGAACAACAAGGGGGAAGGGTGAGAACCGTTCTTTGGCGAAAGGATTCAAAAGAAAAATGGCTGTTCTAACGTTGTTCTCTATCTGAACAACGAGGGGGAAGCCTTGAGGACTTGGCGTCACGAAAGGCTCGAACCTTTGGCATTCAAGGGATATTGTCCTCCTTTTGGACAAGTGATGGTGAATCTCGAGGTAGAGGTCTCTTGGTGCACAAAGGAAGAGAGGGTCGTGGTGATGTTTCGCGACGAAAATCTGGATCTCGAATATGATCTTAGTGGTAACGTTTCCATCTAAATAGTCGAGACACTCCCTTGGCGTGGGGGACAATGGAGTGGAAGCTTCGAGGGAATGAACAGCCCAGCCTGGAAACAATGCCTTATCTGCCCATAAGCCTAACTCAATCTGGCGACTTCGGCGTACGGGGGCGAACGGGGGGACGATAACCTCCTTGTTTAAACATTGACATCGGGTGGCTGTGATAAGGCGCCAAGCTTCGACGCGAAGATGCACGTGGGAGCATCGTGGTTTTAAAATAATATGTGATAGGAGTTGAAACTAACGCTGCTCAACCCGTTCTATCACAATCAATATGCATCAATATGTTTTCTTTCAGGTTGTGTGCCTTCTTCTTGGGATGCAAGGAGGCTACACAAAATATCCATGCTTCATGTGCTTATGGGATAGCCGGGCGGATAGTCTTCAATATAAGCAAAAAGACTGGCCATCTCGAGAGGCATTCCAAATTGGCTGCCACAATGTGGTAGCTTATCCTCTAGTCCCTCCCAAAAATGTTTTACTGCCTCCTCTTCATATAAAGCTTGGCCTGATGAAGAACTTTGTCAAAGCACTGAATAAAGAAGGCCAAGCTTTTAAGTATCTACTGCAAAAATTCCCACAGATCAGTGATACCAAGCTCCATGCAGGCATATTTGATGGTCCCCAAATTAGAACTCTGTTAAAGGACAAGCATTTTTACACCAATATGGAAGCCAGTGAACAAGAAGCATGGCGAGAGTTTAGTAAAGTAATCGACGGTTTTCTGGGAAATAAAAGAAGCTCAGAATATATCTCACATGTAAATGAGCTTATGAAAAGCTTCGAAAAAATGGGAGCTCGCATGTCGATAAAAATGCATTTTATCCAGTCACATCTTGACTATTTTCCCGCAAACTGTGGAGATTATAGCAAGGAACAAGGAGAAAGATTTCACCAAGACATAAAGACGATGGAGACAAGATATCAAGGACGCTGGGACATCAACATGTTAGCTGACTATTGCTGGTGTCTTAAACGCGACGATCTAACATCGCTTCACAAGCGGAAGTCATCAAGGACTTCTTTTCTTGGAAAATAGTTTCTTTGCACTCCTGGGTAAGCTCATAAGTAGTCTGTAAGTTTAAAATTAATTAAAAGAAAGTCGAATTAAGTCAGTATTATTTTTATTACAAGTAATTGTAATTTATTAAATAACTTTTATATAAATAAGGGATTTTTTCAAAAATGGCTCTTTTCTAAAAACAGTAGTGCGCTGTATCTTCAAAAAACCAGACCTGATTGAGCAAAATGAATGTCATATTTCAATTTAGGAGAACAATTTCGTTAGGAATCACTAAAGAAAACCGCAGGAACAGAAATTTCTTTTCAAACGCAGGCCTGTGTTATAAACATATTTTAATAACTTTAGATTCATTTTTTATTCACTTTTGGTTAATATTATTTACTTATCTCACTTTAGATTATTTATCAATAATTAATTTTAGTCACTTGTTTTAATCACTTTATTATTCGTATTTATTCGCTTTTCTACTTTATTTATTCACCTTGTGCCATTATAGTTACTTTATTGTCACTATTTATTCTACTTTATTTATTCACTTTTTGTTATTATACGAGGGCCGGTCAATAAGTTTTGAGAATCGGTAGGGCAAAACAGAGGAAGGGGGATGTCTGTTTGTGGTGGTGTTAGGACAAGTTATGACAAGTCAGGCCCTGCAGTCGCACGCTCCTGCCTCGTATATTTAACAAGCAGTAGCTAATTGCAGATCGTCAGTCACAAATATTTCAACAATGGAGAAGGTTGAGCACCGCGCAGTGATCAAATTTTTGACCAAGGAAGGCAAGAATGCAAAAGAGATCCATGAACGCATGGTTGCAGTGTACACCGATACCGCTCCTTCCTATGCAACCATCGCTGGCTGAAATAGGAAGTTCCGCCATGGTCGTGATTCCCTTGACGATGACCCCCGTCCAGGAAGCCCGTCACACGTGAGCAACGAGGAACAATGTGGCCCGTGTGGAGAGGATGATCCTCGGAAATCGACGGGTGAAGGTCGAAGAAATCGAGCGAGAACTTGGAATATCACATGGAAGTGTTAACAACATCATCGACGACAATTTGGCCATGACTAAGGTCTCTGCCCGTTGGGTCCCTAGAAACAACACGTCCCATGATCGACTTCAACGTCATCAAAGTCCACAAGGTCAGAGTTGCACAAGCTGCCCTGCGCGAGTGCTGATTCGAGGAGCTTAGCCATCCCCCTACAGTCCAGATCTGGCACCCGGCGACTACTTTATATTCCGCCAGTTCAAGGCTGGACTGCGCGGACGCCGGTTAGGGAACGACCAAGATGTCCTGCTTGCCATCCAGGAGTGGATTGAACAGCAGTCGGGAGATTTCTGGTTGTCGGGAATTCGAAGCCTCAGGGGCAAGTGGTGCAAGTGCATTGAAGTCGAGGGTAGTTATATTGAAAAATAATAAAACACTTTTCCTCATATCTCGTTTCCTCATATACGAATTGCAAAACTTATTGACCACCGCTCGTAGTTACTTCACTATCGCTATTTATTCTACTTTATTTATTGAGTTTTAGTTATTATAGTTACTTAATTATCGCTATTTATTCACGTATTATCGTTATTCACATCTCGTTTCTATTTATTTTTCGCATATATAACTTTATTATCAATATTTATACATTATTCTACACTTTTTCGTACGATAGTTTATCACTCCATTTGCGATGTTTTTCGACCACTTTTTAACTTTGTGTAGGTGGACATATTGACTGTGTGAATGCACAAGTCCAGGAGGAACATCGCGCGCTGCATTAGTAGTCCTCCTATTTCCTTTGGCGAACAAGGTCCATCGTAGGTACACTTATAGTCGACATGGTAGATGCCTTCGAGTAGTTATTCTACGTTTCCCTTTGGAGGTCTGCACACAGCTGCGTCGAAGATTTTGAGATTCACGTTTTGGTCGTCGAGGAAAAAACCCTGCAGCAGGATGTCCCGTTTCTCCGTGAGAGGCACTCCAGGATAGCCTATGAGTTCCTCTCCATCTGTGCTTTTTCCGCTTCTTTACGCTCTTCATTTCTGTTTCTAGTCTCACTTCCGTCTTCTTCTTTTTCCTTTGAAGTTTTTTCTTCGGGCTCTTTTTTCCGTTCTTTTCCGTTTCTTTTTCCTCTGTGGTTGCTTCTTACTCTGTGTTTTGTTGTTGTTTTTTATCTTCATCTTCTTTGTTGGGTCTTTTGGTTATTCGTTGTCGACAATCTGAAGTTTTAATATTTCCTGCGACACGGGGTTGGGTAGGAACCAAAGCTTTTTCTCAACCCATTTTTTTTGTAGGAGATGGTTTAATGCATCTGAAAAGATGCTGGAGTTGGCTGGGTTCGCCAGGTGAGCAACAATTGAAGACCTACGCCGTTCTCTTCCACCCACATCTAATTCGACCGTGCTAGAAGGTAAAGCGATCGTTTATAGTCATCGCCAGATTACCTCGTTAATCATCATTTAATTCATTTAACCACCATAAGTAATTTTCCTTCCTTTTATATATATATATATATAAATTGCCCCTTTTTTCATAAATATTAAAATTCTAATTTGGGGTATTGTCTTTATATATCCTTTGAGCTGCAACTTGGCAAGCCATTAATCTAAAGCCGGTCAACCGTAATTCGCACTCTTTATTTATCGCTCTGACATAACTCAAGCAGCCTGTGGCCAGCTGTCTGCCCGTACTTGTGTTAGACTCTGAGCGCCGAGCTAGTCTATACAAGTATACCTCGGCATATATATGTATATATATTTATATACCATTATATTTATCTGGTGTCAGGTATAGTTGGGTACTTTTTGTAGTGAAAAACCCAGATTCTCAGGGGAAATAACCCTTTTTTTTAACTTACCCCTCCAAGTAATTGTTCAGTAACCGGGTGCCAAGTTCGTTCAAGGATATCTAAAGAAATTGGAAAAAATTCTTTTTGGTGGGGATGGATAATTTTTTGTGATGACTATTTTTTCCCACTTTTATTTTGGTTGTGTGTGTTGTTTTTTATTTGAGACGATCTCCTCTAAAAACCCCTACTAATCCCCGTGCAAGATTAAAGGCTTGTAATCATTGGTCACATAGAGAAAAGTTTTGAATTATTTTCCATTTTATCTTCTTTATTGCGTGCAATCTGTGTGTAAAAAAAAAATCTCCGTTAGGATATTTGATACGATCATCAGAGCTTCATAATCTTTTCAGTAAGTTTCTTAGGTACGCCGAGAGGTCAGACGCGCATTTACACAAACAAGATGTCTTCATTTGAGCATTTCCATCAACAAGGAGATATCCTTAGGGTGTCAGGAAAGGATCTAGTTGCATTGGTTTAGGAGGAAAAAGAAACGAAAGGCCAGTGAAACTAGAACAGAGAGAAGCTGAAGGGGGCAGAGAAAAGGAACAAACAGAAGCTGAAGAGAGAAGAGCAAAATAAAAGAGAGAAGCTGAAGAAAGAGAAAGAATTCATCAGAATAAGCTTGAGCTTAAACAGGAATCATTTGGAGACCCTTTCTGATAGCTCAAGAAATGAATTCCCCAAACTCCTTCCGTAAAGTTGCAACTGTTTAAGGACAGCGAGGGTTTCAGCTCCTACTTAACTCACTTTAAGAAAATTTTCGAAGTTAACCACTGGGATATTGAAGCCGATCTATTCGCTCGATTACTTCCTCTCCTTAATAATAACCTCCACGAAATCTTATTTTACTTCCGGCCGATGCTACTAATATGAATTCTGATTACTATAGGTCAATATTCCGCTAGGCAAGAATAATCCCCGGTCAGATCTACCGTCAATTTAAATTTAACATTGAAAGAACTTTTCAGGTTGGTTGAACTCAGCTCAAGTCAACCGCGACACGAGTTCTTAATTGATTTCGTTCTACGGGAGTTAATGGCTGCACTACCCTCTGAAATCCGTGTATTCCTGATGGACTGACGCGTGTCTTCTTTCAAAGAATGCGTAGAAGAAGCAGATGCGCACGCATCAAGCCGCCATCTTTACCCGAAATACCCCAAGAAGTCTCATCTCCCATCCCCCAAATGTAAAAAAACTCTCCAAATTCCCCCCGAAGAATTCACCCAAGTTTGTGAAGGTACCTGGTCCCTTTAAACCCAAGTACCATTCCCGACCAGAACCAAAGGATATTAAGCTCCTCATAAATAATCTCGTAGTGTAGGATTCTTTTTGTAGTCCCATAATTTGTTTTTCTTGCGGAGTTCCTGGCCATGCGAGGACCCATTGTCCCGAAACTCCTAATATCGTTCTGATCCTAGTTATCAAATCTACCAAATAAGTGCCTCTCTCCTCATATGCCCGCTCGCCCTAAAACGTCAGCAACTCTCCCAACAAGCACTATTCCGGGAAAGCAAGTTAATTTATTTTTTAACAAAAGCTCCTCTGGTGAGCTTGAGTTAAACAATGGAAGTGTTAATGGTTGCCGAGTGTCAACCCTCGTAAGAGACACTGGATGCACTTGCTTGGTCGTTTCTGAAAAGTCGCTCCCTCCAGTGGGCCCCGACTACGATACATTCGCAGTAGTCTATGACTAATTGGGACGAGAAAATAGGTTCCCCGTGGTCCGCTGCTATCTCGAATGCGAATACTTGACTGATTGGGCCGAAGTGATAGCAGCCCCCATAAAATTCTGCGCCGTGTTGATCGGCCAGAGCCCGCTGCTTTCCTTTAACTCTATCGCTCAGCCGGTCATTACGAGGGCCCAAGCGCTAAAGGACACTGCTCCCGCTATGTCTTTAGAACCGTCTTATGCCCTAGAGTTTGCAGCCCTTCAAAACGAAACTTGTGCCAGCGCTCAAAATGAATGCCTCTCTCTTCAGTCCTTGTGTGGAAAAGCGAGAAGTGACGAACGTGGATCTCCCCGTGGTCAAAGGGAAGTCGCCTACCTAATTAGCGACGGACTCCTTTATTGCTTGAGTTCGGCTGAGGATAAAACTCCACTCGCTCGTTGTGTATCCCCCGGTCTCATGTTCCCTAAGTCCTCCGAATCGCACACAATGGATTAATGGCTGGTCATTACAGTCACAACAAAACGTCTGAGCGAATCTTCTGTTAGTTCTTTTGGCTCGATGCTGCCAAAGAAATTACCGAGTTTTGCAGGTGGTGTGACATTTGCCAGAAGACTACAGCAAAAGGACAAATACTACCTGCCTCTTCCAGAAGAGCCCAATTGTCTCAGATCGTTTTTTAGAGTGGCATAAAACTAATTGGCCCAATTCACCATCCGTCTTTAAAGGACGTTCTTACGTCCTCACTCTTGTTGACTTTGCAACGAGATTCCCCCACGCAGTCACCCTTAAAAAAATTAATAACATGACGTGTGCGGAGGCCCTTATTTATATCTTTTCCCGCCTTGGCATCTCGAAGGAGATCTTGTCCGAAAGAGATAGCCAGTTCACCTCTGAGCTATTGGAACACGTCGGCAAGCTCCTTACGATCAGGCCATCGTTCTTCTCCCCTTTTCACCCCACCCTAATGGCGTCTGTGAAAAGTTGAATGGTACTCTGAAGACCATTCTGAAAGAGTTATTTCATGCTTAGCCCCCAAAATGGCATCAATACCTGCCGGTTGCCCTGTTCGCCTGCAGAGAAATCCCCCACAGAATTTGGGATTTGCCCCCTTCGAGCTCTTGTAATGCCAAAATTTACGCGGACTATGATCATTTTGAATGAACTTTTTCTTATTCCTGCCTGGATGAGGATATCAAGTCCTCGTATTCTTACGTGCTAGATCTTTGGAACTGCTTGTAAGAATGCGCCATTCGAGCGTACAAAATTTTGGACCTAAATCTATAAAAATATAAGACCTATTTTGACGTTAGGTACAAAGAAAGGTGATTCAAGCCCGGTGAAGTGGTGGTGCTCCTCCTACCCACGGAGACAAGCGAGCTCTTGTCCCAATGGAAAGGCACTTTCCCAATCCTAGAAGCCCGCGGCCCAGTAGAGTACATAATACAGACCCCCTCAGGGGGGGGGGTTCCACTACCTTTTTATGAATGAGTACTTTTAATTTTTTTGGAACTTGCCTTTATTTACTTTGTGTGTTGTGTTTTTGCCCTGGTTAAGGACCATACCCTTTTCAAGTATACTCTGCGCCAGGGATTAAACGGAAGAAATTCATTCATTTTGTGATCACTGTGTCGACTTAAATTTAAAGGGCCAACCTATTGGCCACCTGTAGACTCAGGTCAAAATTGTCCTATACGCGACTCCTCTAATGTTTGAGGATGCCCTTTTCCCTCCTCTTCAAATCAGGAAAACGTCAATTTCAGAAAAGGAGGCATGTGAGAGAATGCCCTCGAAGGACCACCGTCAGAGGAAACCCCTTGGCGATACCCCTCTATTCTTTCAAGACCAGGTGATCCAGCGTGAGAATTTTAGAAGTTCGAGGAAGAATCTGTCACTTGCTTAATTACACGTCCCATCTGTGTTTGTTTTCAGACTCCGATCGTCCCCCCCCCCCTTCCTCTGCGATAACGCCGTGGGCGGCCATATTAACCCTACTCTCATATCACGAGGCACGTTTGATTGTCTGAAATGACGCGTTATGATGAATTGTATTTGTTTAGACTGACGCCAATAATTCCTCGGGGACTTAAGGCCCTGAGGCGTCTGGTAGAGCACCCACCCGGGTATTTAACCCGAAGCTCACCATATCTTGGGGAGATTAAAAGCCCACCATTCGCTCCATCCGAACTGCCGTTTCTTTCCGGGGAACCCCCGTAACTCGTCGTCGTACGTCGTCAAAGATCTCGTCAGGAGATCTACCTTCGTTTAGCTCTAGCCCCTGTTCAGAGGGAAGCTATCCACACCCCTTCTTCCTAGAGAATTGTGCGGCCCTCTCATCTTCACCACCTCTTTAAGATTTCTCTCTTTCGAGACTGAGGCACCCAGCTAATTAGCAGAATCATCTCGAGTTGAGATTACGTCTCTCTGGAGCAGAGAAAATCTCATTCTTTATCACTGAGTAATCCAACCTCTTCTTCACGTACTCCGAATCAGGACTCCCCGAAGAATCTTCTTGAAGACTTTCGCCGATGTCTTCCACTCCCCATCCAATTCACCCGCGCTTGAAGGTAAAGCGATCGTGTATGGTCATCCCCTGATTACCTCGTTAATCATCATTTAATTCATTGAACTAACATAAGTAATTTGTTCTCCCTTTTGTATATATATATATATATATATATATATATATATATATATATATATATATATATATATATATATAAATTGCCTATTTTTTATATATATGTTAAGATTCTATTTTGAGGTATTGTATTTATATATCCTTTGAACTGCAATTTGGCAAGCCATCAATTTAAGCCCCGTCAACCGTAATTCGCACTTTTTATTTATCGCCCCAAACTATCTCAAGCTTCCTGTGGCCAGCTGTCTTCCCGTATTTGTGTAAGACTCTCAGAGCCGAACAAGTTTATACAGGTATACCTCGACAGTCAGCATTTTAAAAATAATAAGTAAACACCGTATGCATTGCTTTGCTGAATTCAAACTCGCCTTCTGGTCCTGTTCCTAAAAGGAGAGAGTCGCACTCCTTGGGGTAGGAGAGCGAAGGTGGGATTTAGGGGATGGAGTATAGAGGGGAGAGGGAATGGCCGAAGATGAGAAAAGTAGATTTTATTCTGTTTTAACCAGATTCTCTGCTACTTATAATTTGGTACTCTTATCCCAAAGATGCAATCCTTATTAATTTTTAATACATATTCTCTAACACGTTTGTATTATCGAGCCTTATACAGGCCCGGTTGTAAATTATTGTATTAATTCAAATAATTTCTGCCATTTTCATTTCATTTGTAAATTTATTAAATTATTTTTTTGGTATTTTTTTAATTACTAAATTACAAATGAAAACAATCCTTCGAAAGGAAATGAGCGTAAAACCAGAGTTGCTCTTCCATATAGCGTCAAGATATCGTTTGTTTTTATAGTATAAACTTGTGATTAGGAATGGAAAGGGCGAAGATTCAGTGGAGTTTAAATGTTTTATAAAAATAGATTAAAGAATTTAGAAAAAGGGAGAATTTTGAGAATGGCTTCAAATTTCCAGGTTTCGCTAGTAAATGGCAATTTATAAATAACGAAATGATCTCTGATGTGGGAGTTTCTTTATTAGTGACAACACAGCCAAAACGGGATATTATGTTCAAAGTGAGAACAAATTCGCCCTTTCACTGAGTGGGTGGTGCTTTCGATAAATGTCTTCTAATAGCAGCTGGGGCAGGTAAATTTATATACCAGCTAATCTCAAGGGGATTCTGTGCTTAAAATTTAAAAATTGTTTTATGGGAAAGTTATTAACGAACACGATTTTAACGGTAATGTGTGTGAATTAACTCATTAGGAATTTATGCAGTTTGCGGCGTAAGTCAGAGTTAGGATAACTAATGCCTGGGAAGAAGTAATGACGAAAATCTGACGTGTTTAATTTGTCTAAAACCCCTTAATACATTTTTTACTAAGAGTTAGTTGAAAGCCATTCTTTAGAAAATAACGCTTGAGAAATTCAAATAATCTCCGCTCGATGAAATAGTTAAATGGAAGTTTGAAACTTCGATGAAGGAGCGTTTTAATATTCCCAACATTTTAGGCTTTCTCACAATAGCCGTAATAGCGTATACATAGACATGGGAATGTGGATTTCATATATTCCCAAATGCTAAAGTTAGTTGATGTGGCTTCAAACTTTCATCATACTATTTTCTCTTACCGAAAGAATTTGAATTCCTAAGACGTGCTAGTTTAAAGAAAAGCTTTTAGCTACCATCTGTTTCAAAATCAAATCAGGATTTGGGAGAAAAATTATTTAATCCAGCTTCCCCAATTAGGATAACCCCTAATGATATTTGTCATTGCCTCCTCCAAGAGGCGAGCTCCATAGCCTCCTAAAAGATACATTACAAATAATATCATTAAAATGGTATTGATTAATATTTTTCACTCCGACAATTTTTTGGCTATAAGAACCTTGTTCGTTTCTGTTATTAAAATTCCGATCAGATCATTGAGCAATTTCTATTTCCTCCGATAATATTGCTCTCTTAACCCTCTTTCTCTCTCACACACACTATTACTAACTATCCCTCACACTCTCTCTCGTTCTATGTTCCTCTTTTCTTTTCTCTTTATTTCTTTCTCCTTATCCCTTTGTCTTCCTCGATTTCTCGCCTTTTCTCTCGCTTTCTCATTCGCTCGTGCGGGGTTTGACCCCCAGCGAGAAAAGACAAAAACCTTCGGCATTAATAGGGAGTTTGAGGCATACCCGCATACAACTCCAACCACACTATCACTCATGCAATCACAATATTAGTGTCGCTCTCCCTCTCCCTTCCTTTCCCCACACGACTCATTAATCTTACTTCCCGGAACGTATCGAACGGGTGTTCCTATGCATATTTCCCTGACTCGAACGAGTGCACAACCTTGCCCACGTTTGGCCAATGGGAGGATTACTTGATCGCTATTTCATGCTAAATAGCTTCTCTTTATGCACCTTCCCCTCCCTCGAGGTCAGAGCCCTCATAACAACTCTCTTGCTAGCGATCGTCATTCTGATCTTTCAGTAGCTTCCACATTTAGTTTGGAGGACCTCCTCCACGATTAAAAAAGACGAAATGGGTGCAATTTATCTTACTAACTTACAACTAGGAAGATATTACATGTTTTTTAACATCTCTGATGAATTTCCTCCTAGATTTGATTGGAGTGCCTAACTTCTTTAGAACTTGCGAAAGAGGAAGTTAAACGCCTTAAAAAAAAATTACCCTCAGATAAATTTGGATATATTTCTAGCTTGGGGAAATTTGGGGAAGGTCCTCATTTTTCACTCTGTTATAGTTATTTTTTTATAGTTGTTAATGAATTCACTTGAATTTAATCCTTCTTGATGCCAACAACTTTGTTTACACCTCTTTCTGCGCCTTTTCTCAATCTCTCTTACCTTTAAGATTTCTGCTAATATATTAATCAAATAGGCCAATTTGGCTTTCCCTGGGAGCTCTTGTGTCTCAGATATGTCATTTCTCAATGCGAATTTAATTTCTAAATCTCAAAAGATCCCCAGAGATTTTCCCCCTTCAACATTGACGAAGAGGCAATTCCCCTATTACTTTCTGCTTTCCTTCAGGTGGATAATATTCGTTTCATTTGTATCAAATGTATATTGGGTTTCTTATATGTAAGGTGACATCTGGAGACTAGCGTGTGCTCCCGGCGCACATTCTCACTTCTTCAATTTTATTGCTTTCTATACAGATCTCTCAGATAAATTTTGTGCGTGATACGGCCTCATTGCTATTGTGCTTTAAATTCAAGTATATTTTTATACTCATTCTCTCTTTAATTATTTTGGTAATTTTAAGAGATTACAACTTTAATGCAATCGAATGCGATTTGTTATAAAATATTTCAATTTTGACCTCCTCCCCCCCCCCCACACACACATCATCCCAGGCCGCAAAATGGTATATAGAAGTTTCACTAATTGAGGCGGGGAAATTATGGTCTTATAACGAAGCATCGATTTTGTCATTGATAGTTTATTTTGAACTGTAAAATAATTATAGGGTTAGATGGGGGTTTAGGGTTGGTAATGTGTTATTTTAGTTTATGTTTTGGCTAAGGTAATTTTTGGGGTGTCGTTTAGTTTGTTCTTAATAAATCTATAAGGTTTTTGTGATGTTTTCCCCACCAAAAAGGAAGCAAACAAGCAAGAAACTTATTCTAGCACCACGCCGTGGCATACATAGCCTTTTGTTCAAATTAAGGATCTTCGTGACTTTTGTCACAAAACGAAGCTTACATTTTATCGTGAATATCATGGCTGCTTCGAAGCATTAATTAATTTTGATCAAATACACGATGTAATCCGAAGAGAACAGGTTTGTGAACGGGGCAGTTGTAAGGCTGATTTAGATTCAACTTTCGCTAGCAATTAACATTGGGTAAAATAGCTTTTCGGTAATTCTACTGATTAAAACTAAACCTGCTTAAATAACATACTACCTTGAACCTTCTACATCGTAATTAAATACGTAACATCGAGGGGAACGTGTATTTCTTGAATCAGTGTAATGTATCCCTCTTTTTCCTCGGGGCTTGTGGCTTCAAAACGAAAGGGCTAGCAGCGGCAAATAGTAGCTCAATATCTCGGAAAATACTACATTCAATTGCTATTATCTCAGAAAAATAGTGTTTTCCCCTCCATTGACTATTTTTCTAGGCGATCTCACAGACAAGATCATGGATAATTACGGGGACAATGCCTATGAAGAATATTTGTTCAACGAGACTCAAGTCATATGCTATCATCTTAGGCAGAGCCGAAAGTATGAAGCAGAGAGTACGGACAAAAGAACTAACTATAAATAGACAGAAATAAGATATCATCACATTTAACGTGATGGGAGGGGTAGCGTAACTTGAGGATTGGAATGATGAAAATGATGTTGATCATGGTGTTCCCCTTTTTTAATCTATGACCTGGTCCATACGGAAGGGTCAGTGACATGTAAAGACCACAAGGTATTACGAAAGACTTCGGGAACGTGTCCAAATAAAAGCCGAGAAAAATATAATCCAAAATTTATCGAGGGAAGTTTAACACAATATGAAATATATCAGATTATTCAAAATTGAATTCTTTTTAAAAATTTACACTATATATATTTTAAGTCTAATTAATGTGTAATCAAATTTAGCTTCTGGTTGCATCTGTATTTTTATGAATCCTAATAAACGACAAGATTGGTTTTGCTCTCCACCTTTCTTTTGCCCCTAGTACTTCGAGTGAGAAGGAGGAATATTTCAAGAGAAAGTTTAAATAAATTCCTGAATATATTCACCTATGAACAAGCATAAACAATATATTTATAAGGATAAGGCACAAACAGTAACGTGTAAGAGAATGGGACTGTATAATTGCAATTTTCAACATGTACGCAATTGTAATTGAGCGAAGGTGTATATAAGTATACTATATCAGATTACATTACCAAAACAGACATCAACACCATAAACCCAACTTAAATCATTTTTCAATTAGAGAAACAGCCAAAACCGAAAGCCAACTCCGTACACTTGAATCTCTTTAAATTAGATTTATATAACCCAGTTTAAACTCGGACACAAGCTCATTTTCCTTTTTTACTACAGATATAAACACCACGAATTACACATGCCAAAACCACTCCCACAAACAAAACAACACATAATCTTCCAATATTTCCATTATCTCCCTTTTATTAAAAAAAACAAAGACGCCAAAAAACTGATTAATCTCAGGTTTTATTTGATAAATAAAAATATATTTCCCAGTTCCTAATAGTTAAAAGCCCTGCATTTTTATAATTGGAATATTTCCACCTCAGCTCCTTCCCATTTACCATATAATAAATTTATAAATATCTGATAGCTATTCTAAAAAATTCCTGTTAGTGTAAATTACTATATCCTTGAAAATGTAAGTTCCTACCTGAAACCGTCGGTACCAAGAAGATATAATAAAATAATGAACTTCTTAATGCAGGGTGCATATTTATCCTAAAAATACGTATTCGCCTGGCGACGCCGCAACCCCTCTGCTATCTTAATATATATATATATATATATATATATATATATATATATATATATATATATATATATACGCTAATGTCTATTTAAAAGGGAGGCCCCAGTTGTGTCTATGCTAGAGAATGATTGTGTATAGGAAATGTATATAATTGCGTGCAGCAACGTAAGAGTGTGCCTAATTATAAAGGGTCTTTCAATAAGGTCGCTTGATTTTTAAATGTAAATAAAAAAATTTGTATGCGATATATGTACTCGATTTATTTTAAATTTGAAAGTACATTTTCTGGTATTAAGTGTGGAATATGAGGTCGTTTAAATGTCCGCCGCAGCTTCGCTTGGTGTAACGTATTCGGGAGGCACAATTTTCGATGACTTTGTCGCCTAAATCTGGCTGAATTTCCTGGATGGTGTTCGTTATGTTTACTTTCAGGACATCAACTGTTTGCGGATTATTCGCATAGACCTACGATTTAAGGTAGCCACAAAGAAAGTAATCTAATGGCGTTAAATCGCATGATCTCGGTGGCCAGTTGACGTCGCCGCCGCGCGAGATGAACCTGCCCTGAAATCGCTGGTGCAAAATGTCTATCGTGGCGTGCACAGTGTGGCACGTAGCACCGTTCTGTTGGAACCACATGTCGTCAGTATCCATATCAGGTATATAATCCAGTTAAGGCCACAAGATGTTGCTTATCATCGATCTGTAAATCCAGCCTTTGACGGTTTGGGCAATCCCATCTTCGTTCTCAGAAAAATACGAACCGATAATTCCGTTAGACGAAAATTCGCACCAAACAAGGACTTTGTTGGGATGAAATTGGTGCTGGTTTATCAAATGTGGATTGTTTTCGTCCTAAATCCGACAATTTTGCTTGTTCGCAAATCTATTCATCCAAAAATGGGCCTCGTCACTGTCGCGAGGATAGAAATCACGTAATGCGCGAAATGTTTGTCGAACGGCGCACTGATTTTGATAATAACATTTGATGATTTGCACACGCTGTTCAACGCCATAACCTTTCATCCTGACTAAGCCTAGGAATACTGAACAGTTCACAGTGAGGTTGCCAGTTTTCGCTTTAACAACATGGCCACTATCGCCTGACAAATCTCGAGCGTCCTTATTGAAAGACCCTTTATATCTTAAACTGTGTACGTGCCGTAGTACACAGTATAGAGATGCAAAATATTATTGTTATTATTACCATTAGATATTCCAATTTTATTTTTTTATTTTTAAAATTGGGTGTAGAGTGGTAGATTGACCATTCCACCACCATCAAACTCGTCGGTGAGGTAAAACATTCATACCACCTACATCTATCATGTGATTAAAGAGAAACAAATGTTATTTGTTTGTAGAATATAAATAAATACTTTTAATCAAAATCTAAAAAATAGGTAAAAAAAATACCCCTTGTGAACTTCGCGGAAGATAGTTTTGCCTCCTCAAATCCTGTCAAGATGTCGGCTGTATTACCACTCACTTCCCTCGAATAAATTTTAAATCTCTGATTCAAATTTCACGCATTTTGAGCGAATTCTGACGTTGGTGGCTTTAGTTTTATGCCTTACATCCTAATTTGGATTGTAGAATGAGATTATCCTCCTCCTTTTTAAAAAAAAATAAAAAATTTAACAGACAAATGGAAAAAATTGTACATTCAATTTTGATAGTTTTCATATTCAAAGAAATAAAAATATATAAAATTTACACAAATGGACAAAACCGAATTATGAACGCATTTTTGAATAGACAATTAAGTTTATAATGAATTTTTTTTTACTCAATCGAAATATTAGGTGAACTATTTTTGAATACTAGTAAATTTAAAGGATTTTAAATGGCAAATCTGAGGGCATAAGTATTTAATATTTATACACGAATAAAACAAAATGCGCCCTCCATTGGAGCATGGACATAAATTTGTTAGGATAGTTAACTTCTGTATTTTTAAACTGGACCAGAAAGCTCTTAATTCCTTGAAAACGCCAATTAATACGCAGCCGTCAGATAAGACACTTACGATCTTGTCAAAAATTAAACTCTTAGAAAATAAAGCGTGGAAAACCATCTGGGTGAGCTTGGAAGGAAAATAACTGGATAAAAGTGGTTTCTACTTATCTACCACACTCCAAGAAACTGATGATATAGAGCCTGCTCTTATACTCCTCTACTCCATCCAAAAAATTATTTGCGATGAAGAATCGATTTTGAACATGGATTAGAATCGATCTTCGTAATGGCCTCGTGTAAAGAAGTCCCCCCAAACACTTTCCAAAGTCTACTTCTTAAAAAATACTTATATTGGACAATAGTTAGATTCCCTACAAGTTATTTGGAGGCAAGAAGAAAGAATCACAACAAACTTTTATCAGGAGTTGAATGGAATGCATAGCAAGTTGTTGTTCTGAATAAAGCAACTACCTATGGTCAACCAATGAAATGTTGTTCTTTTAAATCATAATATAATAAGTAATCCATTTTATGTTGCTTTGTACCTTATAATTTGTATAAATCGGAAAATAAATTGTTAAGTATGAATAAAAACCTATCTTTTAGCACGAGGTTTTCATCAGTTCACATTTCAAAATTGGAAAATGCCTAAGTTGCAGCAAGGTTCCCATAAGAACACGTGAAACACCTCAGAGGAAACAAGAGAGAGGAACACTTCATAATAAACCAATGAGAGAAATATCTCATAATAAAAGAGAAAGAAAGAACTCAGCGTTAACAAGAGATACAAACTAGCATACCTCGAAAGAAATCTTCTTTGCCTTTCTGGTAAAAAGTTGAGTCACAACACTTGAATATAATGAAGTAAGGTTTTTTTATTTTTATAAAGTACACGTTATAATCGTAGTCGCCTAAACTGGATAGTATTTTGTACACAACAATCGGAAGATACTCAATATTTCACAAGGTACTAATACAAATAAGTAGGTTTAACAGGATTTCAAACTTTACTTTTAGATCTTTATCTAAAAAAAAGACATTAGTAAATTCAATAACGCCAGGTTTACTAATTGGATAAGTGACAAATAGAAATATGAAGTAAAATAGCGGAGAAATCCTTCCGTTATAATTGTTAAGCAACATCTGATTACTAGGCTAAATTAAAAAGTGGATAAACAAAGCTTTTATCTTTACAGTGGGTAATTATTTAATGAAGTGGCTAGCAAAAGCAAGCTAAGTTTCGAAATATAGACACATCTGTTGTTTACACCCTGGGATATTTATGATTGCGCAAGTTTACTGTTGCCTTGACATCAATATTTCCCCCTCTTTATTTAACTTTCATAACCGTCAGGAGAAACGTAATGAAAAAATAAATATAACATGCGCTGTAGAAGTAAATTCAGTAAACAAAGATACATGAAAGTACAGTACAAACACATTTGTCTCTTAGGGGGGCAGGGATGTAATTTAATCGTTTGGAGGAAAAGTTTAGGAAAACTTTCTTATAAAGGATATTAAAAAATCACATATCCTTCGGCTAATTTTTAAAAAAGAGAGCCTGGCTTCGTGAATGCCGTGAGGAAACAAATCTTACTGGATGCTATAACATAATTCTAGGTACCAAATTGAACGAAAAAAAAACATAAGAAAATAAATAAATTGCTAAAAGATTATCAGTAATATACATGAATAGGGGCTTGCCAAAAAGATCAAGTAAGATAGGATAAATATCCATACAGAGAGGTAAATGCAAATAAAAACAAAAAAGAATTAATAGGGGGTAATAATTACAAAGAGAGGTTTGCACAAACAAGGCTTAAGATTAGCAGTAATATCCATGAAGAAGAGCTTGCGCAAAAGAACCAGTGAAATTAGCAGCAATATCTATGAAAAGAGAATTGTTCGAAGAAACAAGTAAGATTATCAGTAATATCCACGGAGAGGTGCTTGCGAAGAAGAAAAGCAAAGTTAATAGTAATATCCACGTAGAGAGTCTTGCGCGAAACAAGAATTTAGATTAATAGTAATATCCAAAAAGAATGGCTTAGGCTAAAGAAGAAAGAAGATTAGGAGTAATATCCAGGAAGAGTGGCTAGCTAAAAAGAGCAAGTGAGATTAGCAGGAAATTCGAGAAGAGGGAAATGCGCAAAATAACGAGAAAGATTAGCATTTATATCCACGATGAGAGGATATTGGAAAAGAACAATTAACATTAGTAATAATATCCACGAAGACAGACGCAGAAAAGAAAAAGTAAGAAGACTACTAATATAAACTAAGACAGGTTTTCGCAAAAGGAGAAATAAGATCAGCAGTAATATTCACGAAGAGAATTAGTGCAAAGGAACAAGTAAGATTAGCAGTAATATCCACAAAAAGAGTCTTGCGCAAAAAAACGCGAAAGAATTTGTAGTAATATTTACGAAGAGGGCCTTGCCCTCTTCGAAAGATTAGCGGTAATACCCATGAAGAGATATTTGCGCAAAAGTACCACTAAGATTAGCGACAATATCCTTAACAAGGCTTGCGCAAAAGATCAAGAAAGATCACCAGTAATATGCACGATTAGCGGTTTCCGCAAAAGAACAACTTAGGTTAGCAGAAAGTCCTATGAATTAAGGCTTGTGCAAAAAGAAAAAGTAAAATTAGCAGTAATATCCACGAACAAGGACTAGCCCAAAATAACAAGTAAGATTGGCAGGAAGAAACAATAAGAGGGATTTGCCCAAAAGAACAAGAAATATTAGCAGTAATAGGCATGAAGATGGGCTTACGCAAAATAACGATTAATATTAGCAGATCCACGAAGATGTCTTGGCAAAAAAACAAGTAAATTTAACAGTAATATCAACAAGGAATGGCTAGAGGAAACGGACAAATATGATTAGCACTAATAACCTTGGAGAGACACTTGTGCTAAAAAAACAGGTAAGATTATCTAAAATATCAAAGAAGAAGGACTTGCGCAAAAACTTTGTAGGATTAACAGTAAAATCTAAGAATTGATTTTTGTGCAAAAGAACAAGTAAAATTACCACTAATATCCACGAATATTTGCTTTCGCAAAAGAACGACTAAGATTAGAGGTAACATCCAAAGAGCGGCGTGCGCAAAAGAAATGTATGATTAGCAGTAATATCCAGGAAGAGCGGTTTGTGCAAAAGAGCAAGTAGAATAAGGTGTAAATTCCACTAAGAGGGGCTTACTTAAAAAAACAATTATGAGTAGCAGTAATATCCACGAAGGAGGGCGTGTGCAAAAGTAAAAGTATGTTTAGCTGTAATATTCACGAAGAGAGGCTTGCGCAAAGGACCAAAGAATATTTCCATCAATGTACACGGAGTGGAGTTTGCGCAAAGGAAATAGTCTTATACTTTCGTACTCGTTCATGCATACTAGATCAGACTAAGATATCGCAGTAGACCCCATTTTGCTCACCAACAACATCTTACTCTTTTCTGCACTTCACTATATTCCCATCCTGCACAACTATATTATAGAATTCAATAAACATTTCCAAATCTCTCAATGAAACCAACTAAAACAATGTCATCGACATATGCTCAGCATATATAAAACCCTTCTTCACCATTTCCCATCAATCTCTCCCATACTTTCTTAAATCCTGTTGATACATCTCTCATTATTCCTCCAGCCATTAAAATATAACACAGCAATGTCGTCATCAGACAACCTTGTCTCCTACTATCTTTCTATCAAACGCACACCTTACTTCGAGCACAAATACTTACCACTCACTTCATCCATTCTTTGAACTTATATAAAGACTTTATCCTTAATATCTCTACCCATAATACACACAAATAGCTTATCTCCTAACAATCCCTTAATTATCTTTTTTAAACGGCTAAACAAAATTTCCAATACACCTTGTCCATAAAACTCAATAGCCCCATTTCCTTAAAATTGTTGCATTAAGCTTTCTTATTTTACCTTTATACAAAAATAATTGCACAGCATTGTTCCGGTCGTTAGGCCCTCTGCCACTTGCAACTGTTTTTCAACATAGCTACCAGACCGAATCCATAACACAACTACCACTATTTTTATCACCTCAGCAAATGTATCATCTAACCCACTTGCTTGCTAATTTTGCCTTCGAGTCATCATCTATACCCATATTATACAATTGGTCAAAGTACGCTCGCCATCTCTTTTTGACCTGCATATTGTTCATAAATACCGTATCATTCTTGTGCTTGATATCCACAAAGTTGTTCTTTGATCTCTCAACCTTTTACTTTCAGAATAACTTCCTGTTGTTTTCCTGATCCTCATTCATCCGTTATTCAAATACTTCATTTGCTGATTCGTTGCGCTGGTTAGCCACTCGTTCAACTTTTCTTTTCCACTCCTTTTATTTTATTTGGCCTCACTTTAAAGGCGTTCAAATTGCACTACTCCCTTTTTCCTCCACACTGCATTTTTCTTATTCTCCTTCCACCATGAATCGTTTTTTTTTGTCTTTTTATTTATTGCACACCAACAGTCATCAACAATTTGATATGGCTTCGTCAAATTTATTCCCCATTTTCTTCATTCCCATTTTCACAATTATTTCTTCTCGTCTAATACCTCTTTCTATGATTTAGATCTCTTTCATTTTTTAATTCTCATTTTTTTTAACTTTTCCTAAATAGACTCATTGAGGCTCCAAAAATTTAACTTCAGAGGGCACAATCATGTGATCGGAAGGTCTCGCAAAATTTTCTTTCTCATTATGCAAAACCAATTATGATCTTGACCTCCCCCAATTCCTTTTGTCGAGACCATATATATTGATGTATACTTTTGTGTTAAAAAAAACATTTTGGCCAATAAATTTCTTTCCGCATAAATCCCAAAAACTCTCTCCATTTTGATTCTCTACATTCTGCCTTTATGCAACGCAGGAAGATACCTACATGTATTGTTCTAAGGTGAGTGTTGTAAAGGTGACTAGGCCTTGAATTTTTATCTATGTGGCGCAGGGATAATATGGTCATCATTTTGGCAGGTGCCATAAAAGGCGACCTAGCTGTAAAATGGTAAACTAGACTTTTGAATTCTGACTGACACCTGAAATTTCTTTCTTGAGTTCTTCTAGTGAATGATTTTATGGAGGAGGCTGTCGCAGACCACGTCCAATAATGCCGCTTAAGCACTTTAAATTAAAAAAATATCGAATTTTAAATCATTCTTTTATATGAACTTCAGTTCATTGTTTAGAGAATTACAGCAATTTTTGAAATATTAAAACATAGATAGAGATTGAAGTTCTTTAAATGGATTTTAGAGCTTCATTTAATTAAGAAAATAGATCAAATTAGTTAATCAAACAAACCATAGAGCGTAAGATTTAAAGTTGTATAATGGTGGTTACCTCTTTGTATATTTATTTCAAGATCAACTTATGAAAGCAGGGTGAAAAACTAAAAAATGTAATATTAGGTTTGGAAATCAAGTTCTGTCATTTTTCTCTAGAGATAAAAGATTTATTCATTGAAAATTAGTGTCCTCCATTAATTTAATATTGTAGTAATTTTTAAAGGCTAAAATCTATCTAGTTAGCAAACTATTAGTCTCGCTAGCATAAAATTATTTAGAATCTAAATTAAAAGCTATCATTTTTAGTCTTTAAACGGTAGGGTATGATGTTTCCCGTCCTAAAATTTCCACGTTCAAAAGCAAGAGTCTTTTAGGAAAGCGCATCAGGCAGTAATTGGTTTGGGGTTATCATGCAAGAGTAATATTTCTTTCCAAGTGACTACGGCAACTTGCCTTTTTAGGGCTAACTAGTGCACTGTTCCGATTGACAACCATATGTATCACATTACCATTCTCATTACATTTAACTTTTCGTAATAGTCGACACCCTTTTTGGTCAAAATATTTCCAATACAGAGTAAAACTTTAACGAGAGATATTTATAACAGAGTCAGTTTTCGACTTTGATGTCTCTGCGTCGATAACATGTAAGCGAGTAAGTAGAAAAAGAAAAAATACTTAACTAAGAGTCTCCAAAGAGCTCTCTTGCACTTTCTCGTTGCGTCCCGCGTTCAGATCTCAGCCGTGACCTTGTGTCCCTATTGCCTGTCTCACGTACCTCTTTTTCCTGATTTTCTTCCATTAGCAGCACAAATCGAGAGCAGGAAAAACATTATAAGACTTTGCAATGAATTAAGTTTATATATTTGCTGTTAGTCTCTCTAACTAAGTAATCAACGATTATGTCCTTGTAGGTCTCGTTCTATAAAATAGGTAGGACTCTGGCACCAAATTGCAGGATTTAATAGGCCCAACGAAGATATATCTAATACTAAAAATAGCTAGGTGTGTAAATTAGGGACATAATAGGCCAAGTATAACAAATAAAGAACCAAAGAGAATTAAGAAATGAAGCTATATATTTGTTAAACTGGGCAATTAGATCTGGGGCAAGTGGTCGTTAGAGTCGCACGGAAACCCACGAACATACAAATATATCAAAAATGACGAACTGGACAAATACGAGGATCACAGACAATTAAACATACGCGTATTGGGAACATTTATCAGGAGCTGAACAAATATAGGCTCTGACCAGAGAAATTTCACAGAGACCGGCAACAAGCTATTCCATATAACAAGGCTAAATCTATGGGAAATATGTTGGCACAACAAGTACAGAGAGCTGATAGAAACTCATCCCAAGGGGTCTAAATAACGAACAAACTAGAAAACTGAGTCCTCTCCCGGACACGTCAAAGTTACGCCCCTTGGAGACGAAACATATATATATGCAAATTTTGTTGAAGACCATTGTGTATTTTGCCTTAATTCATTTCCTTTGCCAACATTCTCATCTTCTAACTATCTTTTTTATTCCTTGTTGTAGGTGGTGTCTTACTTGTCCAGTATTCATTTTTTTTTTTAAATGAATGTGTTTGGTAAAAACTAAAATAAATTGCTAAGCTTTCCATCTTATTCGATCATCTTCGGAGCGTTTTGAAATGTTCTTGCCTCCTTTACCGATGGAATGAGAGGAGTGAGAATCTGGCAAGAGTAAAGTGAAAGAAAACTATTTTCAAGGGGTATTTATTGCGCCTCGGTTAAACGCAACGTTACAAGAAATGAGCCATTCCTGTGCGTGGAATTTTAAAAATAGTCTTAATGTGCGATTCCAGCTTGTCACTTGACTGTTGATGGCAGGGTTATCTTCTTTGATCATATAGGGATCCTACTCACCATCAATAGGAACCCTATACAAGTCCCAGCTCCAGTCAGAAAAGACTACAGGAGAGCCGACTGGGCACGGTACGCTGGTCTCCTCGAGGCCTATCGCCCACCAGATCTGGACGAGGCAATTCTCGAGGAGATAAACGAGGCACTCGACGACCTCAATGAACATCTAATTATTGCAGATAGGGCTTGCATCCCCAAAACCCAGTTTAAAACCATCTCCTCATACAGGTGGACTGGGTATATGAAAGATCTATATAGAGAATTGAGAGTTATGTACGAGTTAAATATAACAAATGCAACATTTGACTCGCTACAACGAAGTAGAGAGATCAAGGAAGAGCTCAACCAGCTGATCCTCGAACAACAACAGAGAAAATGGGACGATGCGATCGAGAGCCTCGATCAAGATGCATCTCCCAAGGACTTTTGGAAGAAAGTCAAAAGTCCCAGAGGATCATCTGGAAAAAAGAAGAAAATGGAAATCCAAAAAGAAGATGGATCCATTGAAACTGCAGATAATATCATCGAAGTGATATTCCGGCGTTATTGGAAAAAAATCTTCAGCATATCGGAAGATGAAAACGAAGATTTCGATATAGAGTTCGAAAATAACATCGTAGACGAGCTTAACACGGTAATACATCGAACGCATCCTCATCACCAGGTGGATAGACTGCGTGACGGAGACGCCGAGATCACAGAAGAAGAGATCCTTGGCGCACTCCGCTCATTCCGACAGAAAGCCCCAGGCCAATCGGGGCTTACGAAGCTTAACTTCGAAAAGGCACCAGCCAACATCATCGAAGGAATGAGACGAATTTTTAACGCATGTCTGAATACAAGGTACTTTCCAGATGCTTACAAAACGGCAAAAATGATCTTTTTGCCCAAGCATGGAAAGGACCCTACGTTTAGAGAGAGCTACCGCCCAATTTCACTCCTGGAATTTGGCGGGAAACTCTTTGAGAAGATCCTCAACGGAAGACTGGTGTCTCACCTGGAAGAAAACTCCCTCTACAACCCTTGCCAATTCGGGTTTAGAAAGAAGCGAAGTACGGAAATGGCAATTAATGTCATAACGGAAAAGCTTTCCCAAGCCAAACGGGACAGGAGTTATGTGGATATCGTTTGTCGGGATGTGTCAAAGGCGTTTGATAAGGTGTGGCAGCGGGGCATGCAGTATAAGATCTTAAGGCTGGGTCTAAGTGAAAACTTAGAAAGAACTCTCTGTGACTATGTCATGGAGAGAGCGGCGTATGTCAGTCTAGGGTGCACGGACGGACCAAAGTTTCCGCTCACTGCGGGCCTCCCGCAGGGGGGGTGTCTGTCCCCCACCCTTTACTCGATATACACCGCGGACGTCCCAGACCCTGTGTACCCCAATTCCCTCAATATTCAATACGCCGATGATTTCAGCCAGATAATCGTATCTCCATGGAGGCATGCGCCGTGGCAAGCTCGCATGACAGCGATGGAAATCGCGAACCTTAACAACTACGAGGCTCAGTGGAAAATAATAACAAACCAAGAGAAATTCAAGGTGGTCCCCATCGGACGCACCTTAAGGGCAGACGTGCGTGTGGGGGATACGCGATACCCCTACACCAACGAATGCAATGTACTCGGTATGAAAATCACCTCTACCGGGTACAAAAAGCACGTCGAAGAAAGAATTTCTCGAGCCTCGTCCGCTGTCAGAACTCTATACAGCTTCAGAAATCTACGTGAAAGCAACAAGAAGAAGATCTACAATGCCCTTGTAAGATCTACGTTGCTTTATCCCGCCTCCACCCTCTCATGTGTCTCAAAAACACAAAAGAGGCGTCTTCAAGTAGTGCAAAATAAATGCATGTACCTAATAACGGGTACACGCAGGCATGAAAGAAGACGGCAAGAAGACCTGCACAGAGAGGCGGGGATAATTCCCATTAACAAAGTCATAGAAGAACGGACCCGGAAAATGCAGGATCTGGTTAATCGTGAACTGAGTGATGAAATCACCCAGATGATTAACCAGAACAGAAGAGCTGAATGTCGCCCCAGATTCCCCAGCTCCGCCAACCGAGTGGCTGGCGGAGACGAAGTGCCGTTCTATGCGTAAAATGAGACAAAGAAATACCTGTGAAAACAAGATCATTCACAAGAATAAAGAAAAAACTCGAAACCTTACTACGACAAGATACCGAAAAAGACAACCTTACCAAGAAATTAAAAACCCAACGATTACGAAGAGAACTTCGAAAGAAGTAATCTACCAAAGAAGAAAGAAGAAAGAAGAAAGAAGAAACAATAATATTACTAAAATACACACACAATAAAACAATACAACAAGCACGCACTTAAATATATTTAAAAACATATACAAAACAGGCAATGCACAACACAAACCATAAAAATACTAAAGTTGCTAAGACAAATGGCTTGAACGCCATAATAATTATAATTTTATAATTTTATAACTTTATAATTGTTACCAAAAACCAAAAACAACAAAAATGAATTCACACAACCAAGAAAATAAATGAAAGTGATAAGTCTGATCACCAGACCCTAGGCATCTCTTTGCACCTCTTCCACACTTTTTTCTCTCTTCTCCACTTGTCTATTTTCTCTGTCCCCCCCCACACCCTATCGTCTCCCCTCACATGCACCCGCACTTATACAAAGTCAAAGTCAAAGTTATCTTCTTTTATTAATATGGCTTCTAAGATGTTAAGCCTCGCTTTATTAACCTATTTTTTTAAATAATCGTGTTATCAACGAGCATATCTCTCGTTAAGTAAATATTATGTACACTCTCCATATGGTTCTTAGGCCCTCCGCTTTGTAGACGCATAGTTAACCTTCTCGAAAGTATGGTAGTTGTCATGCCAATATATGTAGAGTTTTTATAAAACTTACACTTTTATTGAGAAAGGTGAACTCGTAAACACTATTGGTTGATTTGAGATTCGAGGAGTTTGGGCAGATGATGTTTTTCATCAGAAGATTGCTGGCTTTTGTTGTTACATAATAAATGATGATCTGGATTTTATCCGTTTGATTTTTAACTGGACATGTAATATCAAGGTTAAAAATCAAACGGATAAAATCCAACTCATCATCTATTATAAAACAGCAAAAGCCATCAATCTTCTGATGAAAAACAACATATGCCCAAACTCCTCGAATCTTAAGTCAACCAACATAGTTTACGAGTTCACCAGCCCCAATAATGACTGTAAGCTTTCTAAAAACTCTAAATATATTGGCATGACAACTACCACACTTTCGAGAAGGTTAACTATGCATCTACAAAGCGGTGGGCTTAAGAACCATATGGAGAGTGTACAGAATATTAACCTAACGAGGGATATGCTCGTTTATACCACTGTTATTAAAAGAAAAGATTAATAAAGCGAGGCATAACATCTTAGAAGCCATATTAATAAAAGAAGATAATCCGGCCATCAACAGTCAAGTGACAAGCTGGAATCGCACATTAAGACTATTTTTAAAATTCCACGCACACGAATGGCTCATTTCTTGTAACGTTGCGTTTAACCGAGGCGCAATAAATACCCCTTAAAAATAGTTTTCTTTCACTTTACTTTTGCCAGATTCTCACTCCTCTCATTCCATCGGTAAAGGAGGCAAGAACATTTCAAAACGCTCCGAAGATGATCGAATAAGATGGAAAGCTTAGCAATTTATTTTAGTTTTTACCAAACACATTCATTTAAAAAAGAGATGAATACTGGACAAGTAATCCACCATCTACAAGATGGAATAAATAGATAGTTAGAAAAAAAGAAAGTTGGCAAAGGAAATTAAATAAGGCAAAATACACAATGGTCTTTAACAAAATTTGCATTTAAGAAAGACTGCCACCTAACTACACAAATATATATATATATATATATATATATATATATATATATATATATATATATATATATATAGAGAGAGAGAGAGAGAGAGAGAGAGAGAGAGAGAGAGAGAAAGAGAGAGAGGCAGACTCTCATGGATGATTATTCAGAAGAATCATAATTTCTTATTCATTGGACTCCATTTATTCCCTTACTATCGCCACGGAATCCAATTTAGACTTGATTTTTCGCGTAAAACAGAAAACCTACACTTTGGCCGCAAGTAACTCGAGACGTTTCCGCTTACCCCTTTTAGTAGGACAATTCAAGAATATAGTTATATTTTATTTGTCGCGTCCTTTCCAAGACCTTTACTTACCCCTATTACCGAGCCACCTTCGGTAAGCCCAGCCTAACGCATAACCTTCGTGAGAAATTATAAATAGTCAGAACCAATTCGACGGAGGCGTAAAGTAGGTCTACTGCCTAAATTACTCGTAAACTGTTGAGCCCAATAGTAAGGAGGAATCTTCAACACACTCACTTATAATTACCGACCACGCGCCCACAAACCGGTAACCTATACCAGCACATAAACTGGTAACCTCACTTGTATCATCACCCCCTATAAACTGGTAACATTTACCGGTAACAACAACCCTCCTATATCGTTTTTTAAGAAGGTACTCGTTGTCTCCAATAGTATGGACTTTAACAGATGAATCGAGGGAATGGGCAAACCAAGATTTGATTAGATAATGGAACTTTTGGACAATTCTGCATTTGGGTGAATAAATGCAACTCCAATTTTTACCCTTTTAAGATATCATCTGTAAGCAACAACGAGGGCAAAGCGACGGGAAAAATAATTGAATTGATGTAAAAGCAAAATGAAGGATGCCGAGGTACCTGAAGATAAGCCGGCATCTCATCGGTACTCAAGAAAATTATCAACAAAGTAAAATTTAAATAGAATGGAAAACGTTACCCTCCTCAGAAAACTTCGATTATGATTTGAGACGCAGTTCCTCTAGAAAGAGTAAATACCTTGGCAACTTTTGATTCACAACCTATCTGCTATAAATTAAATCAAACATGCCCCTTTTACTCATAGATTGAGAGAAGTCAACCCTTTGCAACAAATGTTCAATAATAATAATGAATATGACCTAATAATAAATGATATAACACCACTTTGTAAATTATTTAACAGTAACGCCCTCGCAATTTAATAAATTAATGAATCTATACTTCTAATCAAGTCATGATAATGAAAGGTGTGTGGATGGAAGTTTTGCTGGGGCCTCAATCGAAAATGTGCTGAAAATCGATTAATAGTTTAAAGATTAGGAGCCAGGATAGTCTAATAGTGTTTATTCCGTTAACACAGTCTATACAGCGGTGTTCTAGATAACCAAAGGTTTGAAGCTCGAGTCCTTGCCGGGAGGCGAGGTGTATTTTTCTTGTGGCTTTACTCGTTGTCATCTCCTTTTTGCATAACCCTCAGCATGGTACGAGTATATGCTTACTACTGTGCACCCTCAAGCAGGCAGGATATCTAGAATTAGGAGTATATAGATGGTTTCTCCCACTAGTAGAGTTAGGATAATAACATCCGTATTTTTTTAGATGGATATCCCCCATTGGGTGGAAGGCATGAGAAAGAATATAGACACGCTAGACTTCACTAACAAACTACCTCTACGGCTACTATCAAACGGAACTAAACGGAAACCTCAAGATGTCGCTCAAAGTATATTCAAGGACCTACATATCGCTTTAATTAAATGCATAAAATATCGAACGGATTCGTGATCTTATATGCACATATTACCGCTGTGGAACTCCTGCTCTCATCAGCTGAGAGCTTCTTATTATAATGATCTTAGCATGTATGTGTGTGTGTGTGCCCTTCTGTGCATTTTTTAAAATTCATGTGAAATCATTTTTTTTTCTTGAACACCAATTTTGAGTGTGTTGTGAAATTAAAACCTTTTTCTACCGCACACTTTCTTAATTTTGTTAGCTAAGGGTATTAAGCGGCGCAGGCCTAGCAAATAAACGCCCGTAGAACGTATTTTTTTCTATTTACTCTAAAGAAACTAGACACTGAAAGCAAAGTTTACCACAGATTATAGCCAACTTACGCAGGAACTAAGAGGACAACAAACATGGTCGTGTGTTAATCGACCGAAATTTCGACCAGAGTCTTTGAGAAACGACTGCTCGCGTATAGCATGATGATACCAACAATGAACATAGAGAGAGACCAATACATTAATATACAGATGTACTTCCATTGCTACAAAATGAAACCCCAAAGTACGATCAACTTCCCAAACAAAGATGAAGAAATCTATTCAGATTGCTGTGGACCTCCCACGTTAAGAAACTGCCCAAATATCAACAAAAAAGTCCATCAAATGTGTCGGCAGCCATAGAAAAATTGCTATTTCATGGCCCTAAAGGAGAGAAAATATCTGGAGAAAAGAAACGGAAAGTCAAGTGAGAAAAGAAGCAAATAAAATCCCCCAGATAGCATCAGCATGGAACACAAACTATACCACACAAATGAACATGGAGTGAACCCTGAATGTTGAATCCTCACACGTATTCTGCACTAACACCTTATCCATGGAAAAGGATAACGGTCTAGAACCGATGAAATTCACATTCCTCCGCTATCTTTAACGCAAAGATCTTTAATGAAACAAAGAAGACACTTATTCAAGAGAAAAGGGATAAGAGAACACAACACCTAAAAATGAGAGGAAACAAAACGCGAGTAAACTTAAAAGGAAAATAGCACTTTACGAACCAAACATCGAAGATGTTCGATAAACCAGATGCGAAATCCCCAAACACACAAAAAAGACAACCTGGGACCACTTTCTGCGTGAAACAACATCCGCTTCCTCTACCCCTAAATGCGAATCAGAAAAAAAGCAAATTTCGTCAAGAACAGAAAGAAAAAGGAAGAGGTTCAGAAAAGCTACCGTTAAAAATACCTTTGTAAACACTACTCCCCTAAAACACAACAACCGCTAAAAGCCAAACAGTAATCCTGGAGTGAAGATAACTACGATTATTAAAAACTAGCATAGGTACTCGGTTTTGTCCGGGATAATAAGTTTTATCGCAAATAAATACATATGCATATTGATTGAAATTCTTATATTTTGGCACAAAATATCTGTGCTTGCTTATTATTATTAATATTTGTAGGGGGAAGAAGATCGAGAAGAGTTGCAAACTTCCCCTATCATATAATATATATACAATGAGTAATCGTTGCACCGCGCACGCACGAAAGTGGGCAGTGGCCGGATAGCCCCTTAACAAAAAATAAAACCCCGCCCACGCACGGCTGTTTATGCACACCCGTGAATGAGCGCTAGTTATGAGCGAACAGCGTTGTGGCCGCAGCAACAGATCAATCATCTTTCGATATTGATTCTAGAGCGACTGTTTTAAAAGAACTAATTAGAAAAACGGCCCAACCTACCTAGTTTCCGGCCGCTTAATATGTAAGGAAAATATATTGGACTGTAAATGTGAATTACGGTCAAAAAATAAGAGGAAGCCTAGATACAAATGCATATCCATTTGCGTAAGCGGCCCCAAGCGTGAACATTAAGCTCAGATCAATTACATGTAACGTTTTACTCTGGTAATTCTTTCTTAATGTACATTTTTCATCAATAAACTTCCACGATATTTCATCCAACTTTGTCCTCAACCCACTTGAATCTCATTTTTGCTTACATCACCCTCAATTTCACCTAGATTTGAATCCTATTCGTGCTACCATCACCTGCATTATGAATCTGGATGTGAATACACCACAATGTAAAACTCCTTACTGATAAGCCTCCATCTCTACAATTCTAATTCATTTCTCCTTAAACTCCTGTAATTTGAATTCCATTCGAATTACATCTTCCGCAATTTGAATTCCATTTTTGATATAAGAACAATCTCCGTCCTGATTCATACCCCTGCAATTTGAATCCCATATCCTAGCATAATTAGAATCTCATAGGTATTCATATACCTTTGAGTTCAAATCTCTCATACTAACAATCGACGTAATTTAATCTCCCTTCGTGTTAGAGCTCCCGGAATTTGAAACATATATGTATTTGTATTCTACTAAATCTAATCTAATTCGTGCTAATATCATCCTTAATTTGAATCTTATTGTGTGTAGGGAAATCGATATCCGACCATAAAAACAGAGGTCCTGTTCGGTCACCGCAGCGTCCAGACGCGAGGCAATGTAATCCTATTATTTAACCCTCCCACCTCTCTTTCTTCGACCCGCTGGCCACAGATGCCTCCTCCAACCAAGAGAAGTACGAATCAACAGATTTTTGTGCCAGCGAGCATAACAATATAAAAGGGAGGAGACCAAGTGCATTAAAATTGTTTAAACAAACACTATTTCCCCTAAGATTTGGGATCTATTTTCTCTTAAAAGATGAAATTATAGGAGCTGCGACCAAAAGCCAGAAGATTCCTTTAGGACTAAATGAAAGACACTCGGAGAAGCGTCATAGAGAAGAGAGGCTTAATGCAGTAGCCCTCGTACCCCCTCTTCCTCTACCCCTAGTGGGTTGGCGAAGTATTTAGGCAGAATACTGGAGAAGAACTGAAGATCAAGTTAGATATCGACACGACGAAGTCCGGCGTAAGCCCAGCACTCAAAGAACGTAAAAGAGAAGAAGCTCATTCTGAGCCCGTTCCTGGTGGTCACACTGAAAATTAGCCCCGTTTGTATCGAGGATCACTTTCATACATATCTTCTCAGAAAAACCCCCTCTCTCGGTTTTTAACCAAAATCAGAGATACTCTTCGCCATTGAGTAATATCCAAAGTGAACTCCTTCCACCCCTCATTCGTCAAAGGATTCACTTTTGCTCATCGCTCGTCAGTGCAAAGCATCTCAAAATTAACCCGAAGATTGAAAAAAGCATACTTTCACCGTCCCGTTGCTTAAATCATCTAACTAAGATAACGTGATTAACGCCATCCGTCGCTCTCACCGAAGTCACCTGTTGTCCCAAGTCCGTCTCCTCGCCAGAAAAACAGCTGGGCGTCTGCAAACCCAGTCACGCATCGCACCGCAAACCACCTCTCCCGTCTACATAAGATCCCCAGTCAAGGTCATTCTTCAGGAGGATTCACGTGTGTTTTTTTAAAGATTAAGAAATTTAATTATTTTTTTATGTCAATTCGCGTTCAGTATTAAAGTGAGCTTTGGGGTCAAACATTACTTTATATTCATTTTTGTTTAAAGTAGTAATTTTAACATAGGCTCGTTCATTTATAGATGTAAAGTTTGTTTTTAATATTTCACTTTTTTTTGTTGTAATTAAAGATATTTTTTTTTGTTAGAAGTGTTTATCTCAATCCTCGCAACGCTGCACATGGCACTAGAAACCCTCCCTGATTACAGAAGTAAAACAAAATTTAAATAAAGTAAAGAAATATTGCACTCTTAGGGTAAAAGTAATAAAGGAGTTATTAAAGTACCTAACAACCCTATGTACACCAACGCGGCGCTTAAACCACGACATAAATATTCAGGGGCAAGTTTTATAGATATAGGAAAACTCAGTATATTTGTTTATGTTCCTTTCCCTTGAGTAATAAGAAATTTGTGCCTAGCATTCGAGGGAAATTTAATTGTCAGTGATTAGCCCCTTAGTGGTATTATTTTTTTGTGGTAGTATTTCAATTAACAGAAAGTATTTTGGTAAGGTTGCGTAAGGCAGCGCGCTACTTGTTCGAGGTTGCATAAGTACCTTTAGTATATCGGTGAGTTTTTGAAATACAAACAGATGTAAAATGGAATCGTTTGAAAGATTCCACCTAGGCCGAATTATTTTTGGAATAGTACACCAAGAACTAATGGACTACGTTCAGGAAGAAAAAATGATTGAAAGAGAATAAAGAGAAGCACAGTTCGAAATAGAAGTAGAAGAAAGAAGAAGATGGATGAAAAGAGTAGCAGAAAAATAGAAAGACAGACGGAAAGAAGCGGAAGAAAGAAGAATACAGATGGAAATAGAACAGGCGCGAGCGGAAAGAGAATCCGAAGAAAGAAGAATAAAGATGGCAAAAATATGTAGAAGAAGGGAGAATACAGATGGAAAGAGAACTAGCTCAAGCGGAAATAGAAGCCGAAGAAAGAAGATTGCAGACGAAAATAGAAGCGGAAGAAAGAAGAATAAGGATGGAAAAAGAACTAGTGCAAGCGGAAGAGAATAGAGAGAAGAGAAAGAACGAATGCTCGCACATGAAAGGGCACTGAGCAAGGATTAGGTGGAAATCAAGGTCGTTGTATCCTGGCCTGGAGCTAAGAAAGGACAAAAGTTAAAAACCTATCCAAATAGGGTGACAATGGATGAAGAACGAACCTCGAACGATAAACCCATATAAACATCATCAGATAGTAGAGTCGGATGACGCGTATCCCCTACTCTCCGTAGCCTTCCCCAAGAACGAAACGTCCACTCAGTTATATTTAAAACCCCAATTTGCAGTGTGAGCCGCGCCCATTAACGATCCCTTTAAAGAAACTTTTCCCCGACCATATTAGAAGGAATCCAAACGCGATCTCCCAGTTTAGCTTGCTAAATGATGACAATGGGACTCCTTTTCCCATCACTTATGCAACCGTGAAATAGGCGTCCCTAGCCATAATTTGCGAAGTAAAGAGAGTCAGTTGCCATAAAAGGGGTAGTCAAAGTACGTTGGAATGTTATCACCAGTTTTTGACATACTTGCGTAGACACAATAACTTCAACGGACGACTCATGCGTTGAAGTTAGTAGTTATCGAACACCACTTTAATATTAACTATATAAAAGTCGCCAATAAGATAAGCCTATGTATAACCTGAGCCGAAATCCTATCGAGGGTTATTTCATCTCCCGTTAGTCTTAAGGCCATTCTTTTTGTGTGTGTGTTGTGTATATATATTTAAGGTTTTAAGGTTTAGATGTGTAAGGAAGTCAAATTAGGGGGGGGGTGATGTACCCAGTAGGCTTACGAGGGCTATGTGAATCATCTGCCTTTGTACGCACGAGCGTGTGCATCTGAGATCAAAGAAACTTAAGTTAATAGGATGGTTGACCCAGTTAACGGTAAGAATCAGTATTATGTTCTAAGATATGTAAGTTTGCTTTTGTCGGTTATGGATGTTTGTTTGCTTTTTTGACTGGAGTTTCCCCTCACTTCCCATTAACCTCTTCGACGGGAGGAATTTATGGAAATCGATATCCCACCCCTAAAACAGAGGCCCTGCTCGGTCACTGCAGTGTCCAAACGCGAGGCAGTGTAATCCTATTCTATAACCCCTTCCCCTCTCTCCCCTCAACCTGCTAGCCACCAGACACCTCCTCCAACCACGGGAAGTACGAATCAACAGATTTCTTTGCCAGCGAGCATAACAATACGAAGGGGAGGGGACCAAGTGCAATAATATTGTTTAAACAAGCACTATTTCCCCTAAGATTTGGGATCTATTTTCACTTAAGAGACGAAATTATAGGAGCTGCGACTAAAAGCTAGAAGATGCCTTAAGGGCTAAGTGAAAGACGCTCAGAAAAGCGTCGTTAGAGGAGAGAGGGTTAATACAGAAGCCCTCATCCCCCACTGGGTAGGGAAAGTATATAGGCAGAATACTGGAGAAGAACAGGAGATCGAGTTAGATATCAACACGACGAAGTCCGGCGTAAGCCCGGCGTTTAAAGAACGGAACAGAGAAGAAGTTCATTCTGAGCCAGTACCTGGTGATCACAGTGAAAATTAGCCCCTTTTGTATCGAGGATCACTTTCATACATATCTCGTCAGAGAAACTCCCTATCTCGGTTTTCAACAAAAACCAGAGATATTTCTTGCCATTGAGGAATACCCAAAGTAAACTTCCCCCCTTCCTTTTTCAAGAGAGGCATTTTCGCTTATCGCTCGTCAGTGCAAAGCATCTCAAAATTAACCCGAAAATTGGAAAAAGCATACTTTCACCGTCCCGTTGCTTAAATCATGTAACTAAGACAACGTGATTAACGCCATCCGTTGCTCTCACCGAAATCACCTGTTGTCACAAGTCCGTCTCCTCGCCAGAAAAACGGCTGGGCGTCTGCAAACCCAGCCACGCGCCTCACCGCAAACCACTTCGGCCGTCTGCATAAGATCCTTAGTCAAGGTCATTCTTCATGCGGATTCACATGTGGTTGTTTTAAAGGTTAAAAAATTCAATTATTTTTATGTCTATTCAGGTTCAGTATTAAAGTGAGTTTGTAGGTCAACCATTCCTTTATATTCATTTTTGTTTAAAGTAGTAATTTTAACATAGACTTGTTCATTTATAGATGTAAAGTTTTTTTAATATTTCACTTTTTTTTGTAGTAATCAAAGATATATTTTTTTGTTAGAAGTGTTCACCTCAATCCTCGCAACGCTGCACATGGCACTAGAAACCCTCCCTGATAAAAGAAGTAAAACAAAAGATTAAATAATGTAAATAATACTCGTATAGCACTCTTTGAGAAAACGTAATAGAGGAGTTATTGAATTACATAACAAACCTACGTACACTAACTAGGCTATCATACGACAACATTTTGAATACAAACTACAATTTTAATCTCATTCATGTTCATTCCCCTCTCCCTTCCGCAATTTGAGACCTATTTGTGCTCATGGAAATATCATTTGCAATTGGAGTCTAATTCATGTCCCCTCTTCCCTTCTCCCCCTCTCCCACAATTTGAATCTCATACTTTCTCACACCCTCCTTAATTGAAATCACATTCATGCTGGCATCATTTGCAATTTAATCTCATTAATTTCCCCCTCTCCCACCCTCTTTCTCCCGCAATTTATACCTCATAGGTGTTCACAGCCTCCCCAATTTAAATCACATTCATGACGAAATCATTTGCAATTTTAATCTCATTCATGTTCCCTTCTCTCCCCTACCGCCAATTTGAATCTCATAGGTGCTCACACCATCCTCATTTTGATTACATTAATGCTGACATCATTGGCACTTTTAATCTCATTCCTGGCCTCCTCTTCCCTACTCCTCCAATTTGAATCTCATATGTGCTCACACCCTCCCCAATTTAAATCACATTCATGCTTATATCATATGCAATTTTAATCATATTCATGTTTCCTTCTCCCTCATTCCCCCAATTTGAATCTCATATTTGCTCGCGCCCTCCACAATATAAATCACATTCATGACAACATCATTGGCAATTATAATCTGATTCATGTCCACCTCTCACCTCACCCGCAATTTGAATCTCATACGTGCTCACACCCTCACCAATTTAAATCGCATTCATGTGACATCATTTGAAATTTTAATCTCATCCATGTCTCCTTCTCCTTCTTTCCCTCAAATCAAAACTTATACGTGCTCACACCCTCTCCAATTTCAATCACATTCATGTCGGCATCATTTGCAATTTTAATCTCATTCATGTCCTCCTCTCCTCCCGTCCCGCAATTTGAATCTCAGACTTGGTCTCACCATCCTAAATTTAAATTATCTTCATGCCGACATAATTTGCAATTTTAAGCTCATTTATGTCCCCATCTCCTCCCCTTCCGCAATTTGAATTTCATTCGTGCTCACACACTCCCCAATTTAAATCAGTTTGATGCCAACATTATTTGCTATTTTAATCTCATTCATGTGCCTCCCTCCACTTCCCTTCCCCATTCCCGCAATTTGATAATTTTTTTTGTGCTGAAAACCTTTTATAAACTCATCTAGCTCCTGGTATCTGTTCTCGCACAAACCCATAAAAACACACAGGCAGAGATATATAATAGATAAATACAAATTAATGAAAAGATACAGAAAGTATATTTAGAAACATATTTACAGAAATTAATCCTAATGTACCGTAAATTTCGGTACACGGGGCCATGTAACGGAAAACTTTAAGATATAGAACTCAGACATAAAAAGAAATAGTCATACGATCTAATATCATTATGATAGCGGAGCAATAGGTATCAAAAGAAAACTGGACTTACAAGGAGGAACCAAGGACAAACCGAATCTTACCTCTTAATTGATATAAGAATGGACTATGCAACATACTAATTGCTACTATTATCAACCGCCTTGGCACCCAAATCTTCCAAAAAATGGATGCAGAAGAAATAATCAAGTAAGAACAGACCAACAAGCTGTAATAGATAGACGAATAGTTAGGCGCAGATTATTAAATGCGTATACACTAAGAAACGGACCAAGAAATAAGTTACTTTAACCTGAGAACGACAAAGAGAGAACTAAAAAGAGACATAACAGACAAACAAAAGAAATACTGAGATAAAGCTATTTTAAAATATCAACAAAAAGCCAATGCCCCAAGAATTGTGGAAGAAAATATAACAAATGGGAAATACTAAAAGCAAAAAGAAAGCAAAAACTGAAGACAGACATTCAAATACAATTGAGGAGTAATAGGAGATTCAAAGATTATTCAGGGAACACTGCATATGCATGTGGGTGAATGAGAATTTTGATATCGACTTTGAAAATCCTATAATTGATTCACTAAACAAATAAGTAGGAAAAGCCTACCAGCATAACTAAGTAGAAGAGGAAAGATATGCCAAAGAAAGAACTAACGTCAAAATTACCATCAATAAGCTAAGAATTATACTCGGGACTCACTAGGAAGAACTACAGAGCGGGCACAAATAATATACTCGATGGGATAAAGAATGCGTTTAACGCTTGGCTAAACATCGATATTTCACAGACGAGATATACAAGCATATATCAGTTCATAACAAATGATCGAATGAATATCTAAAAGAAAACAACCTATGGAATAAAGACCAATTTGGCTTCAGGAAGAAAAGAGCGCAGAAATGGATCTTAGCTTTATTACAGAAAAAAAGACAAGGTCAAAGGAGAAAGAAGCCGCATATATATAGTATGGAGGGACGTATTTTAAGCATTTTAATAAAGTATAACAAAGAGAAATACAATACAAAATTCTAAATTTTGGATCAAACAATGACTTAGAAAGGATATTTTGGGATCACGTACTGGAAAGATACGCATACAAAGATATGAGATATTACCAAGGGTAGATATTCAAAGTCGATGATGGCCTTGCACAAGGAGGATGTTTGACTCCAACACTATATTCCGTGTATACATAGGACATTCTCCACACATTAACGAGAACTATGTTAACATACAATTCGAAGACAATAACACACAAATAATTCCTTCTTTCTACAGAAATCAAGAGATCCAGGATAATATGAGAGTCACAGAAATAAAGAACCTGAATAAATATGACAGAAAATGGAAAATAAAGTGCAGTATAGATTAATTCAAGATAATACCTATGCATAGAAAATGTTGTGCTACGTTTACATCGACGGCAAGCAATACACATATAACACAGAAGGCAAGATTTTAGCCCTTAGACACACAACAAATGGTTGCTGGGAACACGGTGAAGAAAAAACTCTTCTACAAGAACATGACGAACACGTCGTACCGAACAGACGAAAGAGTAATTAAGGAAATTATTTACTGATCTAAAAAGCCTAGAAATATAGGACAAAATTATTGTTAATTATATATTATCAAACTAGCCGCACCGCGAGCCTTATCATGAAAAACAATAAGAGGCCCATACCCGAACCTAAACAAAGGACCCATCGGAGTTATGAGTATAAATGCAACCTAGGAGACCGTCAACTACTCCCTCACTCATGTATTAGAATGACCGAAAGAAAATTATCAAGAAGAATGATATACCACCTTAGCAATAGAGCCGCAAAAAAACACTCAAGTCAAAACCATGGAACTATTCTCAACAGCAAAATGTTAGAATAAAACTTCAAAATTATTGAATTTTTACGAGATCACCAACTACTTTTCGTAGAAGCCATCCATATACAGGAAAAAAACAACCTTAGCTTAACATTCAATTCATTCCGACAGAATACTGTCAAGCGGTAGAATTAGGAGCCAAACTACGAGGGATACTCAATTTTCCGCTATGAAGGTCCATCACCTCTTTGGACGTGACATCGAATTTGACCCTCGTTTCTACGAATAATTGAAAGATGTGGAAAGAAAATCCCATATGAGAATTAGCCGTCGCTCTTATCAAATATTGCTACGATGAAAATATATTATCCAACAACTTTCCCTCTTCCTCTCTCTCTCCTCTCTCTTTCTCTCTCTCTCTCTCTCTCTCTCTCTGAAGCTGCTGCAATTAATTTTCATAATTCCTACCTTCTGCCGACAGTTTACTTTATAAAGGCGATGTTCATAAAATGAATTGCGGCAGATCCACACTTTCTGCCTACCATGATTTTACTCAGGAGGCGTGCCCGATATATAAATATATATATATATATATATATATATATATATATATATATATATATATATATATATATATATATATGAAAGATAATGGTAAACCACAATATTTTAATCAAGATTTTATTTTTATAACTATCGGACTAGTTTCGGCAAGATATCATTTTTACTAATAATGAAGAAACTAGGCAAACAACTCCGTATATGTAGGGTAAGACACGCCTTAAACAAAATAAAACAACAAGAAACAATCTGGGAAAATCTCGAGTCAATCTAGCGCGAATGACAAGCTAAACAAAATGAAATGAAACCGGAAACAATCTGGAGAGTTGCTAATCTCCGAGACACATTGCATCCGGGGATTTATAATTACTATTGGCGACCTTATATATATATATATATATATATATATATATATATATATATATATATATAATTGTTAAATTTGTATTTCCCTTCAGATAAATTGAAATTATCAACTTTGTTGATGATGATGGATTCCGCATTGCTCCTCTCAATATGATTGTTTGATTTTAAATGATTTGTGCATGGTCAAATCAATTCTATGGTCGTGCTTTTGCATGTGCGAAAAGAGACTTGAAAAGTTAGTACACCTTCTGATATCAGCTAAATTTTTCTTCCTCCTCTTATTAAAGTGTCCCGCCTCTCCGCTGTATGTTAATTTGCAATTATAGCATGGTATGCTGTATACTCCAGCATCGAAATTGATTGGACACAGTCTAGTCAAGGATTTTCGAAGGGTAATAGAGTATGTGAATATAATATTTATTTTATTTCCGTTGGCATATAATTTTAGGGGGGCCAAGGCTGGAGCATATAGGAAAATAATAATTTTTTTTTAAATCGTCCCTTCGTGGTGTGAAGATGGCATAAAAGGTTTTTTCGTGATTTCGAATGGCATCCATTTATGAGGTGAACTGGGTATTTCAGTTGAATGAAATTGCAGATAAGGTGGTTAATTTCATCCTGAAAGAAGTTTAGGTCGCACGTTCTATAATCTCAGATATATATATATATATATATATATAAATATATATATATATATATATGTATATCATCGGACCAGCAATCAGTTCAAACCTTTTTCGCCTGGCCTTATTTCTGTCTCTTCAGTAAAGAATTGCCTTCATTGTGTTGCCCTCTACTCTCTTTGATTCTAGTGTTCTTCTAATGTCTCTTTCTCTTACCTCTACAAAACTCCGGTTTCTTGTCTCATTGCTCATTCGCGTACAATTTCTCTTTTCTCTTTCTATATATATATATATATATATATATATATATATATATATATATATATATATATATATATATATATATATATATATATCCATAACTCTATATATTACGAATGAGATTTTTTTAAGGTGTTTGAATAAGATTTGTTCTTTTAGTTCGGTTGTCACCTAAGAAAAAAATAAAAAAAAAGAAGAAGAAAAGAAGAAGAAATAGAAGAAGGAGAAGAAGAAGAAGAAAATGGTGTTTAGGGTGTTAAAATAGAGAGTCTATAAAGGGGATTAAAAAAGGTGGTTAAGATTAGCAAATAAGGCCGTAGGCCACACCCCGCAGGGGTGCCTGTGTAACCAAGCTCTTCGTGTTAAGGAAGAGAACATCGGCTTGTATACATATAAATATATATATATATATATATATATATATATATATATATATATATATATATATATATATATATATTTAAAGTAAAAAGCGACGAAGGAAAATAAAACACTGGATATCTGCGAGGCCTTTCGACTAATCGCCTTTTAAAAAGGAGGCTGAAGCAGAAACAAACAAGAAGAAATTTTCGCAAAGAGGACGCACACACATATTCGAGAGATGAGGACATTAGGATTATTTAATTAATTTAGCATCATGATGTTAAAGCACTACATAGCTGCTGCTAAGCAAGAAGTGACGAAAAAATTTAAGGAATTAGAAAAAGCAAGAATCACATTCAGTCATTCCATTCCGATTGATGGTAAGGAAATGTTGAGACAAAGAATCTATGGAAAACTTCGTAGGACCACAGATGCCTTAACAAGGAAACTGGTAATAATCTACGTAATAATTGCGTTGTAAACTTATCATTAAACAAATAAGTGAAAATGTTGTGATTGAACTCGGATATGGTTTATCTTTTTTTATTTCAAATAGACCCTCCGCCGAAACTATTGCGTCTTCCCTATGCAAATTTGAAAAATATTGTGACCTTCCCCAAAATCAGTTTGACATAATTTAAGGTATCCTTTATGGAGCCACTAATGTTAGTCATAATACTATCTTCCCTGTTCTGCATAAGAAAAGTTTGACTGATCTTAAAAAAAAGACAATACATTGCATATCAATAAAGTCGATAAGTCGAATAGTATCGTAATTCTAGATAAAATTGACTACATATCGCGTATTCAAACCCAACTAGCTGACGATGTGAGTTACATGAAACTAATAAGAAACCCCTTGGATCAAGTTATCAAATATTTTAATAGTACAGTAAAAAAAATTCTTAAAGATAGGAAAGAATTAATAGGTCTTTTGCCAGTAAAATCTCCCTCGTTACCGTACTTGTACGGTTTAGTTAAAACACACAGAAAGTAATCATATGCGGCCTATTATCAGTACTGTCGGCTCAGTTTCATATCAACTTTCAAAATATATTACCAAGAACATTTCCCCTTTACTTGGAACTATCTCCGATTCTCAAATATATTATTCTTTAGAGTTAGTAAAAAAATAAACAAAATTGTTTTTTGCCCTACTGATAAGCTGGTTATTTTCGACGTTTGCTCTCTTTTTACTAAAGTTCCTATAGATTCTATTTTAGAGTATCTTAGTAATTAGCTTATTCAGCATGAATTACCTCTTATTTAAGTCATATTATTTCAATCACTAAGTTGTGCATTTGTGATTGCAAGTTTATATTCAATGGTGAATCTTACCAACAAATATTTGGTATGGCAATGGGCACCCCATTATCCCCACTACTCTCAAACTTGTATATAGAATCTTTTTTCAAAATCAATAGTTACCTAATATCATTTCCTTAAAGTGGTATAGATATGTTAATAATATTTTAGTTATTTTGCCTTCTGGTATTGATGTAAATAACTTACTCTCTAATTTGAATAACCAGGTTCCATCTATTTAATTTAGTTTAGAATTAGAAAAAGACAATTCCTCCTTTTCTTAGATGTCTTAATATATAGAGAACCATTTCAATATAATTTCAGTATTTATAGGTAATCACCTAGAGACTGACGTATACTACCACGATTTTCCTCAGAGTTCCTCATTTATACCTCGCACCCCCACTGGGGGAGTGGTAAGGGGGAGAGGGGCTTGTGGACGGCCCCAGGAGAGTTCTTTTTCCAAACAGTCTTTCCTACGAAGTCAAACATCGGCTCCTCATTAGCCTTCGAGATTGGGAGAAACACGTCTCCAATTTCTTATTTGACGTGAAACTGGATCTCACTCTCCTGGGGGAGATCTTACATTTTGACCTTTAGGGTCTTTCATGGCAGCGAGTTGTGCCACGTTGTGGTTACGCTTTTGACTCGCCGATGCCTGGGGCGGATGTCCTTGCGGTAACCGCCTTGGGACTGCATCACGAGTGAACGGAAGGGGGGGGGTGACCATTCTTCTACACACCTCCCACCGAAGAACTTAATGGGGAGCGGGGGATGCTCCCGGGAACAAAACAACTTACTCAACCTAGTCGAGCTTAGCAAAGTTGTATTTCTTTGAGCCCTCTCTTACATTATGTTTCCTTACACATGAGCGCCCCCGCGCGCGTTTACACAGGCGATGTGTCGAGCTAGACCTACTCGCAATACAATTTTACATAGAAAATTAAAAAACCTTAATTCATCGATTACCCACAAAAAAAACAACAAACAAGCTACTTCCTTACCTTTCTAAGTTTTTGAGAACTTAAATCCTACCGATAAATATTAACACGAACAACAAATGAAAACAGGGTTTCACGCTCATTAGGTACTGAAATAACCCTCCATGGTTTTTCGTCTCCACCTATAGAGCAGCTGTACATTATCGGCTCCTTTGATGTAGCTGATCCTAAAATGGTGCTCTGTGACCATTATTCTACCGCGCCTGAGTCGGCCGTTCTGGTTATTGAGTCTACCCAAGTATGGTACTAAATGGTAGCGGTATTTCAACCTACTCGAATTACCCTTCTTATGGTACTTGACTACCTTTAAACTGAACATTATGGCTAGAGCGGCCTGTTGTAGTGGGGCATAATTGATGGGATCGTAGGTCCCATAGCTCTTCTTTAACCAGGTACACGGGAAGATCGTGTCTGGGTTCGATCTTTGGGGATCGAGAAAATATTTCCCTGCGAGGTCGTTAATGGGCTTGGCGCTCACTACGACTTGGCGATTTAGCCGTAACTCCGTGGACGTTCCGTTCGGGGAGGAGACTACTAGGGGTAGGGGATACTCATCCGCGTCTACCATTTGATTAGTCTTACCTGAGTGTATCGCAATAGCGCTTCTTTCCTCCTTCCTTGTCAACTCATTTGACTCACTTCTCTTAGTGGGTAGTTCCTCAGGTACACCTGCTCGTACCTCTACTCTACCTTCTTCTTCCCTGATAACCCCATTTGGCTGGGTTTTCCTCGTAGGTTCTTCCTTAGGTATTCCTGCTGTTACCTCATTCCTACTTCCTACTTCTTCCATCGTTACCCCATTTGGCTGGGTTTCCCTCGATGGTCCTTTCTTAGGTCCAGGCCGGGCTACAATTTCCTCGGCCTCTATGAGATTCTCGATAGGTGCTCTTTCGAGTGCGAGCAATTTTTCCTTTTCTTCTCTCTCTTCTCTTTCAGCTTGAGCACGTTCTTTTTCCCATCTTCATTCTTCTTTCATCTATTTGTTTTTTAATCTTTATTCTCCTCTCTTTCGACTCTTTTTCCCTCTTCATTCTCCTTTCCTCGGCCTCTTGTTCTGCTTTCGCTATTTCGTTTTCCCGTCGAGTTCTTCTTTCTTCATCTTCCAGCTTTATCTTTAGTCTTCTTTCTTCATCTTCCATTTCTGTCCTTATTCTGAATTCTCGTGCTTCTCTTTTCAACAGTATTATTCTTTCGCTTGTTTTACCTCCTCTCAGCATTCTTCTTTCCTCTGTTTCTATTTTCCACTGTATTCGGGATTCTTCACTTTTCCGGTTCATCCATATTTCCATTAATTCACGTTCTCTTTTATCCTCTCTTTTTATATCCTCTGTTTCTCTCTCAAACTTTATTAATTCTTGTTCTTTTTCTATATCCCAAATTCTTTCTTCTTCTACACAATTTATTCTTAGTTCTGCCATGACGTAGTCATGCATTTCTGTGCCTTCAAGTCCCAGACTTTGGGCTTGTTGGTAAAATCTTTTGACTGGATCCATTTCGTTTTGGTCCGTCGATTTTTGCTTTCTGTATTTTCATGTAATTATGCCGCCACTCACCAGGTAGCGCTCAGCATAACTTACCCTTAATTCCACTACTATGCTGATTGAAATACCACTCCCGACAACAAATTTACCACTTGACCTACCAATTACCTTAAGATTGTTACCACCCCTAACTCTACCAATTTTCCTCTTGTCAATTATTCTCTTGTTCCTGATATTCCTTAACGTGTTGGCTCTTTCTTAATTAAACACTGCTGGGTTCTTTATAATAACAACCTACAAAACCTGACACCACTTTAATTATATGTCGTAGAATGCCCCCCCTTTTTTTTGTTCTATCCTAAGAGTGCTAAAAGTGTCTAATGTATTGATATTATAAGAATATCTTAAAGAACAGAGCCGTTCTGCAACACGTAAGGATATATATAAGAGAAACGAACATTAATCCCAAAATAAACTTATATTTTATCTTTAACCATTGAATACACAACCTTTATACATTAACTACAGCAATACTCTGAATATTATTATAAACAAGAATTAATTAAATTAGTTGACCCGCAAAATTAAGTTAACGTTTTCTCTACACACAACAATAATATAAGAATTAGGCTTACGGACTCATGTGGAGTTTAAAGGGCCTCAGAAATGTTATTGACTCACGACGCGTGCCGTGTGTCCAGTTGTAGATGGGAGAAATTCCACGGTCGTTTTGGCGAGGGTAGCAACTGGGGGGTCTACACGTTCTTCCGGGGGGAAAGGTCTTCAAGGGCGAGGACCAATACGGTGCTTTATGCAACACCTAGGCAGTCGTGGTCTCTCTGGCGAGAGTAAGTCGAACTTGTTTCTTAAATCAAGTTAACTTGGAGTGCGGTGTGATCACCGAGTAACGAGCTCGAGGAGGAGCTTTTCTCCTTCGTTACTTATATCCTTATGGACGAGGACTGAACTCGGGGAGGGTCTTCTTCAAGGGCGAGGAAAACGGAGGGGGGGTTCTCTGGCGAGAATAAGTTACTTAAAGTTTGGTGTGGCCATCGAATAACGGGCTCGAGGGGGAGCCTTTTCCTTCTTCTTTTCTTAATTCCTCAAGGACGAGGAATACCCCTGGTGTTTAAGGTGCACCAGGATATGAGGAGTCTCTCTGGCGAGAGTAAGTTGAACTTACCAAAGTTAACTTATCGTTTGGTTTGATAACCAGGGACTTAGCTCAAGGATGAGCTTCTTCTTAGCCCCTTAAGGTAGGTAGCCCTGCCTCTCTTGCAGGGTACTTCTTGGTCTGGCGAGCCAAGTACACTACCTCTCCAGTCTTGGTAGCTCGGTGTTGGATCCGAGGACTTCGTCACCTAGAGACTGACGTATACTACCTTCTTCTTCTTTTCTTAATTCCTCAAGGACGAGGAATACCCCTGGTGTTTAAGGTGCACCAGGATATGAGAAGTCTCTCTGGCGAGAGTAAGTCGAACTTACCAAAGTTCACTTATCGTTTGGTTTGATAACCAGGGACTTAGCTCAAGGATGAGCTTTTTCTTAGCCCCTTAAGGTAGGTAGCCCTGCCTCTCTTGCAGGGTACTTCTTGGTCTGGCGAGCCAAGTAAACTACCTCTCCAGTCTCGTTAGCTCGGTTGTGGATCCGAGGACTTCGTCACCTAGAGACTGACGTATACTACAACGATTTCCCTCAGAGTTCCTCATTTATACCTCGCACCCCCACTGGGGGAGTGGTAAGGGGGAGAGGGGCTTGAGGACGGCCCCAGGAGAGTTCTTTTTCCAAACGGTCTTTCCCACGAAGTCAAACATCGGCTCCTCATTAGCCTTCAAAATTGGGAGAAACACGTCTCCAATTTCTTATTTGACGTGAAACTGGATCTCACTCTCCTGGGGGAGATCTTACATTTTGACCTTTAGGGTCTTTCATGGCAGCGAGTTGTGCCACGTTGTGGTTACGCTTTTGACTCGCCGATGCCTGGGGCGGATGTCCTTGCGGTAACCGCCTTGGGACTGCATCACGAGTGAATGGGGAGGGGGGACCATTCTTCTGCAGTGATCTTAGTTTAGTTTGGACAGTTTGAGTCCCCCTCCTCTTTTTTGTAAACCATTTTCAATGGTTACCTTATGTTTTGGCAGGCTTAATTCTTTAATAGGGTTGGTTTCTAGGTACCTGTTAATGCCCTTAATAATCCTGATGTCCCAATGTGTCATATAGGCGTGGGTGTCTTCTTTATAAAAATTTTTCGTTATGATTCTTTTTGCTTCAGTCAGCTTTGTGAAGGACGATTAGTAGAAAGGACTCGCAGATCTCGGGTGTTTCATTTTCCTTCGTGGCCTTCGACTTTATTTATATATTCATCGCGTTCCATAATTTCGTGATTAAATTTTATATCTCTCTCTCTCTCTTTCTCTCTCTCTCTCTCTCTCTCTCTATATATATATATATATATATATATATATATATATATATATATATATATATATATATATATATGCAACTTTTGTTGAAGATCATTGTGTATTTGGCCTTAATTAATTTCCTTTGCCTTTGTCTCTTCTTCTAACTATCTTTTTTATTGCAACTTGTAGATGGTGGATTACGTGTCCAGTATGCATCTCTTTTTTAAATGAAGGTGTTTGGTAAAAAAAAACTAAATTGCTAAGATTTCGATCTTATTCGATCATCTTCGGAACCAGCGAGGCACAAATTAATTTTCAAGATGAAGCCAAGGGCTCGCATGTACTAATTAATAAGGAATAAAGGTTAAAACAAAATAACCCCCCAGAAATATACACTATGATGGGTCACATCTAAAGGTGCCGTCTGAGGTCTTAAGGGCTAACTTTTATCCCAGAAACAGCGCCCCCTCCCGTGCGCCCATAAACTGATGTATTTCCACTCTCTTACACTTAGGGTAGTTTTGATCTATTTAAATTAAAATTTTCCAACATGATTTATGATATTTACAACTGAGTTAATAATATAAACTTTAAATCTATAGTAGAATAGCATATGCTTCCAAGTTTATCCCACCTCCCTTCCGGGTGGGCCGGGTTATCAAACCTTCCCCTTCCGGCCCGATATCTGATGGTCTCTCGCTGGAAGAAACTGCCGGCCATTTCAACTAAACACCGAGTCCGTTCCTCGACTGTTTATTGATACATGAGAGCCCATCTTCGCTTCCGATGGTTGCCAAAAGTTTATAAAGGACGAAATCGAGTAGATTGACATCTAATCTACTTCCGGTGCCATGAGATCCTCTCCCGAGTTTCGAGTATAACAGATCAATTCTTTTAACCCTCAGTAGTAGAGCTTGCATAGCTTCTGGCAGGGACAGGAATTGCCATCTATCCGTGTAGTGGTAATTTGTCGAAGCATTAAGTCTCCAGAGAGGAAATCAGTCCCAGTTAGGTAGGCTCCTTACCCCGTTGGTCTGCAAGGCAGTGCGGATCCAAGCTCGTACTCACGTTCAGAGCCGAAGCTACAAACAGCCTCACTCTGGTTCCCTAAGCGAGAAAACTACTGCCCGGCTTTTTCCGTGACCCTACGCGTCAATAGGTCACTTCACCCCCTCCCCCTTACGGAGGCACTCAAGATTCCTCGGAGTTCACGAGCGTGGGGCCCTCTTTAACAGGAAGCTCCCGTCACTGCCTTCTTCCAGCAGAATCGTGACGGAATTGTGGGATCAGGTCGGTCCCTGGACAACCTTCCTCATCCTCTCTACCCCTTATCCCACCACCTTTACTCACTAGTGCCATCTGAACATCAGGTGCAAGGTAATCCTTTCCTTTTACATTCCCCAACTTCACCGCGAAGCTTACCAGCATTCCAAGTGTATAGGGTTTGCATGGTGAATAGTTATTTACAAGCCAAGTGAGATATCCGAGATTTACTTATTGATTTATCTCTCAAAGAACATTATTAATATATATATATATATATATATATTTATATATATATATATATATATATATATATATATATATATATATATATATATACATATATATATTCTTGTTTAGTGTTCATTAAAACTTAATTTTCATATTGTTGTGTATCTAACTTCCTTTGGGTCGCTTGCTGGCAAAGTTCATTCCAATCCCTCCGTAGCCAACTTCTAAGCACTCTGAGTCAATAAACCCATTCAGGACACAGGTCGAACGAAGTATAAGGAGTAGTACAACGACCCCTCCGCATTCGGGATAATAGGATATATATATATATATATAAGAGACTGGGAAAACTCCAACCACCCCCTCGGCCTATTCCTCGACAAAATCTATAATTTTCTTTGAGGAATATCCTCCGAAACTAACAAAGTTATTGCTTAGCAGTTTTTTTATTATAACTCAGACAACGGAAATGGTGTCGTTATTATCAATCCTAATAATTATTTAACAAAATTTCAATCTATTTTAACAGATATTTCTTAATGTCCTGAAAGTTTTGATCCTATAAATAAATTAGTCTTGAAACTTGAAGATCAGATAAACCACTTTAGATCAAGTCTAAAGAAAGATAAAATATTAACCGAAACCAAATATTCATAAATATTTGCTAGTGACTTATTTCCTGCGCAGCTATATTGTTTTCCTAAAATCCACAAACCTGAAATTCAGCTAAGACCAATTTTAGCCTCTTATAACTTAACTTCATACCTGTAAATATATTGTCTCTTTGCTTTCTCCCTTTTCCACTAACCAATTTTCTATTTCAATTTCGTATGAATTCTCAAAAGAACTTTTAAATCATCATTTTACCTCAGATAGGTTTTTTTGTCAGTTCCGATGTTAAATCTCTCTTCATAGTTGAAAAGACAAACATAACTTTAGATAGAATGTTTACTGACAGAGACAACTTTGCAGGATTTACCAGAAATAAGATTTAAATCTTTACTAAACCTATTATTCCAATGGATATATTTTACATTCAACATTCAAATTTAAAAACAAACTGATGGTGTTGGTATGTGATCACCGATAGGTCATTTATCAGCAGATATTTTCAGGACGCATGTGGAATATAAAATGTTTCAATATTATCAATCTGACTGTAGCCATCTGTTTTATAGACGTTTTGTTGATGGCTCGTTTGCAGTATTTCAAAAGAAAACTCAAGCTGAAGCATTTTTCCAATACCTAAAGATAATTCATCCCACTATCACATATACAATGAAAACGGAAACAAACTTGCCTTACCATTTTTAGACTTATTATTCGTAGGACACAAGATTCCATTTTCACAACAGTTGTCTGAAAAACTACGTTTCCTGAGTTGGTAATAAACTTTTTCAGTTCGTGTGACTTTAAATACAAAACTTCAGCCATAAAAACTTTGTTATACCGTGGTTACTATCTCTCCTCCACTTACGACTCTATGTATCATGAATTCATAAATTAAAAAACGTATTTTACTAATAATAACTATCCGTCGTTATACAATGATAAAATGATTGGAATATTTCTAAGCCTTATTTTTTCACCCAAACTAAATATACCTACAGTCTCTACGCAGATCCATTATTTTAAGCTTTCCTAAATGGGAACTATAAATTGTGTAGACGAAAATTCTCATTACTTGATAAACAATATTTCTCTCAAATTGAATGTAAATTAGTATTTTTAAATGATGAATCAATACAATTTTTTTGCACAGTGGAGTTGTCTACTAATCTATTTCTCCAGGTTGTTCCTGGTCTTCATATTTCGGCAGCACTGTGCGTTCATTGGGAGCTCGTTATTCGTCGCATATAGGAATTAGCCATAGGACAGGGTTTGTTCTTTCGAAAAAGGAACATTCGCCTATAAGAGACTACATAATATATTGTAAAACGTCAATAAAAATAAAAACTTTAATATTATAGCCAGCAATAAATGTCTCACCACACTCAAGATCGGAGAATCAATATATTGTACATCTTTAAAACCAACTCTTAATTTCCATAATTCGTGAGTTCCTCTTCATGTTCTGTAAAAACCACAACCTAGCAAGCCATTCTCAATATTATGTTCATATATTCATCAGTTTAAGTATTTTACAGCTCAGTGTTAAGATTTGTCGTTCACTATAGTTACCAAAACCTTTGTAAATCCTTTATCTTTGTAATATTATTTATTTTAGGTTCAATTATTGCATACAGTGAATTAAGCATTTACCCTAATTTCTGTACTTATTACAATCCATTCATGTAAGTAATCTAAAGCTATATTTCTTATTCTTGGTTAAATTGTTAATGAATTGTCATATATACTTATCAACCAGAAGATGAGGACACAAGCTCGAAACGTTGTTAATTTAAATAAAGTGATATAGAAAAATGCTTGGCTTATTTTTCTTCATTGGCTTCATCTTGAACATTAAATTGCACCTCTCCGGCAACACACCCCAATGCGAAACCAGGTTTCGACGGAGACATTCGTCATCTTTAATCACTAGTAAACTAATCAATACAGAAAGATGCTTAGCCCAAGGACATACAAATTCACAAGTCAAAATGTAATTAGGCGGGGGGGAGCAGTATGGAGCATGGACATTCTTGAGCAGAGGAGGAATGCATCTCGTGCTTATCAAGGGATTAGTGTCAAATTGCTTTATAAAAGCTGATTATATTAGACGCTTATTTATATAGTTATTTGAATTATACATTATTTTTGTATTACTTACGTCAATAGAATGGTTTTCCTTTGACATATTTAAGAACAGGCTAAATGATAGGCTTCCACGGCGTCGCATTTGTGTTTCCGAATTCTCTTAGAAAATCTGCTGCTTTCGCCAATGTATACTTGATTGCAAATTTTGCATGAAGTATAATAAACGTCCTTTTCTTTATCGGTGGATCCTCCTTTTAGACAGACTATTTCGGATCGTTTTTAAATATTGAAATGCAACATTGATATTGTCTACCCGTTCCCGCTTTTTAAAATTAATTAATTGGGACGAGTATGGGAATGTAATATAGCTATTATTACATTCTTTTTTCTTAAAAATAACGGGTGAATAAAATTTGTTCTGGCTTTATAATGACATTTTTTATGAACCAAAGGAGATACGACAGCTCAATATATGTTTGGATGATCGCATTAATTTCATTCTGCAGGAACAAGGATCGCATATGAGATATGCTCTCAGAAAAAAGGAAGAAACTTCGGAACTTTTAACAGATTCGTCGTGGCAAGAAATATAGTGAATATAGGCATTAGAGTTAGTTGGTTTCCGGCAAACAGTACAATATGTTGCTTTGTTGTTTATTTTAGATATTTTGACATCAAGAAATGGTAATGAGTTGTTTTGTTCCCATTCTACTTCAAATATTATGATGGTATGAATGCTTTTTAATTTTTCAAAGAAAGAATCAAATTCGTTATCATTAATAGGACATGTGGCACATGAATCATCCACATAGTGGAACCAAGTTATGTGACTAGGTAGGATATGGGGTGGGAGGAGGTTTTTCTCAATTTTTTGTATGAAAAGATTCCATAGGATAGGGGAAAGGGAATTACCCATACTCAGGCCATATCTCCGTCTGTAAAATCAATCTTCTGATTCAACCACATTGTTTGTAACGCACAAACGAAACAAGTTTAGACTTTTATTACACGGTAAGGGTAATTTTAGGTCAGACAAAGGCAAGTTTAATAATGACATCAAGGGCTTCATCAACAGGCACTTTATTGAAACGGCTATTAACATCAAAACTTAACAACTGCTTATTGGAGAGGTCAACCTCTGTACATTTATTAATAAAATCGCCAGAATGAATAATATGAGCTTCAGAGATACTATACCAACTAATTTGGATAAAATGCTTGCTAACCACTGAGAAAGTTTGAACGCGTGGGATCCTACACTGCAAATAATCTGTCTAAGCGGGTTAAGGTACTTATCTGTTTTCGGTAAACCATACATAAAAATGAGAGTAACGACAAGGTTATAGTTAGCTCCATCAATGAATGTCACCAATAAATGGGAATAAAATGAATGGTTCGAAGGAAGGAATTTTCTGTAATCACTGCAAATTTTAGGTTGGTAGTTAGAGGATAATTGCTGGGCAGGTAATAGGGTTCTAGGATAGGACATGGTAGAAATTGACCAAGTACTGAGGATATCGGCGTGTCTCAAGGGGGTTATCGTAATAAGCCATGTATCTAACCAATATGTCAATTTTTATCTCCATCTATCAGTTTGCCTTATTCAGACAGCGTACTTATGTTAGACTTGACAAGCCGCTGCTTTACCCAAACATTTAATTTAAATTTGGGATTTATTCCGGGAGCCTCCACACTTTATTGGCGAGATTAAATCAGCTATTTTTTACTCTTCTAATAATGGATGTTCCCCCTATCTTATATCCCCAATAGTTTAGCTTTTTTAGGTAATCTTGCTATTTCTGTTTTCGTGTGGCTTTTACCAGGAACTTGAGCCATTTAGAACTTGACACAGGATTGTATCTCCATTATAATTGTAACTAGTCAGTACTCAAATCGAAGCCACATGTTTTGCATCTTACGGCCGTATGCTAATAAAAATGTGAAATGCACTTTTATCAGATTTAGTTTAGCTTCACAATTATTTATAAATTTATTATATGCAAAAGGCTAAAATGTAAACTATTTTTTAAAATGTGCATTTCACATTTGTTTTAGCATTCAGCCGTTATAAGACTCAGATGATACTCATCTGAATTCCATAGTTAACAGAACTTTAATTTAATAGCAAACAAGAAAAACATTGCTGAACATTTATTTTCCCCGCAGAGAGAACTCGACCAGAAATAATATATATATAGGAATCAAGCCACTCCTATGCCGTTCTATAATTCAAAGGTGCGAGCGGCATTAGAACTTTTCAGGCCAGAGAGGGTGGAGGATAAGTCAACCATGATAATTTCTAATCTCAGAAGCATGAACTATACCGTACAGCTTAATGTTGCCTGAACTAACCACTTAGATGGATTCGTTCTTATAGATTAAAATTTGTCCTTGACTATTGTAAAGGAGGCATAAATAAAGGGATTGCTATAAGTTAAATGCAAGTAAAAAAGGCAAACGTGATATTATTCATTATTTCGAAGTAGTCATTTGCTGGAGTATTCATAATGCTTACTTTAAGTGCAGGATTCAGGGTTAACTTATTTAAAATTAGATTAGATAAATACTTGAAAGATCTAAAATTAGATTAGATAAATACTTGAAAGATCGCCGAGGAAAAATAGGGATATTTAAATGTGGACATTGGAAAACCGAGATAATTGAGCGCATGTTGTTTGTTGTCAGCCTTTCCTCCTTCGTCCCATTATATTGCAAATGCAATCTGAATTTTAGTGACAGAGTATAGCAGCCTTCTCTATTGGAGAACTCTCACATAATAGGATATAAGAATGAAATGGCTATTATATATTTGGGAATAAGCAGACGAGCCAACAAGGGCATCTAATCCAAAACAAGAAGAGCTTGGTAAAGATAAAAGGTGAAGATGGGGGAAGTAATAATGTGTTTAAGGTATCTAGCCAAAAATCTATAGAAAAGGTATTACTTTCAGAAGCACATAAAATTATTTGTTATCTGTTGATGTGATTTAATAAAATATTTTTTTAAATAACTATTTTGAAATATAACGATTTCATGAAAGGCATTGCAATTGTTGACGTAAAATACAAGTTCTATTCATCTTCACAATCTAATTTCGAGCTCAGCGTTTCACTTTGAGGCAGAGCTAGGCGAAGTGAGGAGACATCTCGGCTTATCGGATCTCTCAGCGTCTCCCACAGGTCTCAATAAACAATCTCAACGCACGTGATCAATGAATGCCTCTTCATTAACCTCTACGTTATTCTATGATTCAAATACGATATAAAAGATTAATAGTGTTAATTATATCCGGGTCATAAGTTTGTTTATTTTGTTGGAATTATTATTTCCCTTTTAAACAAGTTATCAGAAACATATTACGTATATACTTAGTAACAAATGTACAATTATCGTCCCTATTTCATGTATAATGGAAGTTCTACCTGGCGGCCTCTTTGTCTGTTTCTGACGTTTTTTCTACGATCAATGTTATTTCTAAAATCAAAATCAAAATTAGACTCTGAGAATTAATTATTTTTAGAATCTATTAGTTATGAGACTTTTATATGGAATATAAAATAAAAATAAAGGAAGTCTTCAAACTCGTTTATACCGAAACGAACAGACCTTGAATTTAGCAACCCGTTTCGAGATTGTTTTTATTTGCAGGCTAAAATCATTGTTTTGCAACAGCTATAAGTTGCCCACAAATTCAATTTGATTATTAAAAATAAAGGGGCCAATATACAATTTTACATAAGAATATTGAAAGATTAAGCATATTTTAAGGTAACTGTCGGGAATCAACTTTTATTTAACTTTTAAGATGGATGGTAAGCTTTATTAACTATAAATTTTGATAAGAATATATTAAAGTATAGAAATTTTAGTTGTTTGCCAAATAAATGGTAAAATTATTTTAATGGCCAGTACTCAGACGTCTTTAATACAAAACTGTTTATATAAGGTTATAAGAATGAAAAATCAGGCCCGAAAATACCCGCAGTTCCACTTGAAGAAGTCTCATTAAAATACAGATGGAGCTAATAGAAGGTGTAACTTAACAGTATTTGTTCTGTATTTAATTTCCAATTGGATTAAAAGTAGTTGCAACTTATAACTATCTTTTCTTTCTCTATCTAAAAAGATATTGTATATCTAATTATATAGGATCGACCAAATGTAAATGTAAATATCTGGATATTTAATCACTAACTCTATAATTTAAGAAGAGGATTTTTTTGAGTATTTGAATAATAATTTCATCTTAGTTAGATATGAATAATGTAAGTATATTATAATTTTTTATCAAATAGAAAATTTGAATATACAAAAATGGTTAAGTTCAGAAAAAAATATGATTATATAATGCTTTATAATGTTTTAAAAGAAAATGAATTACAATTGGTGAAGTTCAGAAAATTTATAAAAAATTTAAGCAAGGCTGCTTTTTTATTTTATCATCTATAACTCTATATTTAAAGCAACGTGATATTTTGAAAGGGGAGAAATTTAGTTTAGAGTTCCTTTTTAAAATTATTATAATTGGCGAAGTTCATAAAATTTATAAAAATTTAACCATGGCTGCTTTTTTTAGATTTTAATCTTATTAGTGAAGCGCAAACTCCCCCCGTTGGAGGTAGTGGCGAAGCCGTGGCCTAGTATTTTTAAAGGGGGGCCCAATCAGTTTTTATTTTTATTTTGGGCTCTATGGATTACACAGCCTTTACCGCAAGACCTTTCCAGCAGTAGTCGAGAAGTATTTACTATTTTCCAAAAAATCCCTTTCTTAAAATTTAGAGTTAGTGATGATGATGATAAATAGCACCAACTTCATTAATTTAGGAGGAATCATATTTTCGATTTTATTTCTCTAAGAGCCTCAGGCAACTACAAACATTCCCTTTCCAAATCTGTCATTTGCTTGTTTCAAAAATAGTTCGATACGTAAAATCCCTTCTCACTATCCAGCACAGACGACAGTGGAGCAATTTTGCACTCATGTCATATATAATTGCCCTTTAAAACTCCAGTGATGAAATAAACATTAGTCGAAACTTAGAAGTTAGAAGGTTCAATATTTCGAAAACCCTAATCGCTTAAAAACAAATCTAATCCTTCCATTGTCAATCAAATTTTTGCTAATCCACCTATACAGAGTTTATTGAGCGAGGGGATTTGCCCCATTGCTAGATAGGTACAAAAGGTTTATATTTTCACAAACAGTAATTTAAAAATTAATGGTTAGATTATGTGAGCTCAGGTCCTTTTTACTTGAACTATTATTTGTGTTTTTTTCAAATCTCTTCTTCATTTTTGGCGTTCGTAGGTTGAAATTCGGCAAAATGTTTGTTTACTTCGATTTCGACCGAATCAGCATAAAACTTCGTTTTTCTGAACAAAGCACAAAAATTACTAAAATAGAGTAATTATATTAAAGCAAATATTAACCGTTCTAAGTTTTAGAATAAAGTGAATTTTGGCGTTCGAGAAACCATCGTTCCTATATAGAACTCCGATATATTTATAAAGGTCATTGAAACTTTTGATCTACGTGTAATAGATTTGTAGAATGCAAAGGAAATCCTCAATTCTACTCTGTCTGACGAAGTCCAAACTAATTACTACCAACTAAAAGATGTCCTTATGGTTGGATTTAAATGCACATCAGGTTTCAACAGAAACCAATTTAGAACTCTTCAAGCGTCTATTGATGATACCTTTATTGGAATGCAGACTATCCGGTCAGTAGTTGTTGTACTATGCACGTGACGAAGGTTCGTAAGCAGGCAGTCATTGCAACGGAGTTCCTCGTATTAGCCTGAGTACTGATCGATTTATGATGCATGATGGACTCTGACCTGAAGCTTGAGAGCTTCTTGTAGAAAAGTGATATCTCGTAGGAGGAGAGCGTGTGTCTCCTCCACATTGATTGTGTGTTTTCTCTGCTCTGAAGAAAGTTATACGAAGATATAGTAAAGAACAAAAGACTTATGGATGGAAGCTTTAAGGGCTTACAGTACTGGGTCTCTCCTATGCCTCTCTCTTCTCTCTTTAAACTCTCTAAGGCAAGTTTTATTCTTATTTTAGATACGAGTATCAATAAGATTTGGAAAAATTGAACTATATAATTAGGTCAGAAGATGAGAAAGTTGGGTACAAAGAGGTGAGTTTTGAAATATAATGTAATGTAAATTTTTGTGAACTTAAGAGCATTTAATTCAAATTTATTTGTTTATCTATTATATATCGATTTCCTATGTATGAATGCGAGAGGCGGGTCTCCCGTTTCACTTAACTATGCCATAGTTTCTTTATTTTTTTGGAACTCAACACTTATACCCCTTAGGTAGAAAATATGAAATGTCTACTTCGGCACTGGTTGAGAGCTGCTTAAAAGGTAGATATATAGCTCCAAGGCTTTATTTGTGTGTTTTGTTTCAGACAGCCGTGCAAAGTACTAAAGCACCTACACCAGTGTTGACTGGACCATGATGGTGATCATTGCCTCTAAGAACTAATTATTTTTGGCTTTTCAAAACTAGAATTATTTTTACTAGGCACCCTGTACATTATGGTATCCATTAAAATCGAAAGTTTGAAAAGTTCAGCTCCGAGCTCCTCGTATGGTGCCACTTGGAGTGAAATTTGGTTCCATTTGAAAAATATTTAGGAGATGCACATCGAAAATAAAGTTTGGACATTTTTACTATATACCCTAAATCATTTGTCTATTGACGGTAACTCTCCTTAACGGCTTAATTTTGCTTTATATTTAACTAACGCACGGCAAAATCCCTGTATCATCGCAGTCGGTGTCTCTAGTCACCGCTTTTCTGTGATATAGTGGCGACATGTGCCAACTGAACATGCACAGTGTTGTTCATATCAGCCTATGTGGTGACTGTGACACTGATAAAGGTAGCTCATAAAAATCTTTCTCTTTTTTAATTTGGCTATTTTCTATGTTTGTTCTTGTACATCAGTGCTTGTAAGATTACACAATCTTTTTATTTAAGTGTATTTGAAACGTATTGTTTTGGCGAATATTGATAGTGCAACAATTAAATGGAAAAAAGAAACATAAAATACATAGAAAATAACAGTCATTATATTTTCATGATAGACAAAGGGTTAAAGTGTAAAAAATGAAAATATGTAGTTAAAGCTTGAGTATACAATTTATTATTCTATTTCTAAGATAGAATGTCTTCTCGAATTAATTCTTCCTCGTGAGAGAAAAATCTGAGATAACAAGATCACGACTACCTTCGGCGAAAGATGTATTATCACTCCTGTTCAACCACCACATTGACCATAACCTCCCACTGCCACAGTCATACTCTCCTGTTTCTGCTGCAGTTGGAAAGTTTAGCGCTAGAGCGCGAATACCCACAATTCGACAGAACAGCATCATTGAGAGAATCGAAAACCTGTACAAAAAATATCAAACACTGAAAAAAGGAGCGAACAGGACGATCACATCCTCATAACTGCAAGTTAAAGCAGTTTTTCGACCAGATAAAAAACCTGTTTGATGTAGCTCACCATAATGTAATGGAAATGATAGGAATTAAGCCTAGTTTTGCTTTCTTTACTGATTTTCTTGTCCATGTTTCCCTTAAGAGTCAGCTGGTCTCCCTAGTGCAGGTATTCTTGTCCTTGGTCTAAGATTTGGGTGTCAATTCCTATTCTTGTATCCCGTGCAAAATCATCGCTAATTATTGTCCTCGTTGACGATGGCGGCGGTGTTTCGGTCTCCGTGCGATCGGGTGACGTCAGCTCTGCTCTCCCAGAGCGCTCTGGAGATTTAGAGTGAAGGCTTTTGATTCTACACCCTTTGCTGTAGTCCCCGCCACTTTACCTTAATTCATGGGACCACGCTTTCGTTGAGATTGTCTTGAGGGATCAGAATAGAGTAAATGGAGGCTGTTGCATGCTGTGAGTGTTTTATAGCTCCCCCCTACGTTCGCAGTTCATGCAGCAGCTACGAAGTGGAGGTTCATTTGCAACTTAACCACACGCCTGATATATCCAAGTGAGGTGATTTCACACCAGGATTACACCCAGGTGGGGTGGTCGTGTCATACCTACTCAGGAATGACTAAACCCTACATTTCCTTTCTGTTTTCCTACAGGGTGGCTAGTGTTTAAAAAGCACGACCTTGCCGGCTATCATCTTTGAAAATTTTATCTTTGGTCCAATTGCGTAGCTGAGTTATGGAAATTGTGCTATCATTAGCTCTAATTCTTCGAGCACAAGGCAAATAATCCGATGTTATCAACAGAATGATGAATAACTAAAAAAATCTCTCATTTATTCTTATTCTCTTTCTTCCCATTCCGAAATCTTCTCAATAAGTGATGTGAACCAACGGGTCCTAACCAGTTTTGGCTTATGGCCGCCTTAGGAACCCGTAGGATTTTCTGAGACCATGATAATGATTAATTTAAATAATATGTAGCTTTACTCTATTTGACACAATAAGCTTGGATGATGTAAAATATTTATTTTTAGATGAATTAATAGTCTTTTACTAAATATAAAATAAATAAAATGTATGAATTAACATTTTTTTTAAATGTAACTCAGCTACATAAATTAAAATTTTCTATTGGCATAAGTCTTTCTTCTATAAGTTGATTCTTGTGCCCCCCCCCCCCATTTCGTGGAGTCTGTAGCCACTCTAAATCTTATCATTTTCCTGTGGTCCCCTACAAATTTGCTTTGACACCCTAGGGAGCATTGTGGCCCCCGGTTAGGAAACCCTGATGTAAACAGTCTCTGAGAGAGGAGATAAACTTCTCCCTCCTTTTAATTGGTGTTTTATTTAAGATTGAGTGCGGCCTAAATGAGAAGTTTCCATTATTATAGATGGAGGAGATTTTATATGTAGGTTTTGTTAATTTGTTGCTTCTGTAGTGCCCATAGAAACCATGTGTATTTAGATTAATCGAAAGTGTTTGTGTAGTCTAAAACTACCAATTCGAGAAGTATTTGGTATCTCTCTTTAATATCGTTGAGAAATTCCGCAGCAACAACCGCTAGCAATTCTGTGATGGCGACGCCTGGTAATCTCACACCATTGTATCATATTTGGCTGGTACTGAAAAGGACATGACGCTGCTGCCAGCGCTTCATGGGCCACCCAACCTACCACTCTGATAAATACTCACACACTAACAAGTCCCTCACAGTAACACCGAGACACATTTGGCCACCGTGCTCTCCACGGTGACAAAAGGCATGTCTTTGGTGGACCCCCAATTATACGCTAAAATACTTAGCCGTCTATATGCCCTGAACGCATTAGAGCCAATCGTCCTTCCCAAGAAGCTGTTTGCCATATTACAAGAACACAAAAACGCACGACAATCGCTACTCCCCACTCCAGAATGCACACAACTACCTCTACTCACACCATTCTTTCATAATCCTCCCCCTACGCCACTCACCCTGTCAGTACTGCTATCTGCACCCCCTCAACCCTGCCGGCAATAGCTTCTTTCCAATCACCATTCCTCACAGTATCCCTAGTGATTCTGCTCGACCCTCCCTTCCACAGTCCCCACCGTTTCAACCGTCACCAACGCTGCCTCCGTCCTCATCCTTCTCTCCACCTTCCCCACCTCTTTTTCCACTGCCTTCACCTTTGCTCTCATTGCAGGTACCTCTCTTTCTACAGTCTCTAGGTAGGAAAAGACACAGAACGAGGCCAAGTGACTCTTATCCGTGAATCTTTTGAAGATATAGAAAACAATCTACGGCACGCAGTATCAATATATGCACAACATATAAATTTACATAGACACACCAAACCAAAACTACAGTCCTCACACGAAGATACTCGAGGCCACATTGCACAAGTACCTACAATTACACGTACATTAAAACAATACACAAACAAGGGCTAAGCAAACGAACATAATGCTACGGGAGTTTAACCTTGCCAGCTGCAAACTGTAACTATATATATACAAAATCCTCTCAATTCTCACCTTTTACACACACGTACGCGAGACACACATAACAGAGGATAGCACAAAGCTTACAAAACTATGCGGTATAATGCTCTCTTCATTAGAGATTCGTGTATACATTACACGACAATAAAAAACTCAAACCACTTAACACATAAACCCACAGCTACCTAACACGACAGTTGGGAAAACTCGTAACAGACCCCATATATACCCGAAGTAGATAGCAGACATGGCGCTGCAATGGCGTTTTTCTCTTTGTTATAATTTAGTGATTTGTATGTAGATGGTTAATTGATTAGTTTGTATTTCTTTAAATCTTTTTGGTCCCTATTCATGAAAAAAAAGAAGGAAGCGTTGCATTTCGTCAAAGGAATCCTAATTTCCCTTAAATACTAGGAAAATAAATCAGCAAGACCTTCACTCCTTCATTTAGATGGCTGTTTAGAACTTCTTCCTAACAGGTTATTTTGTAGCCTTAATAATGTTTAAAGGGGGAAAAGGAAGAGGCGGAAGGAATTACAAATGAGAAATTAGCCTACGTTATATAGGAGGCTGGCAAAAAGATAGGAAAGGATAGAAGTCAGAGGTTTATGATAAGTATAGGAAGAGAGGATATGGAGAAAGAATAAGTTTCACAACTGTTAATTATGCAAGGTCATATATTAAAGTGATATTTATCTAGTCTCTTTTTGAAAATATATACTGTTATGCTTTCGAAAATATTGCTAAGCAATCTATTCAAAGACAAATTTTTTATATAATAAAACCAGACATGCCTTCGCCACTTTAACCCCTACGGGGGCAGCTTGCGCTTCGCTACTAAGATTAAAATTTAAAATCTCGAAAAAGGCAGCCATGGTTAAATTTTTATAAATTTTCGAAATTCGCCAATTATAATAATTTTAAAAAGAACTCTAAATTAAATTTTCTCTCATTCAAAATATCACGTTGCTAAAATATAATTATATAAGAAGATATATAAAAATAAATTTTAGAAACTTCATCACTTGTAATTTTGGGGAGTTTCAGAAATGCACAAAATTTCGATACTTATATTTATTTCTGAACTTCGCCATTTTGTTTTTTGATATTATAAAAGAATTCTTAGAAATAACTTTGATAAAAAACATAAGTCATAACCAAACTAAGATGAAATTATTATTCAAATAAACAAAAAATCCACTTCTTAAATTATACAGTTAGTGATGATGATAATGATGATGATATTGATGATGACTAGAATAGGTACCCGGCGTTGTCCGGGGAAAATACAGATCCATATTTCTTGAAATTCTTATATTCTTGCAGAAAGATATCTTTACATGTTGATTATTATTATTTATGGGGTGAAGGCAGATTCGACAGAGCTGCAGATTTCCCTTTACCGTCTGCCCCTGGCATTCTACGCCCACGCTTGAATGACCGTTATTTGTGGCAGAACAACGTGGGGCTGCAAGAATAGATCGAGCGTCTTAAAGATACTTAATAAACTTTTGTTTTTTTCTGTTTCCGTTTTGTTAACTCGCGCAAATTATAAACCTGAACCGTATTAAATATTCATTAAGTTGGACACGCAGATGCTAATATTTTAATAAAATTAAATTAATGTATCTCAGGCTTTCTTCGTGCCATCTATTACTAAATTGCGGAATTAATTTCGCTGGGCGACGCTGGGAGCGTTCTAATATAACAAAGTCTTTTGGCCAAGAGAGATAACAAAATTGTGCGAGATACTCCAAATGAACTCTTACAAACGCTTTCTCTAAGAGAAGAATAAAATCTTTGTATTTAAATACAAAATATCTATGTATATATTCTTGAACATAATTGACGTTTTGGAAACTTTCTGTTTTGACTGTAGTTTTAGTCGCGTGCGACTCTATATCTCAGTAGGCTGGTCGGCAGTCGGTCGATCGGTCCTAATTTTTCATTTTTTGTTTGAGTAATAACATTGTAACTATTCAGCCGACTCTAACGAAATTTTAAACCCTAATGCTGTTTTAAACTTTCTTTCGAAAGATATAATTAGCAAGGACCTTTCAAGGTTAGCCCTGGAATTACTAAAAGTTTTGAATGTCATAAGGTCATGAATCAAAATAAGTGAGAGCACGCGAATTTGGTCAGCAAACCTTGTTAAAATTTGACGGGCCATATATAATCTCTTCTGAAATTATCATCACCTATATGCTTTGCTTTACACTTGTCAAATAGATTTCCCGACAACAACGCTCTATCTGTGAGTTTTCAGCCAGTTTTCAATCTATTTTATAGGATGTTCCCTATTCCGTGGGAATTTAATATAGTATGATTTGTTTTATATGAACGATATCAAAAGCCTGTTTGAAATGGAGAGAAACAAATCTATAGCTTCATCAGATAACACTTTGTGTTCAACAAATCAACAAATTACTTAAAATCACCGTCCGCGTCAAAACCTAAATTGTGTGTCATTTATATAATTATTTAATTCGAGATGCTCCACGATCCTATCACTACCAGCGGACCCTAAACTTTACTAACGACCGAATAAAGAGCCAAAAAATATTATTTTTTTGTATCTTAAGAAGTTATTGGAATCTTTGACGTAAACACATTTAAAAATGTTCATTCAATGTCTTCATTAAGCCTAAAACGTTACCTAGAACACCTCGGCATCCTGAGAGGGTCATATAAACTCTCAAATTCGCTTACGAATATTTACTTATCTATAAAAATGTTTTGGTTGTTTTTGTACCATACATTAATTATCTTTCATAGTACCTTTGTCTGGTTTTGTTTTACATTTATCAAGGCGATGATAATAAAGGGGTTGGTTTCGATTCTCGATACTATTGCTGGTTTTCATAATCTGATACAATCGGGGAATTTATCTTATCATTTTTCAAATTTCCCATTGGTCCAGGGCAGCATTTTAATTAAATAGAATCACTGGAGTTATTGCAAAGTCTTTTAATATTTACAGTAAAAAACAAACGTTAAAACTAATCATATATTAGCCAGGCGTTTTCTTCGCTAAAAGTTCACACTAATTTAAAAGTTTTCAGCAGGAGCCACGAAGATCAAAATTATGAGATTTAAAGTTCATGATGAGAGGCGAATCTCTTGATCATTTATAGCTATATTTAAATTAAATCGAATTATATTGTGATCGTTTTTCTCATGTGTTTTGTCAACATCTATATTCACAACGAATTTCTCTTCATGTGTCAAAATGAATTGTAAGATACTCTGTTTCATTGTCTGTTCAACTTCATTTTGTTACAGTCAGTTATCATTTATAAATTATAGAATTTAAATTCCTGTATTATCACTAGTTTCATTTAGGAAGACTACGTTCAGAAAACTTAACTCATCGCATAAAAGAATTAGTTTTGCCTAAATTAAGACGAGACAGTTTCTTTGCAGGGCCATTCTTGCACGGAAGAAGAGCTTAGTTAGAGAGGAAAAGGAGAGAGTGAAAAAAACTGAAAAAGAATTATTTTCGGGTCAGGGAAAAAAAAGGCATATGCCAAATATTTGTAACAATGATTAGACTAAGGTAAAATAAAAGTATTAGTTTATTCTCTTTCTTTTTATCAATACAACTTGATGGATTTCTAATAATAAAGGGACTGATTAAAAATTCGGTAATATGATTTCAGAATTTGAGCTTACGGCAAGTCTTCTAAGTTTAGCGGGAAAAATTCTGGTTTAAATTAATGCACTTTACGAACAATGAGATTTTGCAGCTAGTAAAATCGGTAGATAGCAACTTAAAAGATAAAGAAAATAGGCAAAAAAAACATGCTGAGAAGGGATAATTAATTAATCAGATCCTTAAAACAATTATATATTTAACTGAGGATAATTTAATGAGTTTGAACGATGATATCAGTATCTTGGTGCAAGGAGGCTGGTATAGGTATCACTCCGCAAAATTAAGTCTTCCTTTAGACAAAACGGGAAATTGTAAAAGTAAATTGAAAATTTTCCATCACATTACTTAATGTGTCGACCAAAACAGAATTGCATAATTAGTTAGAGAAAGAATAATGGCTGCTCTCATAGACCTAGATGAAGGGTGGTCCAAAATCGAATCTATGACCCTAGTCCACCAGAAGTGGGAAGAAAATAAGCGCAAAAGCAAAGGAAAATATAGAACACTCGCATCAACTAAAAAACTAAGGCACAGATCAATCAGGAAAACCGGAACTAAAATGAAAACCAAGAAAAATAACATTTTTAATTGAAGAGCAGCAAGAAAATGATTCTAACGAGATTTAAGCTTTCTAGAGAAAGATAATTTCAAAAAACATGAGAGATGAGTAAAAATAAAGATAAAATCCAGAGAAAAATATCAAAATTAAAGATGAGCAGTAGAAGAAAATTTTTAATACAACTGAGAACAAATCGAATTATAGTAGGAAAATAACATCAGTTTTGATTTACATACTGACAGGAAAAAACTGTACTAAAACAAATGAAGCTTTAATAACTTAACATATGATATTAAACCGATGGCCTTAAGACAGAAAATCTGAATCTTATTCCTAAGCCAGAAAAACATCCGCCACATTAAAATCTAACGAACAATTTTGTTACTTGTTTTCTTTGGAAAGATGATGGAGGAAATGAAATAATCAATCGACTAGTTGCATTCCTCAGAGAGAATAAAAATTCACTAAATATTTATTTAGTTCCAGAAAAGAAAGAGATACCACTATGGAACTTTATATAATGACTGAATTCAAATAAGAAGAGCCAAAGCGGTCGGAAACTACATCGATATTGTCGTACGTGATGTTGAAACACCTTTGATGAATAATAAATTAGCATGGTTACTCTGAAATTATGGCCAAAAAAGGATCCAAGTGCATAAACATTGAAGGAAAAGAAGACAAGTATTTGAACTGAGAGCAAAAATGCTAACAGCTTATATAATCCCAACCTCTTATTCAAAACACACACCTGACCTACCGTCTTCTTGCGGAATAACAAGATATACAAATGCCATTTCCAATTAACATTTACATTTCGATAACACACCGCAAAATATAAAGGATAAGAAAACATAGCAGCATCTCCCGAAATCGATACCATAGATAAGATATTGGACCACAAAAATTGGAAACAAATACCTCAAAATATTAAGATTCTACATATCTCGAGGTAAATACCGATAACATATTTTGTAAATGGCCTCCATTATCGCTACGACATTGATGGTATCGTCATAGGATTTATAAAAACATCATAAAAGGAAAAGGAAGAACAGATTCTCGAATAAACCAACTATAGAGATTCGAGGACACAAGCCAGAAGAAGAAACGTGATATATATCGGATACATAAAATACCTCACAATATAACCACGCACACTCTAATCGAGACAAATAATAAAGGAAAAAGAAATACGGGAAATAGCAAATAAATTTTGCATTTAATATTGAATGCATAAAGATAAGGGATGAAAACAATAATACAATACTCTTACATACGCCAAAGTTAGTATCAGCATATTATCATGCAACTTCGCTATACTATAGTTAAACATTTAGCATTAACTAACGCTCTATTCACCCCAGGGATTTTTCTACTATTACTTGTGGTGGCTCTCTGCTTCATCTGTTCCATTCTCATTGGCAATGCATACTGTGGCGATACCTAGAACTTCGCAGTTGATCAATGGTATCACAATCCAAGACATTCTCACTGTCAAATACAAGTACATTAATCTGTTATCTATTCCCTTTTGACTTGATTTACACATCTTGTCAAAAGCTTCTATTATTATTTCCAAGTTTTTCTCACTCGCAGCCACAAATGCCAGATTATCATCATAAGGAAACAAAGGCAGAAAAAATCCCTTACAATGCCTCATTAATCTAACCTCACCTTTTTGTTCATTTACCCTAACCCAGGGCTTATTTGTAACATAAATTCTCTTATCACTTTTCACTACCTAACTAAGTCCATACATTCTTAGCACCTGCCATTAATGCCACTCGATATTCACGATCATAAGCTATCTTCGGAATCTTGATTACAGCTTTACACTACCAATTTAAATTAATCGTGTTCATCCCCCATCAATACATCAGTTATCATTCTTATACCTATATCGATTCTTACACTTTAATTGTCAGCGCGTTTAGCCAAATTGTAGTTATTAAATTCACCTTTTTTGATGCGGGAACGCGTCTCTATAAGTTACTATGTACTCCCAGGGTTAGTCCGGGAATAATTGAATGTCTTGAAGGTCGTAGGGCATATGGTCATAGTCAGAATAATGTAGAGCACGCGACCTAGGCCCTTTGACCTTATTACTCTTTACTTTTAAATCTCACTTCCATACAAAATAGTTTCCTGTTTATAGCGATCTTTATTCGTATTTTTTTCATATGCTTCACTTGCTGTTTTCCTACTCTTTCTCCTGAGTTTGGACGGAGAAGGCTATCCCCACCTGTATGCTGAATCAAAGATATGATATTTTGGAAGCCCTCCCAAATGCCCTTATTGTATGGATAGTCTTCATGATACCGTATCACCATGTGGTATAAAAGGCCCCCTTTAGATCGAAAAACACCCTAGTGTAGTGTTGACTACGAAGGAAGGTCTCGCAGATATCATTTCCAGGTGGAACAGTGCTTCCGACGTAGATTGGAGCTTACATAATCTGCACTGTACATAAGAGTTGGCTTCAATGGCTAAGAAAAGGACTAGTATAACTTTATAAATTTTTCCATCAACTTACACACGCAGAAGGTTAGAGAAAATAGCCGGAAATAGGCGGAAGGGTGTTAGAGTGGAATCTTTCCTGATTGCAAAACATTAGCACAGAAGTTATTTACCAGTAATCTGGAAGGAAGCCATCTGTTCAGAACCTGCTGAACAAATCTAACAGAAAGTCTATGGCTTACTCATGTAAGTATCGAAGCATTGCTTATGAGACATCGTCCGGCCTAGCGGCGGTGTCAGCACACGAAAGGAGAGCGGAACGCAACTCGCTCAGCGTAAAAATATAGTTTAAGGGTTCTACGATTCTGGAGTTAAAATCTAGTCGACAGCCTTCAGCGACATCAAGACGTGCAATGAACGAATGCTGGCTGAGCAGCATCTCGGTTAGAGAATTTGTAGATAGCGATAGCGGATGAACCCGCGACAGACGGTGGATCCCAGATTTCGGTCTCTGCCTCCTGTAGAATGGAGAGGAGTTTCTCACGAGAACTTGACTCTAATCCTGTTTAAATCGCTTACATAACTCTGCAACAAGTGTATTCCTTTTATACGAATAATGGTATGCCTACCAAGAAGAACGTTGGTTGTGCTTCAAAATTTAATGGAACAGTTGCAAGTGTCAAGAATATTTTAGCAAAATACCACTAATTAAACGGCAAGAATAGCCGCCAAATTTTGGTTCGGTAAAATTACCAGAAGACTCAATCGGGAGTCAAGTTCACTCGTTAGTTATTTTCTTTTTTTGATGTGTATAATTAATTGGAACCTTTAGTAAGTTTGTTGGGGGGTTAATTGTTAATATCACTTAGGTTAGATTTGTTAGGAAGAGCCTCACTTGTCCTAGTAAGCTTTTTCGTGTGCCGTTAGACGAACGCAGCATATTCAGGAAAGGATTTAATCGCTTACGTTCAAGAGGAAGAACGAAACGAACGGGCAGAAAGGAAATCACAGGGAGAAGCAGAAGAAAAGAAAGAACAAGCACAGAGGGAAGTAGACGAAAGACAGAGAGAAGAAAGAAAGCGAGAGAGAGAGAACAAATACGACAATACGAGAGGGAACTAAGCCGCGATCATGTCAAAATAACTTATGTGGCATCACGTAACCATCAGCCACAAGCACCCTCGTTAAAACCCTACGCATATAAAGACGGATAAGACTTTTATTCTTTTCTGATCCACTTTGAAAATTTTTTCGAAGTCAACAATTGGAATTTAGAATCTTTTGGAGTTGTCTGTCTACTTCCCCTCTTAAACACTCGTCTGCGTGAAATCTTCATTTCTCTGCCCTCGGAAGCAACTCAGAAGTACTCAACCCTAAAAGCAGAACTCCTCTCTGCAATTAATTTAAATCCGAAGTTCTATCGGGTTAGATTGCGCTCGGCTAGTATACAGCTGGGAAAAACGTTTAAGCAATTTGGGTTCACCCTTTGCCTCAATTTACAGTTTTGGCTGGGTTCCTCATAAGTGAGTAACGACTATGTGTCATTTGTCGAATTTATTTTAAGGAATCAACTCACGGCTATCCTTCCCGAGAATTGAAGGTCTTCGTAACAGATAGAAGAGAGCTTCTTCGTTTAAAGAGTGTGTAAAGGAAGCTGACCTTCAACGCTTCCAGCCACGACCTTTATTCCAAGGAGATCCAGAAGAGTCCCCCTCCCCCGTCACCATAACATAAGATTGGGCCTTATAAGTTCTATGCTAAGAAAAATGGTAGCTTTGTGAAGATTCAGCCTCCCCATAAGCCCAAGCCTCATCCTCAGCGTGAACAAAAAGACGTAAAGCCTCCAACATTCCCTTCTGCGCCGTCTCACTACCCGCGTATACCCATCGTATGATTTACGTGTGACACCCCAGGTCACCTCAGTTATAAGTGCGCCCAAAACTCGTAGCTAAGGACCACCTCTAATCAACAGGTCCATCAGCTAACCGCTTCTCTTTCCCCTAACTCTTTTGCCTCGCCATCACAGTTGATCCTGATCTGATCCTTCTCACTCGGAACAACAGTTAAATTTTCTGTTCAATAAAAGCTCTCCCGGTGGGTTCAATTTTGAGAACGGCACAATAAATGAGTGCCGAGTGACAACCCTTGTAAGAGGCATGGGTTGCAACAGCATAGTAGTCTAGTCTCGGACAAGCTGTTGACCCCAGTAAGTCTCCAGCAAAAGAGATTTGCGATCGTTCACGACATTTTAGGTCGTGCCACTAAGTTCTCTATGATAAAGTAATACATACAGTGTCAGTCTTTCAAAGAATGGGCCAATATAGTAACCGCTCCGATAAAGTTTTGTTCTGTTCTTATCATACAGAGCCCGCAGCTCTCCCCAAAACCCAACGCGCAACTAGTGATCAGCAGGGCCCAAGCTGCGAAAGATACCGTTACCCCGGTACCTTTAGCTTCCTCATTATCCCCGGACGTCGAGTTATCCAGCAATGATCAGTTTACTAAAACTCAAAATAATTGCCCTTCTTTCCAACCCCAGTGGGAGAAGGCCAGAAAAAGGAGCCCAAAACCGTTCGAGGAAGTACAAGAATTGACTACATAGAAAAAGATTCGTTGCTACATTGATCTTTTGCAGGATCAGATAACGCCCCGTTCACTACCCTGTGTGTACCCAAGATGTATTTACGTCAAGTTCTCCAGATGGCTAACGACGGATTAATGGCTGGGCATTTCAGTCATAATAAGACGGCCCAGCGCGCCTTCATATATTTCTTCTAGCCAGGTGCTGCCAAAGAAATAACCGACTTTTGCAAGTCATGTGACATCTGTCAAAAGGTCACCGCCAAAGGTCGTTTTGCCCTCGCTTCCCTTCATAAACCCCAATAGTGTCTGATCCTTTCTTTCGGGTTGTGATCGATTTGATAGGCCCTCTCCGTCCCACGTCTAGTGAGGGATATTCCTATATTTTGACCCTCGTATATTGTGCCACTTGTTTCTTGGATGCGGTCCCTTTGAAGAACATTGATAGTATTTCGTGTGCAGAGGCGTTGATTTCTATTTTTCTCGAGTAGGTATCCCAAAAGAGATCCTATCGGACAGAGGCCGTCAATTGACTTCAGAATTAATGGAGCATGTAGAAAAGCTCCTGCTGGTCATATTCATTTTTTTAACCCCTTATCACCCCGCCTCAAATGGGATGAGCGAGAAATTAAACGGCACTCTCAAATCAGTTCTCAATAAATTGTGCCACGCCCAACCGTGACAATTGCACCACTAACTCTCCGTGACTTTATTTGCGTGTCGGGAAATCCCACTCCAAACGCTCTGATTTGCCCTGTTCGAGCTATTGTACGGACAAAACGTCCGTGGGCCGATGAGCATCCTAAAAGAATTATGGTCAAACCCCAAGCTTAATAAGGAGGTTAAGTCCTCCTACGGTTATGTGTTAGATTTGTGTACTCGCCTAGAAAATTGTGCAGACATCGCCTTAAGGAATTCTGGGGTAAACTTGGAAAAATACAGAACGTATTTTGACATCAAATCTAAAGCACAGAAATTCGAAGCAGGTAAGGAAGTACGACTTCTGCTGCCCTCTGAGTCTAATAAGCTACTATCTCAGTGGGAAGGACCTTTTTCAGTAGTAGAACCCCGAGGCTCGTTCGACTATTTAATTCAGACCCCCTCAGGTAATAAAGTCTACCACGTTAACCTGTTAAAAAGGTACCACTGACACACGTGCGTTAATAATGTGGTCGCTTTAGATGAAACACTCGTCTTAGAGGTAACTTACCCGGTTGAGCCAATTTGCCGTGTTCAAACGGTCTACGTGGAAGCAGACGACGAATACCCTTTGCCGTCTCTCCTTTCCCCCAAATCGGGCTCAGTCCCCGAGTTCGATTTTAACTCCCGTCTCTGACCCATCGACAAGGCTAAATTGCGAGCCTCCTAACTGAATTTTGGGACGTAGTCTCAGAAACCCCAGTTTGTTCAACCCAATTCACGCATGAGATTGTTTTAAGAAAGCAAGAGCCAGTAAGAACTAAGCCTTATTCTATTGTACTTCTGCCTTTAACGCAGAAGTAGAAAATTTGCTAAATTTGGTGATCATCGAGCCTTCCTCATCTGACTTTCTTGCCCCGATTGTGATGGTCAGAAAAGCCGATTAATCATTTAAGATGTGCGTTGATTCTTGCAAATTAAATTCAGTCACCCAGTTTGACGCCGAGCCCATACCCTTGATTCATCAAAACTTCCCTCTTTCGAAGATGCAAAATTCATATCCGAAATTGATCTTTGTAAGGCCTACATCAGATTCCACTCTCCGAATTTTCTAAGACACCATTAGCGTATCTCCCTGTATATGTTTGCTGATTTTTTGTATATATAGGTTAATAGTTTGAAGTGTTCTATAATTATTCTTTGTGTAGTTTGTCTTTAGTAATGGTTTATTTTTTTCTTTTATTTAGATACTCAATGTGTTGTATGGCTTAATTTTAATTCTGGTTTGATTTTTATTGTAACTGTGGGTATAGTCTGAGGTAATTATTATTATTTGCTAACCCCACTCATGCCTGAATTGTTTGTATTATGTTGCGCTAATTCAATTTAGTTTGAAACATTTTTTTTCGCACCCGACTTGTGGAAAAAAATTGTCTTCCTGAAAATGGAGGAGTGTAAAATAATAAGGAGAGAGATAAGGAATTTCTCCCACCCCTGAGTTCTCCAACTTGCCGTTAACCGCTCTAAGTTCGTCTGCCCTATATACTGCAAAAATTAACACAATCGAAAGACCATTAAGAGGGCATCGCGACTTCTCGCTATAGGCCCTTATCACGAGCCAAGGCACTTAAGGAAGTCTGTTGGTGATTAATTTCTTTCCCCATCTAGATAATTTCGAAGTATATATTCGAGACTTCGAAGTTCACATGCAGATTGTGTCTGAAGCCACCGTCCAGTATGTTAGCCGTAACGTCTTCGTTATTTGAGAGGGAATTGCTTACATTATCGTCCCGAGAAGAATTGAGTTATTATCGAAGAGCCAAGGAAGAGTTCGTCGTCATTTAATGTTGTTCTTGAAGATAGTTAGGCGCGCTTCAACCCTTCACACCAAAGCTTTGGATTTTAAGGATCGGAAAAGCCATCCCCGAAGCCCTTTACGTCCCTCTTAAGGATATGAGGCCCCAAACTTCAGTTTCATGAAGTTGGATTGAGCGTGTCGTAAGACGCCCACAAGTTCAAGGTCTAACTTACCTACCTTGTCCTACGCACCGCACATCAAGATAAAATGGATTTAACCCCCGCTTTTTCACGCTCCTCCCACCTCTACCACGTCGAACCTCAAAGATCCCCATTGCTCTAGAACTTGCATAATTATAAAATTAGTACTTAATTAATTATCCATCGATTAAAACTTAATTGATAGTGTTAGCAGTGAACCGGCAATATTTAATTGATTTGCCATTTATCTTGCCCTATATGTATATGTAATCTTTACTCCTATTAAAAATATATTTTTTTAGTCGTGTTTGAATATACCTTGGCCTAGCAACTGTGTAATTAAAGCACTATTAGAACCATCCTTATATGGAGCCTTAATTTCGGTCGGCCAGTTGGCCAGTTTGCGTATATCCGCATAAACCTGGTCATACCACAACAATTCTTACTGCAGTATTCAAACTCAATGGCCATAGTCACCGACCTATATCCTTCACTGAAACAGAGGCATCAGTCATTTCCTTAAATCCAAACCAACGTGCACGCTTCAAAGACCAATGAGATGGTCTCTCAGGAAGCAGCACCCCCAAAATGTTATATGAATAATGCAGTTGGAATGACTACGAATTTCATTGATCACCTCACACTCAAAATCAGGTTGCGCATCCGAGGAGCAGAAGGACAAATCAAGAAAATAAAATGAAGCTCTTCGCAGACAATGATGTGTAAAATCATCCACATTTAAAGCACCGATCTCCAATTCTTCGATTAGGTTGGTAAAGACCTAACCACTGTGATTGATCTTGCAGTCTCTCCAGAGGAAGTCATTACCTTTCAAATTCTTCAGGATATAGGGCATCGCCAACCTTGTCCTGGCGAGGCAGAAATCCCCAGTGTTGAACTTGGCTGTTGGCGGAATGTACGCAGGAATAAAAGTATACCTTATACGCAGGTGTATCTGCGCCTAAGCTATCTGCAAGGAGGTTTTCAACCAAGAGAAGAATGAACACATCATGCTGGGTGTAAAACGCGCATTTTCCTGCACAGCTCTCATTCCCTGTTGATGGGATCGCAAAAACATTATACACCCTGAAGTTGGGTATGGAGAACACGTACAGCATAGTCTTCTGTAGCGCGCTAACGGAGAACGGCAGGACATGAGACTCCGGATTTCCTTCCAGTTGGCCCGTAATGTACGTTAATTCCAGTGAAGGAAGTCGAAATTTGCCTATTGACTAAAGCAGAGTTTACGGATCGATTTAGCCTTCACTTGAATCGAAATCGCCGCTAAAGGGGGGGAGCGCCCTTTAGCTCGAGCGTCAGAGTAAGTGGAAGTGTAACAGTGCTGCTGTCGAAACTCGGTCGAAGCGTTATATAGGCGCCTGGAGAGTCGGCGCGCGCGATCTTGAGTCAAAAGTCAGTGACTCCTTCGGGGGAAAGGAGAATCTTGATAACGCTCGTTGAAATGTCAAACGGATTCAACTCTTTGTACAGAGAAGTCCGCTTGCTCGATGAGAGGTGGCGATGAGAGGGGGATGGGAGAAGATGACATTGGTCCCTAGGCAAATACAGCTGAAGCGAGTGATAACAGCATCCACCGCCTCCTTGCCTACGTTCCCATGCTTTCGACTGCTCCATGAGGTGATCTCCGGATCCACGTGGGTACAGGAGGCCGCCATTGGACCTCATTCTGCTAGAATAAGCAGGAAGCAATTTTAAGATTAGAGCTTATCTTGGGTAGCAGGGATCTTCAAAGAGACCAGTCAGACCTGTGTGAGCAGTGGACCAAGGAAAATCGAAACCAAGACTGCTAGAATTAGGCTTTAGATCGGTACGCCACTAGTGGAGAAAGCCAGCACGTCATAAGCTAGTTTTTCGTGCACCTAATAATTTATAACTTTTCTATATCTGTTCGTGGACAAAAATTGTATATCTTAGGTTAAATTTGAAGTTCAAGATCGGTTTAAGTGTATGTCGTTTGACTAGAATTCCGGATGTAAAGTCTACCCATGTAACGCGAAGTATGGTAGATCGTCTAAACAGGTCTCTTGTGCATATTAGTTTAAGCAAGGAGTGCAAATTAGGTTACAGTATCTCATTAAAGCCCAGAATGGCACTTAATGTAGGCAACTTAACCCATTGGTAGGAAAGCACACACCCGAAAATATATAGAATGACCTCAAGATTGAGTACGAGTAAGCGATAGAATGAAATTAAAAATTTAATGATAATAGCACTTACTATATATAATATTTTCCATTTTTGTTTACCTAAAGGAGTCTCGTTTGGCGACAAAAGACAAGGAAATCGGGGCTGAAATTCGTAAAAGCTTATTTATAGGCTAATTTTAAATATACAAACAACAAATTAAAAATCAACAAAAAGAGCAAAATTCAAAATAAAAGGCAAGCTCAGTCACCGGAGGAAGGCCCGTCCCCTTCAGGCTACTGGAAGTGTATACTCCACCGCAAAGCTAAATACTATGCCACAATTTGGCAGAGGCGGTAGCAAATTTAATGGTCTCTGTACTGGTATGGGTAACGCCCACGGAAATCAACCCATGTAGTGACATCCGTTATCGGTGGATTAGCAAAAGTACAGTAAAAAAAGTAGAGAAAATGCCGAAAATATGTGACTATTCCATGGAGGAAAGGAGTGTAATACGCATGCTGCCAGTAGTTATGCTGTCTCACATTCCAGTGTTTTAGAAGTAGTGAAGTGAATTCGACAAAGTGGGAACAACCTGACCAATCTCATCTGGACCACCCAGGTCATTACGCACCGTTACGACATGTCTCTGCCCCAGATGAGCCTTCGGGATCGAAAGAAAACCTGAGTTCAGCTTCAAAATGAATGGACAGAGGGCTTGCACAAGGCTTGAAGTAATGTAATGCCCACTTGCTGCCACTAATCAATCTTCGGCAGAGGCGAGGTCGAGTGGCTTGGGCACGTACACAAACAACTGGACCAAGATTCAGTGAGGACCTGTCTTATGAAGTTTCGACGACTACATGTTAGTTTTTCTTGAATTCAGGCAACGTTAGAGTCCGGAGGAGGCCAGAGGGGCAGTAGAATCTAGAGTGCATAAGGTCATGAATAAACATGGTGGTCGCTCTATGGTTGAATATGGATGAGTGTACTTCCAGGCGTTAGGCATCTTATCGTTTTGGATGGCACTATGAATTAAGATAATTACTAAGCTGTCCTGAGAGATTATACGGTGCCTTCGCCCGAGACCTCTCCAGAAATGCCCGGAATGTCAGGTTTCAGCAAAAAAAAATGCCCCACATCACAAGACTTCGTTCACTATACAGTAGTTCTCGGAAAACATAATCAAGGTGATGGAATGGCCATCTCATTCTCCAGGTATGACTGCTTTGGAAAACCTCTGTCATAACATAAAATAGGTCGTAAGACATTGTCAGCCAGCTTCCAATGAGTAAGTGAGGTCTGGGCCACCAACACATTTTCCAGGTGTCACACCTCTTGTAGAGAGCATAATCTCGAGGAATAAATGTTTTCATCATTACTAAAGGAATCTAGACAAGCTACTGAGCTACTTGGATCAGTTTGCTTTGCTACAATTTGCACAGAGTTCATATAGTTATCTGTTATAAGTTGCTGATGGTAAGATGTGTTGACAAATTATGTATTTTTTTAATTCTTTTTGAGTGTTTGGGACAAATACCCTTCCTCCTTATTTCACTGGTATATTTATATTGATATGTAAATAAAAACTATACGGCCCTGCATTTATCTAATATACTAAAATTTTGGCTGCGGCTATATATATATATATATATATATATATATATATATATATATATATATATATATATATAGAGAGAGAGAGAGAGAGAGAGAGAGAGAGAGTGAGAGACAGACAGACAGACAGAGAGAGAGGTAAATAAGGTTAGATTCCTTTTCCCAAGGTAAAAAAGTTTGAAATTCCTGGCTGGGACTCGATCCCGGGTCTGCTGATTGCCGGTCAAATTCTTTACCGTTAAACTACCAGGCACAGTGACTCTACCTGGCCCAAAGCGCTACCCTATCAAACCCAGTATCTTCCCAAGCTAGAAGCCTCCAAGGCATTCTTATACCATATCTTCTCACCCCTTCTTATTTTTTCCCTAGCGTTATTTATTTATGTCTTCTCAATAAGGATTACCTTCATTGTGCCGCCCTTTGCTCTCTTTAATCATAAGTGTTCTTCCAATGTCCCTTCCTCTTACCTTTAAAAAAGTCCTGTTTTTTGTCTCATTGCTAATTCCCGTCAAATTTCCCTTTTTTTGTACTATATTCTTATATAGTCTGCAATACAAGGCTTCTACATCTTGTTTTCTGCCTTCAAAATGGATTGCAAAGGCAGAAAATTAATATGGCGAAAGCCCTGTGGTGGTTGTTACCACCGGTAGAACTTGTAGTTGCTCTTTCCTTCTCTCTCTCTCTCTCTCTCTCTCTCTCTCTCTCTCTATATATATATATATATATATATATATATATATATATATATATAGATTTCAGGTATTGCAAAAATCCTTTCACACTCGGTACGACGCTTTCAACAAGGACAAAATCATAGTTGTGATGCAGTTAGACAAGTATTATTTGATTTAACATATAAATATGCGTTTAAATTGTAATATTAATCAAAAGAACGGCCAAGGCGCCGTTCTTTTGATTAATATTACAATTAATATTACAATCGACCGTGAAGGTTTTTTATTACACAAAATGGGAATTTGATTGTTATGACTCTTCAAGGCATTCAGAAGTCGAAGACAGCTTCCCGACGTTGTTTTTGCATACGGTCGGTGAGGAAAAGCCGTTCCACACAATCTAGCTCTTACCTCTTTCGTCCTTTGACGGCTCTAGGTATTGTGGCCAGGAAGATTTTCTTCTTCGCGAGCGCAGTCATTTTGAGCTTTCATTACTTTCAAAACCTTTCTCACAGCCAAACGGTTGACAACTTGAAGTTTTCATGAACGCTGCCAAGCTTTGCGGTTTTCCATGTTCTTGACCCTCTCTGCAATCGTGTGGGTGGTTACTTGGCTGACCGTGAGTCGCTTGGCGATGTCGGACATTTTCTTGCTAGCGCACACGCGCGCAGAGATCTCGATTCTTTTTACATCCATTTTGACAAGCCTACCCATATTGGAAAAGTTGTTTTAATGACACATGCTAGAAAAAGTATAGCTTTAAATATATTTGACGAAACTTTCTATCACAAACGTAAACCTCTTGATAAATAAAAAACTTTTTCCAAACCCGGTATATATATATATATATATATATATATATATATATATATATATATATATATATATATGTATATATATATATATATATATATATATATATATATATATATATATATATATATATATATATATATATATATTGCTGATGTAGTCGTTCCTTGGGAACCTTATTCGTAGCAGGAATATGAAGACATATGAGATGGTTACGAACATTTTATTTTTTGGATGTTTGGCTTATTAACAATGACCATCATCAGCGAATTCTAAATACAAAGAATTATTTTTATAAGAATAACTAGACACATCAATAAAAAAGAACATGTTAGAGCTATAGTTATGTTTCACAGTTTCTGCGCTTCAAACTTTATCGATCTGCTCCAATGCAAGGTGAGCTCTATAAATCTTGGACATCTAAATTACTTTTGCAAGAGATTCGCCACAAGCAACGTCTCGTGTCTAAATTCTCTTCAGATATTACTCGTTTCTCATCGTCTTCTAAGTCTTCAGTTTCTCTGTTGGATTACACTATTTTATATAGCTTTATACGTAGACAAGTTGATAAATATAATTCTGCTACCATTTGTCGCCAAAATCATAAACTATCGAACTTGGGTATAAATTTCAATTTAAATTGTTCTAGGGATGATGTCATCTCTAATTATTCCAACAAAGTTCTGACCCCTTAGGAAAGACTCCCGTCTTTAAATTAGATTTTTATCGTTACTTTTTGTATTTCGAAAAACTGTGCTACCAACTTAATCCCCTCCCTATGTCAAAACCAGGATCCAATTTCATAGATGATATTAAGTATTTGGCCAATAGATTCTATTATAAATATAACAGCTTTAAAGTTTTCTGCCCTGTATTCAGTTTCAAAGATTTTAATATACTGTCCAACCTCCGTAAAGATCATTCTATCGTGATATCCAAACCGGATAAAGGGAAAGATGTGGTCATTTTGAATCGGTCTGATTATATTTCTAAAATGCAAAAAATTCTTTCGGACTCCTGTAAATTTCTTAAACTGGATAACGATCGATTTAAACACATCTTGCAAATTAAAGACAAAATAAACAACTTTTTATGTTCTCTAAAAAAGAAAAATATTCTCTGTGATTGTTACAACCAAATGTTTGCTTCGCGTACATCGTCAGGTATTATCTCTGGTTTACCAAAAACTCACTAAGTAGGATTACCTCTCCGTCCAATATTATCTGCCATTAACACCCCTAGCTTTAACTTAGCCAAGTTTCTAGTCCCCATAATTGTACCTGTCACTCGCAACGAATTCACTTTGAAAGATTCATTCGAATTTGTCAGCTACGTTTCTCAATTAGATTTGAACCACTCGTTTATGACTTCAATCGATGTAGAGTCTCTGTTTAGTAATGTACCTGCCATGGAAACTCGCAAAATCATAACCGATACCCTTTTTCAATGAAATGATAGTATTTTAGATCTGACCAAGTCTCTTTTTTCTACCTTATTAAAATTGTCCGTTTATAAATACAGTGTTCTTTTTAATGAGATTTTGTACATTCAACACGATGGAATGACCATGGGCTCTCCATTGGCTCCCAGCTTCGCTAATGCTTTTTTATCCTACCACGAAAAAAACTGGTTAAGGGACTTCCCGTTGAATATAAACCGTTAGTGTTTAAAAGATTTATCGACGACTGCTTCCTTATTTTCAAACACAAAGACCATGCCCCATTATTTTTAAATTATTTAAATCAACAACACCCTAATATTAAATTTTCCATGGAGACAGAATTATACAATAAAATCTCTTTTATGGATGTCACTGTTTTAAAAGTTTGTTCTAAATTTAACATCAGTTTACAGCAAACCCACTACCACCAAATTTTGCACCCACTTCTTTAGTTGTACTCCTACTAATTTCAAACATTCTGCCATCATAAACAGTATACACAGAGCTTACAAAATCAGTTTAAATTGGTTTCACTTTCATTCCGAAATAGAATATCTTAGGAGCTTTTTCATTCAAATTTTTTCCCAGACCACCTTTTAGACAGACTTACTTCCAATTTTTTATTTAAAATTTTCTCTCGCAAAACCCCTCTAATAACTGTCCCCGAACAAATACTATGCTTAAAACTGCCTTATCTTCAACTTGACACCAAATTTAACAAAGCTTTACTCTAGACTCTTAATAAATACTTTCCCTAATGCAAGTTTCTCCTAATTAATTCTAATCCTCTTGGTGTCTATACTTTCCTTCGACACAAAGAATCACTTCCATTATGCCTGCGTTCTTCCATCATTTATCAATTCACTTGTGCGACCTGCTAAAGTCGCTATGTAGGCCAAACAAGTCTACAATTAAGATGTAAGATCGCTAAGCATATCGGAGTATCATACAGAACCAACATTCCCATCTCCAAACCCGAACACTCTTCTATACGAGAACATTCACTAAAACATAACCACCCGCTTGACCCTGATTCCTTTAGTATACTCTCTTCTGCCTCCTCTTCTCTGGATTTAAAAATTCCTGAATCTCTTTACATCAAACAAATAAACCCGGAACTCAATGATTATTCATAATCCCTTAAATTATTCACTATATAGACAAATATACCACCAACCACATCCCCCTTAATAGTTTTCTTTCTGCCTAATTCTGTCCGTAATATCAGTTGTTACTCTCAGCTTCACTGTAATATGGTTAGTACTCGTGCAGAGAAAAAATTTATTTTTATTTTAGTTTGTCCCATTAATATCTAAATGATCTGGTTAAAGATTAACCTTTCCTTTATTTATTGTTTTAGTCATCCTGTTTTACCTCTCCATTATTCATTATTAAATATTTAAACTTTCGTGCCTTAGTCTACTCGTATTTATTTAATGTTCGATCACGTAAAATTTAACTTAATTTAGCACGGCGTCGTTAGAGGAGATAGACAGGGAGCTGAAATGGATTACAACGTCCATACTAAATGCGGACCGCGAGAGTATACCCATCACAGGGTATGAAACGCCTCCTCAGCCCAGATGGACAGAGGAGATGAGTGATATCGCTCGCGTTCACAGGGAAGTGTACAAAGAAGTAAGACGGGAGGGTCCCAACCGGAAAAGAAGCTCGCTCCTACGACGCCTAAGCTCAGAGCTTAGAGAGGCTATCAACCTCCAACAGGAGGAAATATGGAACAGCTTGATAGCCATAGTCGACAGTGAACTCAGCCCGGCTAAGTTCTGGCGCCAAGTCAGGAACTTAAAGGGACTTACACCAAGACCTAAGGCTCGGATTAAAGAGAACGGAAACTACATAGACCCGGTGGTTCTCGAGGAAATGTTCAGGAACTTCTGGAAAAACGTTTTCAGGATTACCCCTGAGGAAAACGACGAGTTCGACCAGGAATTCGAAGGCCAACTGATCGAAGAACTAAATCAGGAAATGCATCACACGCACCCAAAACATCAAGTTAACGAAAGCACGAAGATGGTGGGCCACGGCCTTCCCATAACATCAGAGGAGGTCATGGCCACTGTAAAAGCCTTTTGACAAAATGCACCAGGCTGGACGGGCATCACCAGAAACAACTTGGTTAATGCCCCACAGCAGATAATTCAGGGAATCGTTACCATCTACAACGCTTCCCTGAATACGGGCTACTTCCCGGAAGGATTCAAGATTGCTAAGGTGATCTTCATACCCAAAGAAGGGAAACCCCCTGATCAACTGGTAAATTACAGGCTGATCGCCCTGTTGGAGATCGTTGCGAAAGTCTACGAGAGACTCCTAACTGACAGGCTTCAAGAACACCTACCCAAGCTGGGTGCCCACAACCCTCAGCAGCAAGGGAAGAGGAAGGGAAACAACCCTCGCCCTGCTTGCGGAAAAACTCGCTTGCAGTAAAGCTGAGAGGAGGTACGTAGACGTGGTGCTGCGAGATGTAAAGAAGGCCTTGGATAAAGTTGGGCTGAGGGGGTTACAGTTCAAGATCCTTATATTCCAGCTTAACCCACTCCTGGAAAGGATCCTTTGCAACTATGTCTCGGATAGGAGAGCCAGAATTGCGATCGAGGGCTGCAAGGGACCCGAATTTTAACTAGAGGCGGGAGTTCCACAAGGCAGCTGTCTCAGCCCTCTACTGTACCTAGTGTACACGATTGACCTGCCTGCTCCAGTGAGGTACGATTCGATGTATCTTTAATACGCAAACGACATCACCCAAATCGTCCCGAGTCCATTCATGAACTCTGGAAGGCAGGCGAGGGCAACAGCTGTCGAAATCGAAAATATCAACCGATATGAGAAGAAGTGGAAAATTAAAACCAACCGCCAGAAGTTCACCATTATTCCAATGAAGCGCCGAAAAGTAGACAACGTCATCGTCAATAACGAACTCTATCCGTACTCCAACGAGGGTAAAGTCCTGGGCATACAACTCTTCAAAATAGATATAAGACGCATATCATTCCCAGAGTCTCACTAGCCAAAAGAGAGCTTAAGAAACTTTACCGTTTCCGAGGCATCAGCGTGCCAAACATCAAAAAGCTGTATATGGCCTTGGTACGCTCAGTCCTAGTGTACCCATCCGTGATCACGCAGATTGCAAGCTGCACATCTCTCAGAATGATACAGAGGGTGAGAAATAAAGCCACTCTGCTGATCACTAGCGCAAAGGATAGACCGTGTTCGGCAATCGGTTCTACACCAAAGAATCGGACTAAAGCCGATCAATACGGAGATTCAAAGGCTAGGGAGAAAGACATGGGATAAAATAGACCGAGTGATACTCCCGACTATGAAATTTAACCTGAATATACGTGCAAACCGAAGACGCACAATAGGTAGAACGGCTCTGTTCCCTAGCAGTAGAACCTGCGCGAGAGAAGTGGTACTACTTATGTACACGTAGTAGTAGTACACTACTTTGATGTAATAGTGACAGCAAAAATTCAATAATTATAAACAAATAAAATAGATGCAAAATGCCAACACTTAAGACCTCCCCCCCGCCCAAATATAAATATAGTATAAATTAAAAACTTAGCTAACTTTAAATATAAAAGAGGCGAAGTGCCCAAATAAAAGAGACAGACTAAGACTCAAAACTTATGAGATTCAGCATAAGAGACACCTTTGAAAGGCTCGAATGCTTCGACGGAAAATACAACTAATCAAATATATATATATATATATATATATATATATATATGGCATGAAAGTCTCGACGTATATATATATATATATATATATATATATATTATAATGGAGGAAACTGGCTGTCAACGACAGTCAGCAACTTTAATGACGGAGGAAATTTTTAATATTAAAAAATATAAAAAAGAAGAAGAATGCTAGTGATGCCCTAACACCAGGGAAAACTAGAAATCATTATCACACCTTTATATACCTACCACACAATTTCATCACTTTAACCTAATTTGTAATTTGTAATTTGTTTAACTTAATTGAATTACTTGCTTTGCTCAATTTATTAATATCCGCTTCAATTACATACCCCCTAATCTAACTTATTTTGGATTGTTCGCCCTGCCCTTATAATTTTCTCTTGCTGTGGTTTATAGTGAATTTTTTCTATTCCTCTTGATGCTTGCTTCATGTTTATTATTCATATTTGCTGCTCATGGGATTATTTAAAAAGAAAATTCTTTTCCCTTGCTTTCGACTCTATTGCTATAGTTTACAATTTTTGTATTTCAATAGGAATTTAAGTCATGTTTATTATGCATATTTTAAACTCATGGTATTATTATTTAATTTAGTTATTTTTTACGATATTAATCAATTTCTTATTAATAGATTTTCCATTTGCTTTCAACGGTTTAGGATTATATATTTCATTTTAACTTCCTGCTTTCGGTTATCATTTTTGACTCCTGTCATGTTTTTTATTGCTGTGTTTAGTTATTCTTATAAAAATAGTTCTTTGTATTTAGAATTCGCTGATGATGGTCATCGTTAATGACCGAAACGTCCGGAAAATTAATTGTTCGTAACCATCGCATATGTCTTCATATTCCTGCTATATATATATATATATATATATATATATATATATATATATATATATATATATATATATATATATATATATATATATATATATATATATATATATATATCAACCCCTTTTTTGCGACTCATATTCCTTATGTAGTTAATTTATTTATTTTATTGACAAAGGCTGAACAATAAAAGAGGTCCCCAAATAAGAATTTTTTGTAGAGACCCTAATGACGTTTGCAAACAGAATATGTAGTCATCTTTGAATCATTTTGTACGTATTCGGAAATGCTCTCTGCACTTATGGCCACACCACCCTGCCTCTTCTCCCCATCACCTGATTCGTGCGCTTGCTCAGTTCAAAAGTTTGCAATGATCACTTCTAATGAATTGGCTTAGATTTGTAAGTTACTTTTTTATGTCTTTGTCATTTACATATATATTGTAATAATTTAAGATATATTGGTTAATCCTCCATAATCACTTCCGTGTAGAAAGTTAAAAAACTTTTCACACTTGTTTTTAAGGCCAACAAAATTGACCGCAACATTAGCATAACTCTCTAATAACTTAACTAGAGTGACATTGTAAAAGTTTGGCCTAGTGAATTAATTATATTTATTAAAAAACACATAGATTATGTAATATTTTCTATATTTTAACGATTGTGTTAATGCTCTAATAGCGTCCTATTGCTCTGTGTTGGTCGAATGATATCAGTAGAGCAGAAATGAAATTTTAGATTTTCTCGAGAAAATCCCCGCCTCGCTTTGCGAACCAGATTAGATTCAATTGTGAAAATATTCCTCTTAAGTTACTTATTGAAGCTCTGTTTGGGTAGCGAGGGCTTCTACACACTGATGATATATGCAAATCTTCAAGGCATTTAGGAAAATATAACTGGCCTTAATATAATCTCGTGGGATAATGGAAAACTATCAAATTGAGAAGTTTAAGGTTAAAAAATATTAGAGAATTTTTTAATGTTTTTGTTGTTAAATATGAATCAAGAAGACGTGCCATTAAGCAGGATTTAATGAAGATTTGCAACTTTGGAATCTGTCTATGTACTCTTAATTTGAAAAATTACGAAGTCAGCCAGATTTTTCCATCAAATATAACAATAAGAAAAAATACATACTGAAAATATAATGATGTAACAATCTACATGGGATCAAACTTTTCTTGAGTTTGGACTTTTTTTCGAAATAAACCCATTAAACCCTAAGTTTTTTTATTTTTTAAATTTTTAATATTTACTATAATATTAGTTAAAATAGGAAAGGGAAATAATAATTCTTATCAAAGATTAATATGTAATGAGAAATCTTGGAATAAAAAGCAAAAAACATGTGTTGCATATATGCAACGGTAGGCTGATCGGCTAACAAATTAGGCATTATGAAACTCTTCAAAGCACGGAACACTTTGGACATTCGGTTCTCGTTATTGATGAGCAATTGAGACCTGCAAATGTCCTTCTTTTGTTATTGCGGATGTATCTGACAAGATGGAAACCTGAATCCAACCTGATGGAATCAGATACTCGAGTGTTTATGCTACTCTCCTGTGAAATCTTGGGGCGACCACCTACTCCTGGTTGAGAACCATATTTTTTCTAAAATGTTTGCACAATGGAGCGTCTGAATTCAAACTGGCTCATTGATTTATTACAGCTTTTGTATAAAATCCAAGCATTTTGGAGAGCTGCATCAACAATCCATGTAAAGATTGGCCACCACCATATTTTCCTCTTCTACCAATGCGATAAGCATTAATATTTTAGTCCATGAGATAAGTCCCGCTCATGTACCTATTGTACTTAGAAATGATGTTAGGTTGTGTGCATCTATCACTTTGCCGGCAACATGTAAGTAAAGGCGGGCTTTCGCAACAGGGGTAATACCCTGAACATTTGAAGCAACTGTCACAACATTGTTATCCAACCAACGTACTAAAATGATGTTATTCCCAGCATTTCTGGCACATTCAAATTCTCCACGAGCCTTTTCTTAAAATCTTTTGAGTTTGAAAGAGGGCAGCTTTTATTAATTCTGTTTTCTCGAATATTATCCGTTCCGCAATAATTTCGTTCTTTTAGGTGGCATAATAAATTTATGCTTGTAAACAAATTATCAAAGTAAAAATGATACGGCAACTTCTTCTGGATTTCAGAAAGACTGTCAATCATTGTTGCCAATGGTGCAGCACACTTTCCCAAGTTACCTTCATAGTTTGAATTTACTTTTATGTTTTTGCCTTGGCGCTACATTAAAATTAATAAGATAGCCTTGAACGGTATTAATACACCAAGTTTTGAAACCAAAACGAATTGGTTTTGGACCTAGAAACTGCTTGCAACCATGCTTCCCATAATATTCAATCATCGCCCCATCATACGATATATTAATTTCCGGTTGGAAATTTTTGGCAAAGTTTTCTTGTAAGATGGGTAGCTCTGTTTGTGTTAGTTTTGTTTGTTTTGTTTTGTGTTTATTTATAAACTAAAAATTTGATCGTTTATTTAATCAAATTAACTTTGTTAATTTAATTAAAGGTTTCATCTTAATGATGATTGATTTGTGGCATTCAAGCCTTTATTTGAGACGGGGGTTTTTAAATCGCGTATTAGGTATTTGAAAAAAATTATATTTTTCTTTAAATGATAGGTTGATTTAAAAAAAATAATAGTTTTTATTATTTGAGGGGAGTTTGGGTTTTATAGTGAAGTTAAATTTTTAGTAAAAAACTTGCGCATTACACTGGTTGAGTCTCGTCTATTGTCGATTCCGTAGTGTGTATTGGGGAGTCACGTCACCGTCAGACTGTAATTTACTACTTTTAAAAGGTCTTATTTGTCTGTCAGCTTCGATGTCTAGGTGTGTACGAGAGAATTCAGGGGTCAAGCGTGCACCAATGGCTTGCCATATCCTCTTAGCTCTCTCGTGGAGCACCACGTTGATTGGAGATAATCCAACCGAGTCGTGGAGCTCCCTCTGTTTTTTGTGTTCTCTTCTTCAGTTGTTTGTAATGAGTAAAACCGCCTTATTCTGGATGAATTGTAGTTTCGCAATGTGGGTCTTGGCGCACGCATTCAACGGCACCGGGGGGTACAAGAGTCTCGAGCGAATGCAAGCATTAAATATCTTGAGTTTATTTGAGCAAGTTAGGTCAATAAACCTATAAAACTCCCTCAAATGTCTCTTGCTATTCGCGAATGTCCGCCTGATATGACTCTTGTAGCCCTCTGTGGTGATTTTGAGCCCCAGAACCGTCCCTTCCAGGCAGTAGAGGATTCTCTCCCCCTCTACTCGTATATCATTGAAGGTCTTGTAAAACATGGGAATTATTTTGAATTTGGGGGCATTGGTCGATATCTTCCATTTACTCTCGAAAGAGTTGATGTTGGAAATATCCCTAGCCGTATTTATCGCCATAAATTCCCTGTGAACGTAAGCGGCTGTACAAATTTGCAATATATCGTCAGCGAACTGAACGTATATCGTACCTTCGGATAGAGGTTGTGGTAGGTCACGTGTGTATATGTTGTATAAAAGGGGACTGAGACAGCCACCTTGTGGGACCCCTGATTCGAGCTCGAATTCGGGGTCTTTGTATCCTCTGATGTGTATGTATGCTCTCCTCTCCATTATGTAATCGCAAAGAATCCTCTCAAGAATGGGGTTGAGGCCTATTTGAAGGATCTTAAATTGTAGGCCTCTCTTCCAAACCTTATCATAAGCTTTTTTGACATCTCGGGGCACCAGGTCGGTATGCCCTTTGTCTGCCTTGATTTTGGCGAGCTTTTCTGTTATAACGGCTAGAGCCGTATCAGTCCCTCTTTTCCTCCTGAAGCAGTGCTGTTGCTCGTTATGCAGGTTGACTTCGTCGAGAAAAGAGTTGACTCTGTTGGCTAATATCTTCTCAAAGACTTTGTCAGCAAATTCTAAGAGAGATATCGGCCGAAAGCTGGCAGGGCAGTTCAGGGGCTTTCCTGATTTGGGAATAAAGATCATCTTGGCCACCTTCCACTGATCCGGAAAGTAGCCCGTGTTCAGAGCGGCATTCATGATGTTAAAAAGCCCACTCAGAACATTAGGCGGGGCCTTAATGAAATTCTACCTGGTCCGGCTCGTGGTACCCGGTGCTCTTTGACGAAAGGATTTTAGTGCAACGTAGAGCTCTTAAGCAGTTATTTTACTCCCATAGCCCTCCATCACTCTTTCCTGCGATACACAATGATGAGGGAAGGTTCTGTGTATTTGTGCGTTTAGTTGTTCGATTATGTCAGTCTCGAATTCGAGGTCATAGTTGTTATTTTCTTCTGGGGTGATTGTGAAGATTGAGGACCAGAAAATCCTAAAAATTTCCTCAATCTCTTCAGGCTACTCGATTTCTATACCGTCGTTTCTAAGCGTTATTCTTTTGGGGGGAGCTCTTCCTTTTAACCATTTAACGGTTTGCCAGAAGGTGTGTGAGTCTTTTTCAATGTCGAGTCTTTCTATTAGTCTGTCCCATGTGAGTATCTGTTGGTCCGTAATTATTGTCTGGAGTTCGTCTTTAATTTCTCTTAGTCTTCTGTTGGTATTGTGGTTGGGGCCTGTCAGCGCTACTACATTGGACAGATCCTAATATTCCTGGGCCAAGGCTTTCATAGGAGGGGTCCAATAGGATGCTGGAAAGGTTTTATACTTAATATGGGGAACACTATTTCATCGGCTTTAATTAGGAGGTCAGTGATTTATCCAACTCTTTATCTATCTCTTCTAAATTGGAATCGAGTAAAGGGTCTGGGATATAATTTAGAAGGTAATTTTTGTAGCTTTCCCAGTTCGCCTGCTTATTGATTTTGCATCCTGGGATTGCAATTTGGATGGGATTTACACCTACTGTAATTTTAATAGCCTGGTGGTCACTCGGAATAATGGGGCCCGGTTCAATGTAGTAGTTGTACGGAAATCTGATACTGGATAAAACAATATCAGGTTTCGTTGCTGCATTTCCTGTAATGTATATCGGAAATTCTGGTCCGATCCTTGTCACGTATTGTCTGTCAAGTAATAATTCTTTTAACTGGGAGAAAACTGACGTTATCTAAGACCTAAGCTCGTCCCCCTTGAGTGATGCGTGGGGACTTGTTGGTCCTTTCTCTCTATCTCTCACCATGGAATTGTCGTTTGGGGAGTTGGGGGCCATATGTTCAGTGATGTAGTCAAGCAAGCATATGATCAATTCTTGGTCATAAATGGTTGACAGTTGGAGGTAGTAATTAGGAATTTCTAGCTTGCTTCCATCTCAGTAGGTCGGCTGAATATTTTTCGTACCCATGACCCGTGAGTGGATAGGATTCTATTTATTTATGAAAGGGAGTGGTCTCAACACAGGAGCGTCAAGGGTCACTTTGCTGTTTTGTTTCTTATTTCCTAATTGGAATGATGTAACTGAATTAAATCGAAGAAAACCAACTACCCAAGGAACATCCCAGTCCTAAGATGTACCTGTTTCCATTTACTGTCACACTCATAAATGCCTAGTGAGGCATTTATGAATCTTCTCCCTGGGAAAGGGACGCCATAAAACTATGTAAATATGCAGCCTTTCTGGGATCATCTACATTAGGAGGTAAGATTCCTCTCAGGTATGAAATATATGTCTAATTGAGTAATAAATTGGTGAAAATTAACATTAGAAAAACTACTCCATTATTGAATAGATCTAACTTAAAAATCCTTTTCAATGTTAAACCATTTAAGCCTAGCGTTGCATATATGTAACGTTGTCTTTAAGTTTCTAAAATTGAAATAAAACTTAAATTACATTTAATTTCTGTAGATTTCCCAGTTTGCCTGCTTATAGATTTTGCGTCCTGGGATTGCAATTTGGATGGGATTTTATTATTTTAACTTGCCTTCCTCCCCTTTTTTTCAATGCATTCTTTTAACTGTTATAAATTAACGTTCCTTCCCCTTCTCATTAGACGATATAGTCGCTGAAGATGGTTCTAGTAAAGGTCTGAAACGTCCGGCCAATAAATGATTAGTATAATCATCTTGGTCTTCATATTCTTCATTGATTCTTACGTGAGTCTTCTTTTGATTTTTTTAAAATGTTTTTGTTATTTTCATCCTTGGTTGTTTGTATACCTGTTTGTGTTTTGTGTGTTCTGTGTTTCATACTTACTTATTTTCTTCTTTTTTATACTTCCTTGACATCGTTAGGAATTTGTGGTCTTGTTCTATTTTGCACAAAAATCGATTGGGTTCGTCGTTATTAGTTGCCTTTCTTCGTCGGTTTTTGTCGGTAGTTCTTTCCTATGAAAAAAACGGGACAATTGAGTTCCAAGCTTGCTGATGCTGCTCCGGATTCTTGCGTGACATGGACCTCATTGGTTTTCTTCGATGATTGCTTGAATTTCCTAGTTGCTTTTCGATGTAATTTTCTCTTTCATGTCTGACGTTCTTTCCTTTAAAACTGTATTTAGAGGTTTGATATCTACCGCTCTATTCAGATCTATATGCTTCCTACCTCCTATCCATCTTTCGTGTATTGGCGATGAAATAAATACACTTGTTTTGTATTCTCTATATCTCTTTTCTTGCTGAAGGTGGAACTGACTAGCGCCAGATAGTTTCCTTTTATTTCTTTGCTGAGGTTTCTGAATGTATAGAGGATTCTGGCTGCCAATTTTATAGCTCTGGATCCTTATTGTGACGTGCTTTCCGTGCGCGGGAGATGTAACTTCATCCCAAGTACATTGCACTCGTTCGTGTATGGATAACGCGTATCCTCCACTCTCACATCAGCGGTTTTTGTTCTTCATAATGGGACGATCTTGAATTTGTTGCCATTAGTTCCGATTTCCATTTTGATTCGTATTCGTTGACTTTTCTTATTTACTCAGCAGTCATTCGAGCTTGCAAAGGCACGTTTCTAGATCAACTATCTATGAGTTGAGGAGTTGAGATATTTCATCGGCGAACTGGATGTTTAAGCTAGGTGGGTAGCTTGGCTCTTGGATGTCAACTGTATATATCGAGTATAAGGTTGGATTGCGGCACCCGTCCGTGGACTCTATACTGATGTAGGCCGTCCTCTCCATGAGATAATCACAGAGGAGTTTTTCAAGCTTTGTGCTCAAACCCAGCTGGTAGATTTTATATTGCATCCCCCTAAGACATACCTTATCGAACGTCTTTGACACATCCCTGCATAAGATGTTGATATAGGTCCTGTTTTCTTCGTTGAGCAATCTTCTCCGTGATTACATTTATTGCCATCTAGATGTTTCTCTTCTTCCTGAAGCCATATTGCAGTTTGTTGTTTAGCGAATTTTCCTCCAAGTGCTCGACGATTCTTTTGTTAAGGATTTTCTCGAAGAGTTTACTCCCAATTTCCATAAGGGATATTGGGCAATAACTCTCCTTCCTTGCCGGGGACTTTTCAGGTTTGGTAATAAAGATAATTTTTGCCATTTTCTGTGCGTCGGAAAAATAGTCTACATTTAAACAAGAATTAAAAAAGTGAGAAAACCTTTGCACACGCACCTCGTTACTTTGACAAAGTTTAACTTCCTCAAACTTCACCGGCCTGGATCTTTTTACTTAAAGATGTAGAGCGCAGTTTCTAGTTCTTCTAGCGTCACTCTTTCTTCTTCTACTTCTTCCCTGTTCACTTGGTTGTTTGGATAGGTCCTTTCAATGATTTCGTGCAACTGCTATATAAACTGATTTTCAAAACCAACGTCAAAGTCTTCATTTTCTTCCTCAACTATTATAAAAATCTGTTCTCGGCGTTCCCAGAGAATTTCCTCTATTTCATTCTCCTCTAATTTTATTTCACCCAGGTTGTCTTCTAATTCCATCTTTTTCTACTGGAGCATTCCTCTCATCCTCTTGAACTTCGCACAGAATTCCTTCAGTGATGCTTTGCTATCTAAGTCTTCGATAGCTTCATTCCATTGCTCTACTTATTGTTCGTTTGTGAATCTTCCTTTATATCTCTCATACAGTTAATTGGTTCACGGGTTATACCCGTGGTGATGCTCATTTTATATAATCCTTTCAGCCACAGTGAAAAATATATATATATATATATATATATATATATATATATATATATATATATATATATATATATATATATATATATATAAATGCGATGACGGCCTTCAGCGAGCAGAAACCCACAGACGGTGATATCGGGGCTAAAAGCGTCGATACCACGGGGAACGATGATTTGAAGCCCCAACGACCCGAAAGAAGGAATTCGAGATGACAGAATTCCCCAAAGAGGATATTGCGAGGTGAGTGAGTGAGAGCTCTTACGTAACCAGTAAGAACGGATTCCCAAAGGAGAACACTAGCAAACGTAACTGGAAGAGCAGAATTTGATGCAGCCGACAGAGGGACAGCGACAACACTGGCAGGAATCAATGGCAAAAAATCCTCGCTCCATGAAGGAATCTAGTACGGGTCTCCAAAACTGAACAACGCCAAAGGCAAGTGACGGAAAACTATTCAGTGGAGCAATCGAGGCAGAATACTTGGAACATAATAAATTAAAAGGCCTCACGGCCCCATTTATATCCTTCATTCGGAAGGGGGGAAAAGGAAAGTGGGGCACTCAAGGGCGGAGTTGCTTCCCCTACGCAAATTAGGCTGGAAAGTTACAGAAGTTTAGGCCAAAAATGGTAACCTTGAAGCGGGTCGACCTGCGGTAAACACCATAAACAATGATGAGAAAGGGAAGGCATGGGAATACGAAGGCCTACCTTTTACACTACTCCCGGGACAAAAATCTACTTGGGAGTAGATACAAATGGAATGGTAAAGTATATACAAGGGAAAATATATACAATAATTAAATAGGGAATTTACTTAAAAGGTCAGCCCTTAGGTTGTTCTTTCGAGCGATGTGGACAACCTTAAACTTATAGGCCTGTAGGGCTAGAGCCCACCGAAGTAGTCTGTCGTTCTTGCCTTTGAATGTTGACAGATAGAGGAGAGGCTTTTGGTCGAACAAGCTGGGACCAATCCGAAGGGCATTCGACAGAACTCCATGAGGCCTACATGGGTGGAAAAAGCGGTTAAAGGTCGTGCGTTTACAGACAGAGAAACTTGATAGTAAGACTTAGACAGATCAAGTTCACTGAAGTATTTCGCACTTGAAAACTTTTGAAGATCTTCTTCCATGCTACAGGTAGGTTTGGCGTGGAACACTGTAACAGAATTAAGCGGATGAAAGGCGATGGCCATCCTAAAGGAACCATCAGATTTTCTCACCATGACAACAGTAGAACAGTGAGAGAAGGAGGAGAGCTGAATTATCTCTTACTGGAAGAGGATCTTTACCTCCTTCTCAAAGGCAGGCCTAAGGTGAATGGGTCGTGGATACTTTTTTGCCTATATACGATCAGTGGTCGTCAAATTAATGCCATGGTAGAGGGTGGAGGTACAACCAGGTTCATTAGAGGGAACAACCCGATACCCACCCATGAGTTCCTGGAGTTGGGATAGCTGATCCTGTTGCAGTGTTCTGAACTCGGGTGTTCAGACGAAAGAGAATCAATACTACCTTAGAGTGTCAAAGGTAGAAGAAGGTTGTCCGAGTCTCCTTCCTCGACGATGCTTAGTCCTTCCCTCCCAGGCCCCATAAGGTCCTCCAGTGTCAAGATTTCATCTAGAACTTCCACCCGCTGCACCTGGGCCCTGAGCTGATACTTTTTCAAAATGTTAGCATGATAGAGACGGGGTTTACGAGGAACCTCGATGAGATAATCTACCTTACCCCGCCTCTCAGGCTACGAGAACTTTACTGATGTCACTGGGCAAAATAAACAGTACTACCTCGCCCGGTTTGAATTGCGGGTCTTGTTCTTTAAGGTCGAAATAAGTCTTGTACTGGGAGCTGCTGACTTCGGCATGTTGGGCCTCAATTTTAGAACATTAAGCCAAACTTTTCCTGCAGCTCGATGACGTACTGAAAGCTGGTCCGGTCGTCGTCCTGGAGGGTTCGATCTCCCCACAGATCTCGGAGAACGGATAGTGGGCCACGGACTGAGCGGCCATATAACAATTCAAAGGCCGAAAACCCAGTTCGGTCACTCGGAAGTTCCCTTGGGGCAAATAGGGTTGGAATGAGGTACCTGTGCCATTCTCGAGGCTTCTCCGAAAACAACTTATGGAGAATAGCCTTCAAAAGGGCATGAATTCTCTCAATCCTTCCGTTTCCATTGGGGTGGAAAGGTGTAATGAAGATAGGTTTGACACCCAGCAGCTTGTGAAGTTCATTCATAAAGTTGGATGTAAATTGAGTCCTACGATCGGATAGAATTTTCTGAGGAATTCCCACTCGAGAAATAATGCTAAGTAAGGCTTCGGCGACGGACAATGAATCAATATCCTTCAAAAGCACAGCCTCTGGAAACCAGGGGCAAAAAAAAATAGGGTAAGGATGAACCTGTGACCTTCAGAAGATGGGGTAGAAAAAGGGCCCACCAAATCAATGTCGATTCGGGCGAAAGGATCAGTCACGATGGGCATTAGCTGAAGAGGTACCAATCGCACACGTCCTTTGGTCGAGAAGCGTTGGCACTTATTGCATGAACGGCAGAAAGCACGAATGTCAGACCCCATTCCAGGGCAATAGAATTGATCTGTGTCCTTCAATTCGTTTTTTCTGTGTGAAAAATGGCCAGCCAACGGGCTCTCATGAGCAACGGAAAGGATGACCGGGCGTCACTCACGGGAGACCACCAAAGTTGACTTGCCTACCTTATAGGGATGGTCAGACATTAAGCATTTCCAATAAAGGAGGCCGTCAACCTTGAGGAACTGGTAACTATCCCCGTTTCTAACTCGCTCTATCTCCCCTGAGGCAGCTTTAGCTTGAACAGCAGAGAGGGGTCCACAGGAAGATTTTAGGCTACAGAAGTCGTCAGGCGTCACAGAAAGGGGCTAGTGAGCAGGCAAAGCTAAGGGGTGAATTCGTTTCATTTTTCTTGCCCTCGTCTGGACATTATTCGCCAGAATCAGCCAAGGATATAACGCGCAAATTCTCTAGGTGACTCCCGCAAGAAACTATCAGCGAATTTGCGCGTCGTATCCTTGGCTGATTCTGGCGAATACTGGAGAATACTAATTTTCTCATGCCCATGCTAGGAATTATATATTGGGTCGCCGGAAACGATTTCGCTGGCCGATGAAAGCGGGTCCCAATACATCTGAAGGGGCATGGTGGACGTGAACTTCGCACCCTCTTGCTGATCTTTACCCGGGTTCCAGCTTGGCTCGTCTTATCACCCCGAAAGTTTTTCGAAGATGCCGATTGGGGGTTTTCTCGTCTTTGAGATACTCACTAGGTCTCTGCGTCCGCGTGACTCTCTCTCTCTCTCTCACACATCTTGAAAAACGAATAATGGAGCGTAAGAGGATTCAAAACAAAGAAATCTAAATAATTACAGCGACAAAATGAGGAGAAAGACGATATATACCCAACCTGCATCTACAGGCGAGAATCAAGCTTCTAAATAAAATAGGAGAAAAGGAGGCAAGAACAATATAATAGACATCAGAGAAAAACTCGAAAACATCTTGACACAAATTATACCAAAAGTAATGATAAGTAATTCGAAGCATTTTTTACCAAGATTAACACTAGAGAGAAAAGGAAATATACACCTAAGACACAAAGCCGCTTCTAACCTTTATGCTTACCATACCATAGCTCTTAGGAGCGGGAGAATCCCCTACCCACTCCATCAATTCTAATTGAAAATAAGGGTAAGGAAGGGGACTAAGTGAGGCGAAACCTTTCAGCGAACAGCACGTAATAATCGTGTACATGAGATCGGAGAAAGCTCCGATCAAAACGGAATGCGCCGCTACCAATACCGACACACTTATACTATTGCAAGATCAACCACCAGACTCGACCCTTTCGAAGAAAAACATAGATTAGGAGAACTGCATAAATATCACTTAAACTTTTATTTCTTATCAATTAGAGAGTAGCAAATACGCTGCTAACAACAGTTTGAGCGCCAGCAAAATTACTTAACTAATATAATCTTAATTTTACAGAAATTAGGCCAGAACAGACTTATCCATTCCCATGCTGGAAAATGAACATGTGAAAATAATGTACTTCATTATATGTGCCCACAAAATGAACTGTACAAAAATGGCGAGTTTTGAAAATAAGCTGAATAACAGTCTTGCTAAGAAAGGCCTTAATAAAACACTCGTTTCCTGGATTCCTCAAATCCTCCTTCGATGAAAATCCAAAGGTTAAATATAAAAGACATGGAGCAGCTAACATCTGAAGAAATACAAATTAACCACAAAAATAGGAGTCACAAACAATTTCTAATCATATAAAAGAAAATAAAAGAAAGGAAATAAAGAAGAAGCCTAAACAACTTCCAGCAGAGGTATGGAAACGATGGAAAAAGTAAAAATAAAGAGGAGTCTAGCCTGCAATCAAACAAAGACCCATGAAAGAAAAGACAGGGGATTAAGCACGATGAAAAAGCTCTCCGTTTCCGAATATTTATAATACCAAACAATAAATTCCCCCCAGATAAATGCGCCAAGATGGTAGGCAAAGGACTAAAAACAGTGCGTACAAGTGGAGGCATCACTCAAAATTCTCACACGTGAAAATAGAAAAGGGATTTTTAATTAATTGGCAGAATCAACATTCTCCATCATAACTTCCATGTAATCTAAATCGACGCCATAAACGGCTTAAACACAGGAACTAAGCTGCCAAGCTCTGTAAAAAATGAAAGGAACGAAAAATAATTGAAATCAATATAGAAGGCTGGAAGAAAAGAGGCGCGAAATTCTTTATCACTATTAGACAGGAAGAATCAGATTAAATTATTATATTCGGAGACGGACAAACAAGAAAAATATAAAGTTACTACACATACACACAGAATATCTGGAGAAGTATACGATGGCATAACAATCTCTATGAACACAAATATAGCTTCCAAAAGAGTAAAAGTTCTAGACTGATCATATTTAACGCTAAAATAGATAAACTTGCAAGAAAGATGCCCTAATAGGAAGGGGGACCCCCCAACCAAGAACAATATTTATCCATGAATAACTTCATACAGCATATTAACTTGCGCAATCCGTCAATAATCCTAGGTAATTTGAATGGTAAAACAACCGTATCTGGTTACACTGGACATTCAAACCAAATTAACAAAATATTTAAGCACTTACCCGACAGGGTTTTGTTGAAAGAAGTGGTCCCGAATCCGCCTCATATATTTCTGCCTGAGCAGCCAAGTAACCGGATCTATTCCTGAAAAATTACTCTTTCTAATGGAATACCGCGATACCTCCCTGACCATCATCCCATCAGAACACAATAGCATAATAACTATAATTTTGACCAACCTTATCCAAATTAAAATTATAGCAGATGAAGGTAGTGAAATAACAGAGAACATACATGGAGCAGATAAGGAGTCCTAAGGTAAGTTTACAAAACCAAAACGTCTCCTACTTGTCCCCAGAACATGGTAGAAACTTCAGCAAATTTTATACCGGTGAACGAACTGATGCCAGCTTTAGCAACAACACCAGAATTATTTTAAAAAACACATGTATAGAATGAACGAAATAGGCAAATATAAGAAGGGAAAAATGACAAATAGGGTAGCATCATACAAATTCTGGAGGAAGACATTTGTCCCCAAAGCTTCTAAAATATGGAACAAAAGCCTACAGGAAAGATACTCGGAAAGGGAATATAAGTTAAAGGACTAGGAAAAACATGCAACAGACCTGAAGAAATTGAACAAAATCTTTCCTAAGTATTTGTAAAGTGTTTTCAACACTTTAGAGGAATCGGGTCGAAACTACGACCAGAAATTCGAGCCGGATAAATTCAATGAACTGAACACCTACCTGACACCAACAAAACCCCTACTCAGAGAAAATACAAGGGAGAAGCAATGTAACATCACATAAGCAACATCACCAACGACGATTTCAGAAGGGGCCTTGAATCCTTCAGAAAAACAGCATCTAGACCGTCCCATTTAAGTAAAATAAGTCACGCAAACTATCAGAAGATACAAAAAAAGTAATTATAATCAACTTTGTTATTAAATTATTAAACAATGGCGTTCTCTCTGCTGCGTTTAAAGAAAATAAATGATTTTATACTTAAGGAGTAATTTTCCTCCACATCTTTCTCGGAAAATGACTGGACAAATTCCTATGCAAAAATTCAGTACAATTATAATATGAGAAAAAAAATTATTTAGGAAAAGATAGGAACATAAATAGTCTTAGTTTTATTAACCGAGAGGTTGGCACAAGGAAAGAAAAAGGTCAATAAAGTTGAAGCGGTCTCAAAATACGGAGAGCAGGCTTTCGATAAATCCGGCGTGATGGACTTAAATTCAAATTTAATAAGATCGGCCTGCCAGGCAAATTCCTTAGATTCCTCTCCGACTTCATCAGTGTTCGAACTGCTCTCATAAAAATATGAAATTAAATAGGCTAAACATTTTCATTAAGCGAAGGCACAAGGCAGGGAAAATGCCTATTTACGCCTCTATAGTGGATGAAAAGATTCCAGCAGAGTAACTACATGAGATAACAAACTTCTATAAAATTAACAAGGTGCTAAATAAAAGAGATAAAAACATCTAGAAGCATATATCAAAGACAGTGAGGGATGAAATAATGTAATTGCAGCACATATATGAAGATATACCAAGCAAATGGAAAACCTCAACAAGTTTAATGTTACGAGGGGCGGTCAATAAGTTTTGCGAATCAGTAGGGCAAAACAGAGGAAGGGGGATGGCTGATTGTGGGGGTGTTAGGACAAATTATGACAAGTCAAGACCTGCAGCCGCACGCTACTGCCTCGTCTATTTAAAAAGCAGTAGCTCATAGCAGATCATAAGTCACAAATTTTTCAACAATGGAAAAGGTTGAACACCGCACAGTGATCAAATTTTTGACCAAGGAAGGCAAGAATGCAAAAGAGATCTATGAAGGCATGGTTGCAGTGTACACCGATACCGCCCCTTCCTATGCAACCATTGCTGGCTGGAATAGGGAGTTCCACCATGGTCGTGAGTGCCTTAAAGATGACCCCCGTCCAGGACATCCTTCAGACGTGACCAACGAGGTCAATGTGGCCCATGTGGAGAGGATCATCCTCGAAAATCGACGGGTGAAGGTCGAATAAATCGAGCGAGAACTTGGAATATCACAAGGGAGTGTTATCAACATCATCCACGACAATTTGGCCATGAGCAAGCTTTCTGCCCGTTGGGTCTCTAGAAACCTCACGCCCCATGATCGACTTCAATGTCGTCAAAGTCCACAAGGACAGAGTTGCAACGGCTGCCCTGCGCGAGTGCGGACACGAGGAGCTCAACCATCCCACCTACAGTCCAGATCTGGCCCCTACTGACTACTTTTTATTCCACCATCTCAAGGCTGCACTGCGTGGACGCCGGTTTGGGGACGATGAAGATGTCCAGCTCGCCGTCCGGGATTTTTTTTTTTTTTTTTTTACAGCGACTTATGCCCAAGTGGGCAGTCGCCAGACAAAAACAGCCTGACGTGGAAGCCAACCCCTTCTTAGGACTTGAAGCCATCCGTATATACTGGCACGGTTTCAGTGTGACACGAGGTGTGCTCCAAAAAGTTCGATGGCAATACTCTCGGTGCTGTACAAGCTTTGGCAGCAGAGGCGTGGCGACAGATAGCCAAATTTGGTACCCTTAAGGATGGCGTCCTGGGCAGAACCAGCCCGAGAGCTATATCTAGCTCTCAAAAGAGTTTCCTGGCCTTAAACCCAAAAGGCTTAGGGTATGACTGGCGTCTCTCGGTGGCATAGGGACCGTCGAGATCAGCTGCAGATGCAGTGATAGCTGTTGGCGACTGAAGGAGTTGGCAAGCTCGCGCGTACAGGCGAGTGATGCACTGCACGCGGTGCATAGCGAGTGGCATCTCCCCAGCTTCGAAAAACAGGCTTGCAATGGAAGAAGTGCGGAAGGCACCGGTCGTCGAGTGAAGGCCGGAGTGGTGGATCGAGTCCACCTTCCGCAATACACGCTCGCCTGCGGATGCATAAAACTCGCATCCGTTGTCGAACTTCAAACGAACAAGGGATTGGTAGAAAAGTAAGGCAGTAGCCCTATCAGCACCCCGAGCGCTGAACGTCACATAACGGAGAATATCCATGGCGCTGGTACAGGAGACCCTAAAGTTGCGAATATGAGCCTCCCAGGTGAGGCGTCGGTCGAGTGGAAGACCAAGGAAACGGTGTGACTCAACCACATTCAGGTGCGACCCATTAAGAAACAAATCTGGGTCGGAGTGGAGCCGTGGAGGGCGGCAGAGTTGCACCACCCTAGTCTTGGCCAAAGAAAACCGAAACCTGTGCGCTTCGGCATAGCGAGAGACGCGGTTCAATGCCTGTTAGAGTCGACGCTCCATAGTTGGCATCTGGGCCACGTCAAAAGAGATCGAATGGTCGTCCACATAGAGCGTAGCAAGAACATCTTCTGGCAGTACCGAGGTTGTGCCGTTGATGCTCAGGGCAAAGAATGTGACACTGAGGACACTTCCCTGCGGGACACCATCTTTCCACTCCTTTGGGCCGGAGAGAGCTCCCCATATCCGAACGCGGAATTGATGATCTCGCAAAAACTCAGATATAAAGACTAAGAGGCGTCGTCTCGCCCCCATCGTGTGGAGAGTCTCCATGATACCGTATCGCCATGCGGTATTATACTCATTCTCCAGATAGAAAAACACCGTGGCGTAGTGCTGTCTACGAAGGAAAGCCTTGCAGACAGCGTTTTCCAGTCGGAGCAGAGCATCCGACGTCGATCGGAACTTGCGAAAGCCGCAATGCGCAGAAGACAGATGGCCTCCGCTGTCCAGGAAAAAGGCTAGTCTAACATTTACCAATTTCTCCATCAACTTGCACACGCAAGAGGTTAGAGAGATTGGGCGGAAACCGGTCTGAGTAGAGTGATCTCTCCCCGGCATGCGAAAGGCGAGCACATTAGCGGTTCGCCAGGAATCTGGGTGAAGACCCTCCACCCAGATCCTGTTAAACAAATCTAACAGAAAAGCCATGCCTCACTCACCAGGTGTCAAAGCATAGCGTACGGGACATCGTCCGGACCATGGGTCGTGTCCGCGCAGGAAGCGAGAGCGGAGCGCAACTCACTCACAGTAAACTTGTCGTTGAAGGGTTCTCCGCCTCTGAAGGTAAAGTCCAGCCGGCGGCCTTCCACAACATCACGACGTGCATTGAATGCTGGTGGAGCATCATCCCAGCTAGAGAATGCGGAAAAAGCGGTCTCGAAGGAATCCGCGGCGCAGGTGGGGTCAGAGATTGCGGTCCCATTCTCCTGGAGAACGGGAGGGCGTTCTGCGAGAATTTGCCCACAATCCTTTTGACTCGCTTCCACACCTCTGCTAAAGGTGTCTTCCTGTTCATTGAAGACACGTATGCCCGCCATGAAGAGCAGTGGGCGTGCTTTAAAATATACCGGAACCTAGCCGTAGCCCGACGAAATTCAGCGACAGGGAAATCGTTCGGGTGGCCCTTATAGCGCATGTAAGCATAACGCTTCTGTTTGAGGGCCGTCTTACACTTGGCTGACCTGAAAATGATAATTGAATGGTAAAGTGATCACTACTATGGTGGTCATCGACCCCCCTTCCAATCAAAATCAGGCTGTGCATCCGAAGAGCACAAAGATGGTTCAAGGCAAGAAAATGAAGCGGTTCTCGGACAGTGATGCGTAAACTCATCCACGTTTAGGACACACATCTCAAGCTCTTCAATCAAATCGGCAAGGACTTGTTCCCTGGGATTTATTGAGTAATCTCTCCAGAGATGATGCCTGATGTTCAGATCTCCAAGCAAGAGAAAGGGCCTCGGCAACCGTGCCACGACGCGGCGGAAGTCCCCCGAGTTGAAGTCAGCTGACGGTGTAATGTACGCAGAAATGATAGTATACCTCCTATCTATTTGCTGCCGCACAGCCACTTCCTGAAAGAAGGTATCTAAAGAGAAAGGAATAACAGAGACAGCATGTCGGATGTAAACCACGCATCCCCCAGCCCAGCCATCCCGCGGTGGTGGGGTGGCAAGACCCTTATACCCTGGGAGGGCGGGCAGAGGGCACGCGCCTAGCATGGTCTCCTGCAAAAAGATAGCTAAAGGGGAACTGGACGAAACGAGTCTCCGCAGCTCCTCCCAGTTGGCCCAGGGTCTACGGCAATCCATTGAAGGAATATGCCGTCCAGGCCTAGCTCGAAGGAGACGCGGGGGCCCTACTCGAACAGAAGACAATCACGGGAATGGCTGTACGCTTCCCGGAGGCAAAACCCCGGGCGCTGTTGGCAGAAAAAAGCGCTGAAGGCGCTGTCGCTTTCGAAGACTTAGTAGGGGAGGTTGGGCTCGCCATGCGAGTCTTTTTCTCCCTCCGCCTCGAAACCTCAGGCGAACGTTTCGGCTTCGGAGGCGGGGGCCCTCTTTTCGAGGAACCACCGTCTCCGAGCCACTCGCTCCACCACTAGGCGTGCGCAAAGGAGCCGAAGCTCCTTTGTTGCTGTTCTCCTTTCGGGCCAAAGCCTTAGGAACCCTAGAAGATGGCCTAGCAACCAACTTCAGGCGTGTTGCCTCCTGTGAGTCTAACGGCTCGGTGAAGGCGCGTGGCCGTTTCGCCTTATGGAAAACGGTCATGCTGGGGGAAGAGGGGGGAGCCCTGGTTTTAGCCGGGGCTGACTATGAACCCTTGTTGCTACCAGTTTTACCAGGGAAGCGCCCGGGTTGAGTAGAGCCCGCAGAAGGGCTTCGAATGGGCGTGGAAACAACCGTGCTCGTTGGCCTGGATGGGTCAGGAGCAGAGAGCGCCTTTTAACTATTGAGGCATATGACGTCCCAGGCAAAACCGGGCGTGTCAGGACCAAGTCCTTAGCCTCGCAGAATGAGAGTCGATCCTGGACCTGAACGGCCAGGATTTTTTTCTCAAGGAGATATGCACTACATTGCTTCGAAGAAGCAGGTTGCGGCTCTCTGCAATTGACACACTTGGCCACACACGATTTGGACTCATCGTATAGGGCTTTGGAGCAATTGGCACAAACTTCGGGTGACCCCGACTTTGCACGTCTACAAGAACGATTCGTATGGCCGAAGCGGTGACAGTAATTGCACCGCCGCGGCAATGGCACGAATGCCTTTACGCGGTAGCGGTACCAACCGGCACGCACCGACTCAGGGAGTTTGTCACAGTCGAACGTCACGAAGAGTGTAGGGGTGGGTCTCGAGGCCCGTCCCTGTTTTCTCATCACACGTTCGACCTTGACCGCCACATGGTCGGCCAGCTATAAGATGATGTCCTCAATTGAGTAGTCAACGAGTTCCTTCGCATAAACTACTCCTTTCACAAAGTTCACACTCACCGGGGTGCTATGAAGTGTCCGAAGAGCCCTTATCTTGGCCACCTCGGCGGGATTCGCCGCGTTCGCCAGAAGGCTCCCGTCCGAGTAACGGGTTACCTTCGGTTCTCTACCAATTTTACTAGCTAATCCTCTCTTGTGATGGATAATGTTGCCCTTGGTCAACATGGTGCCATCAGTGGTGCGAATAACGAGGAAGCATTTCAAGCTAGTGCGCTCGAAAACCCTAGGTAACCTCTGAATCAGGGGCCCCGATGTCATCGAGGCTCCGCCCTGTGCACTTATATTTTTTGCCATAGCAGGGGCTTCGCACCCGGGGGGCCAGAGGGACCGGATGTGCCGATATTGGCTTGGTCGCTTACCAAAGTGGCAGCAGACCCATCCGTCCCCGCAGTCCCCGCCGATGAAGAGGAGCCCCGAGTCTTCTTAGTCTTTTTTGTCTAAGTCTTTTTCTTTTTTGGAGAGGAGGGCAGGGAATAAACCCGCTTCTCACCTCCGCCGGCAGAAGCTCCTAGGCCATATGGACCAGCCTCAGCCAGGTCCTTCTCCGAAATGGAGAAGGTCCTGGTGGTCGCAAGGGCACCGGTCGGAGGAGATCCCTCCCCTCCTTGTACTGCCTCAGAAACCCTAGCCATTTGAGGAGAACCTTGCATAGGGGCGGATTCGGGTTCGATGTTTGGCGCCGAGCCCGTATTACCCTTCATGGAAGGCCCTACCCTCTGATGCTGGGTTTCCTCAAGGACCATGTCTATCCCAGGAGGGGCCTCCAGTTGTCATCCCCTCCCAAGATATCGCAGGTCCCCTTGGCAGTGTCACCAGTCTTATGTGGGGAGGCTCAAGCCTTAATCCCGGTAAGGTTTAAAATTCTGGCCAGCAGGTCTTTTGAAGGAAGAGACCGAAGGGGCCTGACTTGCCTCTCCCCCCGAAGGAGAATAGCCCTACCGAGACGCTTACACGAGGGGCGGTCGGCAATGGGCTGCCTGCTGGCTTTCTTGGCAGTCACCTTAGAAAGCAAAGGAGGGACTGCCGCTGGAAATAAAAAGGTGCCCAAAAGCACCTGCAGGGAAGGGGGTGAGGAGGAGTCCCCTTCACCCGTAGGCGTAGGAGAGGAGTAAGCCTTTTCTCCGGTTAAAAAAATATGGAGGGTCCCCTGCGCATGCACAGGGGGTGGATCTCTATTTTTTCGGTCGATCTGCCCGAGGGACGCTCCGTCAATGTAAAAGGGGAAATGGGAAGAGATTTGGTTTTTTTTTTCATTCATGAGCATGGTGGCCCTCTTTTTTATACGGGACGAAATAGCTCATCACCTCTCGCAGTTGCTCGCACTGCAAGAGGTGCTTACAGACCTGGCAGAGTCAGGCGCCGCCATTTGGTACCACCCCTCTCGGCTGGTGGCCTGGCATTCCATCGGCATGGTGGCTCCACCTTGAACACGGCGTAAAACTGAATGTGAAGTGGAAAGGAAAAGGGGTGTGAGGAATGTATGGGTGTGGATGAAGCAGGTTGTTAAAAACCAGCCACCCCAGACCGGAGCTTAGGGTTTGGGGAACATTGTCCCCTTTCCGCTCAGCCCCGATCCGGGACGGTTGGCTGAGAAGAAGGTCAGCATCTACCCTGTGAATTTATAGGCTGACCAGAGAAAGTCGTGGGAAAGGTTGTATGAAAAGCAAGTAAACAAGTGTTTTGAAGAAAGGAGAAGAGGCTAAGCTGGGGTCGAACAGGGTGCTGAGTTGTGTCAGCACGGCGGCCAGGATGGCAAATCGCCGCACCCGTTACGGGGTCGCCCTCCAGGAGTAGATTGAACAGCATTCGGGAGATTTCTGGTTGTCGGGAATTTGAAGCCTCAGGGACAAGTGGCGCAAGCGCATTGGAGTCGAGGGTAGTTATATTGAAAAATCATAAAACACTTTTTCTCATATCTCGTTTCTTTATATCCGAATTTCAAAACTTATTGACCGCCCCTCGTACGTATTTGACCCAAAACAAATACCAATATTCTAAAACTAATAGTTAGAACACGATTATGATGACCATTAAATAATAATTAGAAAAATTTGAAAAAATCATACCAGAATACTACTCTTAGTAAAATCCTACTAAAAATACTACTAATAGAAAAAACTAATATAAACTAAGTTAAAAAAACGAAAATAATAGCTAAAGAATACGGAATAGAACCAAAACTAAACAACCCATTCCCCTTGCATTTTAATCATACTCCATGCAATTATCTATCCCTCATACACCTTCTAATTTTTCTATATTTCTTAAATTCTTCCTCTAATTATATATTTCTTTACACGAGTAGTCAAGAAGGAGAGATTACTGTAATCGCGAAAGGGAGCAAGAAATAGTGAATGGCCGGTTATGGGGAAGTGCGGTTGACATTAAGACTACGAGTTATTGTTAAGAAATTTCTGGGCAGAAGCTTGTTGTTTATTGTAAGCCTTCGTTGCCGTATGGTGCCAGCTTCAGCTATATGCAGTCGTCTGCGATCTCTATCAAGGGGAATAATGGTATTAGCGTTATTCAGCACTATTCTGGTGCTTTGCAAGGTACATTATGATGGTTCCTTGAAGTTGTGAAGTTAGCCACAGTGACGAGGTTGTGGAACTCACCCTAATGTACGATGAAGTGTGGTGCTCACAGTCACCCCTGACGTTGCATGTATACTCGCACAAAAGGTTTATCTCCTGGAGGGCGCCCATTGGGGGTAAACCGCTGTTCATGAGAACATGAGCGAGAGGTTTCTTTAGTTTGTGGTAAATTATTAATTAATCTTTATTATTGGGTAAAGGTAAGCAAGGATACAGTGGATAGTGGCTATGCGAACCTTTACATCTTCCTTAAACCCGTATTCATAATTATTTAGTAATGAAGGTCTATTGTATCAAGTTGTAATGAAAGTAATGTCAGATTTTAGGGCATGTATTAAAAATGAAAAAACAGAACTTATAACTATGGAACTATTTAATCATAAACCTAACCTCATTGTCCTTTAGAACCTCATTTTATCTGACAACATGCTTACAAAATTCTTTAGGTTTTCAGTGAAATATGATTACAACTCCTTTTCAGCCTCTGCTCCTGATGTCATCCTAAAAAAACATCCAAATAGTTCTGTAACCCCCTAAACAAGTAAGACTCAGAAGGAGCAAGATCTTTAAAATATGTAGGATCAAGCAATAGTTCCCACTCGAGCTCCTCTAAGAAATCTTTGGTCCTTCTATTTGTGTGACGACGGGCATTATCGTGATGGATGATAACAGCCCTTCTGTTGACTAAGGCGGATTGCCTTTGGTCAAAAGCGGCTTTCAATCGACGAAGTTGTTTTCAGTAGAGATTAGCATTAATTGTTTGATTGTTTTCTAACAATTCGTAATGGACACTTCCTCCAATATCACACCAAGCACTTAACATGATCTCTTTTGGATAAAGTCCTTCTCTTGGTTGTTGAGAAATTCTTCTTTTTCAACAAATCGACGAACGGCGGTTTTTAAGGGTATGATAAAGGACACACTTCTTATCACTAATAACAAGCCTAACCATAAATGGTGCCTGAAGGTGTTGTGAAAGCAATAAGTCACACTAAACAACACGCTGTTGCAGATTCGCCGTGAACAGTTAGTGCGGGACCTATTTTCCATTCACTGGAACCTTTCCCAATCATTCTCAGTTGCAAAAGGACAGTCCTATGGGTTACATTAAATTGTTTTATCAGTTCCGTAGGAGTTTCTTATTGCTAACATGAAAAGATAAAATACAGCATTTCATAAATCGATTTGCTTCACAATCTTTCAATAAAATGCCTATTCTTTTAGAGCATAATAGTCTTAAGAGTAAGTAATTTAACCAAACTAAACGTAATTGGTATATCAGTATATTCAAGGCTAGTGGTATATCTTAGTTAGTTCTATTTATTATCATTTAAATTATGTAGAGAATATGACATAGATTAAATAGTAATTTATAAGTCGAGAATCACCGTAAAAAATCTAGCAAACCTCAACAGGATCCCGAAACATTTAATTATACAAGAAGCAACAGAGATATATAATTAAGAATACATTTATATCGCTAAATATTCTGTCTCTAACATAAGTTAACATCGATGTACACTTTTAAGCGAAAATGATGCTTCAGAGCATTATAATATTATCACAATCTTTGTGACAATCTTATCATATCATATTATATTTGTAGTAAAATGTAAATTTGTTTATGAATAAAATTTATTTAGTGTTAAATCGCATCATTAAAGCAATAGATGGCTGGTCACGCTGCAATATTCTCTCCAAACTCTCCTATTTCATTATAATCCTTTTTCTCTTAATAAACGTTTGACTCTACTATGAATATCTATTGTTGTTTCTCTGGGTAATTGTAAATAATAGCCTAAAAGCCTTAGAATATTTAATATTATCCTATCAGTAATAGTTTATGGCAGAGAGGATGTATCAGCCCTTCTGTGCAAAATTACGGAAATTCAATATTAAACCCGATTTAGCAACGCAACAATGCTTTGACATGGTAGAGTTATGATTGTTAACAGATCGGTTTTGTTGTTATTATTGGCAAAATTTAGCTTTATAACGTATTAAGTAGGTAAAGTGGGTTTTTTAGTTTAATATGATATTAAAACTATTTTCATTTTTTTTAAATTATGAAAAAAATTACGACGCCATCTGTATATGCCTTGAGCAGGCCAAAGTAACGATTGCTCGTTTGAAGATAGCGAAACAAGGGATCTTGTTATTAAGGTTACCATTAATTAATATTCTATATATTTATGTTAGCGGCTGTCTCTTTATTAGCGCCACCTATACTCCACTTATAGAAGAGATATTAGGTATTTTTGTCCTGTTTGGCTTGGAAAAACCTAAAAATTAGTGCACGAGGCTGTTATTAATAATTACGGTTCTCATTTTGTCAAGAGGTAAATACGCCTAACACTATAATATACAGGCAAAATTCAAATACTTAAAGCTTAAATCTGCCTAAATATAAGGAAAATACAATACATACGCAAAAGCAACAAAAACTGCACCAAAAAAGAAAACTTTTCAAATATCGATGGAACTAGGAGACCAAATCTACTACTTTGTATTTAACATTCCTATTATCTCAACATCTCACGACCGGACTTCTACACGGAAGAACATATTACGATGCTGGAAAAACGTAATAAAGCTTATGTGCACCTCCTATCTATAAAGCAAGTTTAACAGCTGACTCTAGCAAACACCATGCACAAAAAGCAAATGAAGATACAATTTAACCAAATAAAGAAAAAAAATCCACATTAACTCAATGTCCATCGAAGATGAGAGACTTGTAAGATAAACAGTAAAAAAACGCTATAGTCATGTCCCAAACTTTTGAGATTAATATATATTTTCATCTTCTCATTCGTTTTTAAAATTTACGTGATCGGAATAATTCTTTGGTTATTTAAATTATTGCAGGTTTATTAAAAAAACAACATTTAAAAATACATGAGAATAAACTTAATTCCTTTACTGAACCTGAAGTGCTCTTGTCCTGTCCTTGGAGTCGGTTTCAAGTCGATAATGGCTGTTAAAAGGACTCACCTTATCAAAAAGTACCTTACGGATAGAGTCTACTTCTATAGCAAATATAAATAATGGACTATTGAAGACTATGGCAAATATATATTCTTTGTTTGGAGCTTTTGTTTTGTAAGATCCCTCGATAGGAGAGGAAAAGGAGAGCGCTTTCATCTGTCTTGTATTGCGGCCACGGTGCAGCATTCAGACACTATCCATGTCTGGGATTGGTTCCCTACTAAGGGAAATAGAGCACTAACAATTTCCCCTTGAACAGATCCATGAACTTAAAATGGTCCCAAAGGGTGCTTCATCATCATCTTTTTCTTTCAGCTCATAACCATTTGGGGATGATAACTGTTTTTTTCCGTATAGTGGCACAACTTGTCCCAAAGCAAAAGAAAAACAAAGTTCATGGCTGAAAATATTATCAACGTTTGGACTTTGGCTCGGGAAATCGCCAAATTTGAACCCAATATAGAATTTTTTAGGATAATTAATTGCCATCCAATTGCGAGCAGTTGCGGTTGAGTATAGAAAAAATGGAGCAATATCAGTTAAAATATCATCACAAATTTTGTCTCTAGCATTCCAAAACGAATTGAAACAGACTTAAAGAACAAGAGGGCTGCATTAGTTTTTAAGAGGTTATTGAGATTTTGGCAATCAATATATCCTGTCAGACTGTCACATAGCTGGAAAAAAGAAAGTTTCCATGCGTGTAAACCTACGTTCCTGCCATTGAACAATCTCAAGAAAAAGGCTTGTCTTCCATTCGCCAGTAAGTACCTTCCATTGACGAATGTCCAATGGAGATAAATCCACTTCAGTGCCAAATTTAAGTTGATTTTATTCTGATATGGTGGAAAATGGTTCGTTTCTCTCAAGCCGGCGAAACAGTTTATGTCATTGTGGTAGGTTTGTGATTTTAGTACTAGACACTGACTCATTTGTGCGCTTACAGGGTACAGTGAATGCACAAGTGTACAAGAAATTTCTGCAACAGAATGCTTTTCCCCATCTGTGAGCCCCCAAGGACAACTCACAATTGGCGGTCTGCAATACGGTCAAATCAGTGAATACCGTCATGGACAACCAGTGCCTCACTGTTATGAACTGTCGTGTACATATCTCAGATCTCATTGCCATTCAAAAAGTTGGAAGACATTCGGACAGAAGTCTAGAGGTAGGATTTCCACTACCGTAGAGAACTCTGGGGAAGTCTTCAAGAATAATAGAACATGAATACTACGAAAGTATATTAAAGGTTAGATCGTTCTTGGGGAAGGAGATATCAAAATATAACCAGAAATTAAGGACTCCACAAAAAAAATGACTTTACAAATGTTTACCATTCATAATACTGGTTTGCGTGATTTTAATTCTCTGAGATATTTTAAATAATTCCATATGAATTTTTGTGCTGAATTTAAATATATAATCGGTTTTTGCAGATTTGGTAAAGCTTTTGGCGACCACACTTGTTTTGCCATTTTTTACCTTTTATTGCAGATTTTTAGGGAAATGTGGTAAATATTCTTTGTTTTTCAGAAAGCTTTCTTCGACAACTATAGATTTTTCATTGAAATGTTATTAAAAATCTATGTATCACATGTTTATAGCTATTCATTTATTTTTTAAGAAGTTACTCAGCATGAAGTGAAAATAGAAATCTGTCCTCAATAGGTCTTGTAGCGTATGTAGCAAAGTTGCGCTGCTAAGGCAAAAATTGAACAACACAGTATTTGTGAAGACCTGTTATCTTGCCTATTTTGACTTGTAGATGGGAGATCAGGATAAGGACCAGTGTCTGAATACTTCAGACACTGGAAAAAAGCCTGAAGACATTACTCTTTGGTGTGAAGGGAAGGAAACGACCAATTGACGAATTTGTCTTTCTGCATGAAGAACTTACAAGGTGGGTAATTTCGTGAAAATTTGTGCTAATTTTCTTACATATATATACACAACTTGTGAGCACTCAAAGGTTCTTCAAATTTCAAAGCTATTGGCACATTCTTATTGTATAGAAGTCAGAATTCTCGTTTTCACTTGGTTATTAAATGAAATGTAGGAACTACTAATGGTTGATAACTTAAAGAACGGCTGTTATTTCCACTAGACTATAATGCATCGTGTCTCCAAAAGGCAGGAAACTAGTGCTCTCCTATTCTTATTTAAACATGGTAGATATAATCTCAAATATTTCCAGCTGATTGGTCTTAAGAATATTTTACTCACACCACGACATATAAAGATAGATTTTATTTAAAATCTCGTGAAATTAAAACATATACATAAACCAGTTTTTCTTTACATCCGGAAGAAATTTCCCCATATAAGTGGTGCAAAATGGAAAACAGGTATTTTGATTGTCCCCAAATTAGAAGATTAATGAAGAATCTCGAGCTTGAGAAAACTATGCAGCGAAATATCAAAGGAAATTGGAATTGATTTCAAATTAACCTTTAGTTACTTTTTCGGAAGGCAACGAAGTGCAGAGTATTATTAATATATTTAAAAGCTTTAAAGATTCTTGGCACTCGTATGTCAATTAAATTACATTTTTTACTCCCACTTGGATTATTTCCCGGAAACCTGTGGGGTATTGCAGTGAATAAAATGAAAGGTTCCACCAGGATCTCAGAATAAGAAAAAAAAGATATCAAGATCGCTGGGATATTAACATTAAAATATGAGGAGGTCTTTTTCTCCTAATTAAAGGCGCAATATAAGGTTTTAATATTAGAAAATATTCTAACGAAATTTTCTTGTTTTGCTTAATTTCAGTTTATTCTTGTTGCTCTTTAGATATAGCTGTTAACTAATGATGCTTGGAATAATAGAATAAGGAGAAGAACATAATACTAGGTATTAACTATATCTATCAGAGAAGCAATACTGACTTGATAGATGAAAGCTATTATCATTTTCGTCTCTAGCGAGGTCAATTTATACAGAATCAATTGAAAAATCTCATGAAACTATTTTTCTTTTAAAACTATTAGGTACCACGCACCACTTTGAAAAGTTTGGATTTTCTCTGCCTAAATTTATGGAAGTTGTTGTGATAGAAATACGACTGCTTTGCTCTTTTGGGACGGTATTTTATAGTGACAAACCCAATAATACTGTCCCTCCTGCAGAACCAAACCCAAATCGCCCAAATTCAAAGAATACAAAGCCAAGAAAACCGATTTATCACAAACACATCAAGAACCGAAAGAAGAATCTCAAGAGAACTATATAAAAGCACTCAACTCAAATCGATAAATCAAATAGTTAACGAACGCGCCGCAAAAATGTGGCGCAAAGAAGACGAAATGGTCCCAGAAGAGAAATAAAAAAATTCATCGAAAGGCAAAAAAAAAAAACAAATAGGCTACAAACAGGTAGAAAAAATAATAAAGCAAACACTGAATCAATATCCGGCTAACTAATACTAGGGAAGATTTAACAAATAAGCAATACATGAGTCAAAAGAAAAATTAAAATCAAAGATTGCAAAATACAAATGAAGACTCAAAAGCGTAAAACTAGAAAACCAAGGCTTTTCATGCTATATACAATTTACCCCCCCCCCCCCCAAATGGAAAGCAAAATGATAGAATTTGCTAGGCAAATTGGCTCTTAATTTATTCTTCTTCTCACTTTACCTCCCATTTCTCCTCTTTAAATATGTTTATACTTAATAATCTGCCCCTTTGTATACTTTCACACCACTTTATTTCCCCAAACTCCAATCCTTTAAATCAAGGCGATTTCGACATTCACAGTAATCAGAGTTCTCGTCAGCCAACTGGATACGGCGTTGGTCCTCTAAGGTCGCGGTCTTGGGTTCAATCCAGGACTCAAACATCAGCGCACGTAGAGATATGGCTACCAATTTGTGGATGCGCTGTGCTCAGCCCTGTACTCAGGTGCGTAGATCTTACACTTTGCATAAAAAACATAGCCATTTACAACACTGACTTCTATCCACTCCCAACTTCAAAACACACACACACACACTCTCTGTTCCAAGGAATCCTGCCGATGGGTATCTATATTCACATACTTGTGACGCACACCTTTTCCAAAGACGACCTGTGACTATTGGCCTTGGGCTCACCATCGATTGTCTTTCTGGACTTTATGTCGATTTTATTATCCGATCAGAATCTGCCTGAATAAAGTCAGGATGGAGAACCACTATTAGTACTACGATTACTACTACAGTAAGAAGAACCTAGAAGCAAGTTGAGAATATGGCACAGAGCGAAAGCTCTGCAAAGATTTTGAGCCTGTTTTAAGAAGCAGTTTACTTGGTGTATTAAGCCTCATTCGGATCTTGTGACCTAACCTTACCAGAGAGTAGAGGTGCTTCTCAATGTGAGACAAACGTGAAAGGCAATGAAGGATTTGTATGGAGTGGACTAAATGGAGTGAGATCAAGTATAGATTGTGGTGTTAAAAGTAAAAAGGAAGTGCCGGTGCTTTTGATTAATGAGTGGCAGGATGCAATTGTTGGATAGGAGTGTCTGGGCTAAAATATGATGTGTAAAGATGAAATATGAAAAGGTAAGCTGCGAACGAAATGTTCTCGAATGTCTTGAGACGAGTGGTAGATAAAATTCAGAATAGGCATTGGAAGATTGGTTGACATACATATAAATAGATCAATAGGTGATAGAATAAGAGAAGGCATCACTGGAACTTTTGCTTTATGCGGAGAGGATGAAAACGGCGAGGGTTTTTCCCCAAAACCCATCTGACGACTTTTTACTACATTAAAAACAAATGAACACAAACAAAAAAACAAAGGCATAAACCAGGAAGAAAAACAGCTAGGAAAAGAAGGAAGCACGCTTCTCCATCTGTGAAAGCCTCCTCCACAGAAGCAGATAGTCCACAAGTCTCTGTGCACGAATCTATAGCGAGTACAAGCGAAAAGCGATGGCGACTGCGTTCGTCCCAGTGCCGGGACTGATAACGTGTGCGAAGATCACCCAGAGTGACACATTTAACAAGAATGTGCTGAACACTCCCGGGGGTGAACTAAGTCGTCTGGGAAAGGTTTAGGCGGGAGCTCTATCAAATGACGGTTCGTCCAGCAAATGTGCTCAATTCTAGGATAAAAGAAAGCGATCTGAAGCCGTCGCGGCATTAGGGAGTAGGTTCATGGGAATAGTCGGAGCGCAATAGTGCACGACTTTAAGTTCCCCTCGGCCGTCTCCCATCTTGTTTTCAAAGCAGACTAGAGGGCTGCCATGATTTCTGCTATGAGGTTGGTGCTAAAAAGAATAAAACGTTGGTCTGATGGTCCATTCCTCGTGGAATTTTTGACACCTTCAACGGCGCGTTCATGCCCCGCAATTCCAACCTATACAGTCCATAAACCAAACAGAACATAATCACGACATCCACCAGGATCGCAGTAATCTTGGTGTAACGGATATCGCGAACCAGAAGATGTTGGGATTCCAATACTCTTAGAGCACTCATGGCGCTCTGTGAGTCATTAAAGATAACAATCCAGTCTCCAAAACGTGCACGGTACGTTATCTCTCGCATCGAATGGTGTATTGCAACCAGCTTGGCCGTGAAAACAGACGCAGTACCTGATAGAGCCCCGATGACTTCAAGAAGAGGCGATAGAGCGTGGAAGCCAACCCTTCCGCCCCCGGGACTTGGATCCCTTAACCTTTCGTAGCGGCGTAGTAGATTCGCCACTCGCTAATAGTGATCCAGCAATGCAGGAAGCTATTTGCACCTCAGCTACGCTACTTTCGTTCTTAATTTTTTCTTCGCCTCTTTCCCCACACCGCTCTATCTGAAGGTAGCCATACTAAGTAGTTTGACATTGAGGATATGTAATACAGGACCCTACAAGTGCAGAATTCAGGACTGAGTGGACCACTTCGAGAACTATGAGACAGTGGAGAACCTCGATGCAGCCAGTGACAACCGCCGAAGCTATTCATTAAGCACCAGGAAGCCAACAGCTGAGCTGGCCGACAGCGTGAGAGAGTCAGTTTAGCAGAGTCCAAAACGCTCTGAGAACAAGCGAAGCCAGTCCCTCGGTATATCACGTGAGACTTGCAGGAGAGTTCTAGTAATAGATGTAAAGGCCTACCCATACAGAATAGAGACGGTGGAGACCCTTATAGCCTCAGATAAGGAGCAGAGAAAGGCTAGGGCAGTCAAGAAACTAGAGAAGATTCAGGAGACCCCAACTTTCCTTAACCTCCTTTGGACCTCAGAGGAAGCTCACTTCCATCTTGAAGGAAAAATACACTTGAAGAAAAATGTTAACTGGGGGACCTCTAGAACAAATGAGGTAGCCACCAAGCCCCTACACTCCGCTAATTGCACGGTATGGACTCCATTCTCAGCCAGAGGCATCATCGGATCATTCTTCTTCGAGGAATCTTGCGCGACAGTGACAGTCACAAAGGAACGGTATGTTGAGGTCCTCAAAACCATCAAGAGTGAGCTGCAGACCCCGTTCCCGTCGATTATGGAAAAGATCTGGTTTCAGAAATATAGAGCAATCTATTACACCTCAAACCTCTCCTGAAATTGGCTGAAAGAGAATTTAGTGGCCGTGTGATCAGTCTCAAGACTGATTTTGACTTAGAACCTCACAGCTCAGACTCTAGCCCCCAGATTTCTTCTTCTGGGGCTACCTTAAAGATAGAGTGTACGCAGGGAGAACCAGGACCATTAGAAAACTCAAGAAAGACATTAGGGAGGAGATCAGAGCTATTTGTCGGTCGGTTTATAAGGACGTCATGGACAACTTTGTGCTGCACCTTAAGAAATATACAGAGCTAAATGCAGGTCATCTTGAACACGTGCTCTAGAATAAAGAAGAAAAATCCAAAGACTCTCATGTTTTGATATGATGTCTTTAAACACAATAAACTAGTTTTCACCAAAGTTTCATTCAATCCCTGCATAAAATGAAGAAATGAGGCCTATCGAATTTGGGGGGGGGGCGCTTTTTCGGCGTGACCCTGTACAATGTTTGGTGATGTCGCCAGTTACAAAAGTAACTATCTGGATTAGGAAAATGGGTTTAGATTGATGAGGATAGGCTCTTTGTAAGTAGTATATGCATAGGACATGGTTTTGGTGGGTGAGAGTATGTGGGATTTTGTAATATTGATTGTAAATTTTGACATGGTGTTTGGGAGGAGGGGTTTTAAAGATAAAGCAGAAAAGAATTTGATAATG